>VWZT01008715.1:567006-659115 GCA_013397055.1 Pachycephala philippinensis
AACTTGGTGCCATCCACAAACTCAGTGAGGGTGTACTTGATTCCCTTGTCCAGATCATCAATAAAGATACTGAACAGAACTGGCCTCAGTTCTGAGCCCTGGGGAACACCACTGGTGACCGTCTGCCAGATGGGTGTAACTCCATTCACCACCACTCTGGGCTCGGCCACCCAGCCAATTTTTAACCTAGCAAAGAGTCTATCCACTCAAGCCATGAACAGCCAGTTTCTCCAGGAGAATGCACTGGGAAATGGTGTCAAAAGCTTTACTAATGTCCAGGTAAACAAAATCCACGGCCTTTCCCTCATCAACCAAGAGGGTCACTTTGTCACAGGAGACCAGGTTTGTCAAGCAGGACCTGCCTTTCATTAAACCATGCTGGCTGGGCCTGATTCCCTGATTTTGTACGTGCTGCAGCATGGGATGCGTAATGATCTGCTCCACAACCTTCCCCAGCACTGGGGTCAGACCAAGGGGCCTTTGGTTCCTGATTCTCCTGGCCAGTCTTGTAGATGGGCATCACATTGACTAATCTCCAACCAACTGCAATTTTCCTAATTAGCCAGGACTGCTGGTAAATGATGAAAAGTGGCTCAGTGAGCACTTCTACCAGCTCCCTCGGGCAGATGCCATCAGCCCCACAGACTTGTGAGTGTTTAAGTGGTGTACCAGGCTGCTAACTACTTCCCCTTGGATTATAGGGGCTTCATTCTGCTCCCTGTCATCATCATCATCTCTACAAAACCGAAGACATATGCAACATAATTGTTAAATTTATGTCCTGAAGACAGAAAGTCACCACAGTCATCACCATTAGAGACCAAGAAAGAGGAATCTAGTAATTCTTGCAAGCTTTCAGAAATCTGTTTTTATTCTTAAATAAAAAGTGTTCTTCGGGGAAGACATCTCAAACAAAAAATACAAAGGCAACCTCCAAAAATGTCCAACAAATCCTTCATATACAGAGCACCACTGAACATTTTGGGTTGGAAATCGTACAAAGCAGTCAGAACAATTTTGGAACTAGAACGTAGTCCGGCTACTTCAACCAGTGTGTATAGCCTGAGTTACAACGTTCAGTCCTGTGTCCTCCTCATACTATGCATTAACACCTGATACATCAGGACAAACACGAATTAATCACAGTGTTCGGAAACTTATTGGGTGGCCAATTCAGACCTTTCTTTAAATTTACATTACTACCAAGAGTTTGAAAGAGATAAACAAAAGAAAGCTTATGAAATAAAGCAATTCCTGTCAGGCCTCTATGCCACCGGTTAATTCAACTCAACCTACGAAATATATTAGCTTTTCAGCACAAAATGAGAGGACATCATCAACTTTCTTATTTCCCACAGCCATCCTTTGGTCCCAGTCATTCTCAAAGCTTCAGACCGCACTTCTTTTTTCCCCTACCTCTGGGTGTGTAGCTGATCCAACAGAGGCCAGAAGATCCAGCATTGCAAGCATAGCACCAGGGTGAATAATGACTGCATCAGAGCTTTGTATGGAGGTGGGTCCTGTTTGGAGTTTCACATCAGCTATGTTTTTCTGAGGGCAAACAGGAGGTGTTGAAACAGAATGATATGCGTGCCTGCAGGACAGAAAACATCCCATGGTTACAACACCCAGCTATTATGAGCTCTGCATTTTTCAAACAGCTGTAAAATTGTACTGGCCTATAGATGTTACTCCCTTTTCCTTTCTCTTCCCTCAGTGAGACAGACCAAGTGTTCCTCTTCTCAAACCTGTTGGGCATGTTTCCCTAAAGACAGCCTGGAAAGGTCTCAATTTCTCAACTATTCTTGAACTTGTAAGTGTCTTCCCCAGGTGCTACATAGTTTGAAGAACTTCTGAGGTTGTTTCTATTGCCTCCCTCTTTTTATTCTAGTTGCAGTGGCAGCACACAGCAACTGCAGCGAGCAACCTACCACTGCTCCTCTTCTTTGAATATCTTTCTCCCCATTTGCTTTTCATTAACGACTGATGATGAAATGTGCTATCAAAAAACTCTCAGCAATCTCTAATCAGCCCAGGGGAATAGAAAAGTGATCTCTGTATACTCATGTCAGCAATTTGTATGTTCTCAGCCCTTTCATGACTGCTATGGCAATTTGGTTTTACATTAAGATGCTTTAGTCTGATCCCAGGAAAAGAGGCTTTGACACACTGACTTAGAAGCAACCACTTGTCCTGAGAAATGCAGATGTGTTCCTCATTGAAACTCTTGGATATATCAGCTTGATGCCACTCTTCTTTCAGCAAGGGTTTCAACACACAAACAGCATGAGCAGCTTACTGAACATATGCTTTCAAGATGGTGCTTTAGAAGCAGAAGCGAGATCGAAAGACTCATGCTCACCACAAAAAAAGAAAAACAAAACACACAAGAAACCCCCACAACAGGAAAACCCCAAAAACCCAGAAAAACCCCAACCCAAACCACCCATATTCCCACAGTATTTATCATACACACTTATTTGTAAGAAGAAATAGAACAAACTCTGTGTAAGAATTTTTTTTGATCATCACATATTGTCTGTTGTTTCACAACTGAATACAGCGCAAAAAAAAAAAGTGTCTCTTCTTAACATACCAGTTGAAAGAGGCAATTCCTTTTCTGTTCTCAGTGACAGAAATTTACTCAAACCCTAATCCTAACCCAAGTAAAGACTTAGAGACTTGCTGTGCCTCACCCTTTAGACTTCAAACAACGCAATCTCTTACTCCTGGGAAAAACAGGACATAGATGGGAGATGAGGAAGGCTGCAAACACAAATCTGCCCTAAACACAGACACCAAGCCCAATCCCCCAGCAAGAAACACCTCTGTCAGGGAAGGCTGAGACACTGGATTATTCAGCCTAAAACAGACAATTGGAAGTACAGCGCAGTCTTCCTGTGCTGGCTGGAAAATGGGTTCAATAAATAATGTTCCAATAAAAAGGTTCCTACTGAAAAGCTTTACGGCAGGTCAGCAAAAACTTGGCACCTGAACAACCCAAGAGTACTGTTCAAAAGAGAGTTTTTAAAGAAAAATTAGATTACTGATGCTTTACTCATCCAGCTAATGCTTACAGCAAACAGAAAATAATACGGCAGTTCTACTGAAACCAACCACTAAGAAAAAGATCTTCCTAAATCAATTTTTCTAGTGTTTTTTACAAAACCTTAGCCATTGATTTTCTAAACTTCTTTGTCAGCCTCACCACCTATTGAAATACCTGGCAGGTAAGGAAGGCTTCATTGCTTCTTTTAAAGATATACGGAATTAAGAGCAACATAACAACTGGTAACACTATCAGAGAGAGGTGTTATCTCAAGCCTCTGCCCTGACTTACTGCAGAGATTGCAACAGGCAATTGTTTCTCATGCATCCTAAAAGCACTGCTCTTCATCTGAAGGAGAAAACTGCAGGCTCTTTCCAGTGTCACCTTGAGCATCTCAATGCAAGTTTTACAGGATACAACTAAAAAACGAAATATCCATTTCTATTTCAGAAGTCTCTTCAGTCTAGTGAAATTCCATTCCCTAAGACATTCTGTCCACTTTTAAGTACAGATTTTACTTTTAAGCACACTGATTTGCACTATCACATCCAGCTCATTAGGTGAATTGTGAGGCTATAACATGGTAGTACAGGGGGAGCATAACAAAAACACGGCTGAGTGCGAGTCACAAATACAAATATGATCCTGGTCTCAAACCACCTGGACCGCAAGAGTCCATACAACTGAAAAGGTAATACAGTCCAGACCAGGCTTCCTGTTAGCAGTCTGAGGAAAAATTATGTCCTTAAAGCATATATTACTGAAAGTTTTTCACATAATTTTAAAATACCTTCTATTTTTAGTTTTTCCATGTAAGGAGTACTTTTATGAACACAAGAGGGGAAAAAAAACAGTTTGTAAAGATATCTCTACACAGAAAAAAGAAAACATCTTACAAAATCTTGCCAAAATATTAATTGTGTTATAGTTCTATGGCTCAGGGTGGAACCTGCAATAAATTAATTTAGCCACGCTTCTACGTTCTTTATATGACTCCTTTAAGGAAGAAGAAAAGAAATGGATAATGGAAAAAGGCAGTGTACACAAGATGACATACAGATGTATGTCTAAGCTGTCTAATTTAATAAAAAAAAACTGAAGAAAAATTAATATAATTAATATAACTTTAGTTATATAATTAGCTACAATTCTTGATGAAAACCATAACAGCATTTTGATCTAGAAAGAAATAAGTTAGATTTACTGTAGATAAACCCTCTGCATATCATTCCCCAACAGTGATCATCATCCAAACTTTTTAAAAACAATGGCTAAAAATATTGCAAAGTCAAAGCTACATTCTGTTCTCTACTTCACCCTGTCAGGACCAAAATATCCTAAAAAAAAAANTTTCTGCCAAAATTTGCAACTATCAAAGAGCTGAAAAAGCTGTAGTTCTTGATTCAAATTACACAGGTGTGGAAGAACAATGCATTCCAGGTAACAGGGAGGACAGACATGTACTGCCATCCCAACACATGCTGCAGGAGTCCTACCTACTCTGCTTCCATAAAGGATAACATTTGGAGGGCAGCACTCCTCAGGGAAATACAGCTTTGAGAAGTGACAGACACGTCTGAGAGAGAATATTAGCATATCAGTGCACCCAAAACTGTTCTAGACTGTGTGAGAAACCAGAACTGTACTATTTTTATTTATAAGAATTATTTGTGTGCAGTGTCTGCTTGCTCTTTTAGCCAAACAACAGAGAGCTCTCCCTCAGGCATCTGTCTTACAAGTGAAAAGGCAGAAAACCAGGCCACAACAACAGGGGAGATCCCAGAGATGCAGAGCAAAGGAGACAGAAAACAATAAGAGAAGAGCAAACACTTCTCTGGGAAGAGTCAACTTCGACAGAATCTGACCATATCTGACATTTAGGAGGAGAAAAAAATAATATTGGACTACAAACCCCAAGCTGCTTATTTTTGAAAGCAGAAAGATCACAGCTACTGGCAGTGAATTAACTAGGAATGACAAACATGATGCTGTGAGAAAGCAGACAGCTGTTCAAACAGACTTTTTGGAAAGCCTGGTTCTAATTTTTACTTAAGACATGCTTTTCAGAAAGGATCTGAAAGTCACCCAGGCAAGCACGATCATTCTTTCTGTTCACTTTTTCTTTGAGTCTTACACAATTTGTTATAACCCAAAGGCCTTTTTTGTTTGTGAAAACCCATTTCAAAGGCACTTAACCCCAGCAAGTACCTACATTACTGTACTGGAGCTCACCTGAAGCGCTGAAAGCACCCCACACGGATAATGACTTTTTAAGCTACCCAATCTTTACCTCGGGTTTTCAAGCAACTGCTTGCATTTCCAGTACTACAAAAAAAACCGAGGGAAGCCTACCATATCTATTCATATATTGCTATATTTATATTTTAATTTCCAGGCTGCGTCAGCTACCCATCTGGCACTCTTGTTCATCACACCCTGGAATCAGCTCCTGTTTGGCAGGCACTGCTTGTGTTTTGCTGCAAGCCTTTGCATATCTGTGTGTTTGAGTAATTCAGTGAACCTGAGCAGCCCTGCCAGGTACACCTGGGAGAACAGCACAATGTAGCAAAGGCCCGGGCAATCAGTAACACTAGAGGTTAATGCAGGGCTGAAGCTGTGAAGAGCCTCCACAGGAAACACTGTTTTCTTACATGTTTCTTCAGAGTAAATGACAGGGAAAAGACTTCGGCAGCTAAGGTTTTTCTCTGTAAACGGTAACATTTGTTCTTAAATGCCTCAGTGTCAGAAAAGAAAGGAAATGACAGTCTACGAGGTTCTGGGTTACCGGGAAGGTGCCCTTGCCCAAGTCACTCCCTGTAAAATACCTTGTAGGATATGACTTGGGTAACATCACTCAGTAGAGAAAAGTAGTTCTCTTTACTAACCTGCTTTAGTATAAACATTCCTTTCAAATCAGTATCCAAAAGCATCTTTGGTCATTTTTCTTTGCAAAATATTTTACATTCCAACCATGAAGCTTGATGGCGTATCTTAAGCAGTATACCACTCAAGAATGATCGTATTTTCTACATACGGCACCTGCATCTCAGATAATCTTGTGTCTTTCAAATGCCTTTTTAGCTTTCAAAAGCAAATCTCTGCCTAACCTGTATCTTTAGATAGTGAAGGGCTGCTCCCTTCCCTAGGGACTCCAGGAAAAAATTTTTTGGCATTTGCACAAGCCTATAAGTAACACTCTTCAGACAGTAACCTGTATTTAAAAAAAAAAATATTAAAATCTACCAGACACATCAAGATGCATAAGACTGTAGCTTGGGAGTGAAAGTGGGTGCTTGGATTTCTGAATTGAGCCATTTGTGCTTTCTTTCCAAACCTTTTAATTTAGCATGTCTCTACATCATTTGGTAGTCAGGTACTGACAGGTTCATTCTTTACTTTTTATTCTCTGCAATTGCTAACAAATGAGCACCTTTACAAGCCATTCACCTTCCACCGAAAGTATGTTTCTTGAAAAATTAGTAAGGAAAAAAGAAATCCTGCTGTATTCATTGCTCTACTAGCACAGTCTGAATGTCTTTGAACTGCTCCTGAGAGTGTAATGTATACATCCCTTAGATAATTTCTTATACTAGGCTTTATTTGGTTTTGAAACACAAGCCCAACTTTAAGTGCTATGGGAATCTGGAGACGTCTCTAATCTCATCAACGCTTAGGATTCACTATGAAACATACCTTTACATTTCTTTATCCAGTAAACACACAAGTGAAAATGCACTCAGAACAGCAACTTAAGAGAAACATCCCTCCCCACCAAAACTAAGAAACACAACAGCCAGAGAGAAAAATTGGAAGTGAGATCAACTTCTCTTTGAAGGGTCGGTACCTTTTCCTGGACAAAGCTGGCGTACCCCAAGGAGAGGGGAGAGAAGTCTCATTTGTCAGGCAAGGAGGGATCTGTTCTGCACGACTACAGACAAAACAGACAGGGGTAGGACAGAGAGGTTAGAGAAGAAACCAGAGGCCATAAGCTTGTTAGTTTTACAAAAGCACCAATAAAATTGTTACTTGGATCCATCCTTCAGAAACAACACGAACGACAAAGGACAGACTGAACGACAGCCTCAGGTGAACACACGGACATGCAAAGTGTGCACTGGTCTTGTGGTGAGACTCTGCACTGCTTGTTAATTACTCTGCTGAGATTTACTGATACCAGCAAAGCAGAATGTCTTTCAATGTTCAACAGCAGAAATTCAGAGGAGAAAGTAAAGCTTCAGTAAATTAAATACAACCAACAGGGGTAAGAAATAAAGTCAATGTAAATTCAATAATGAATGATGGACAGAAAATTTAAAGAAGGAAACATCACTGAAAACAACAGCCAAAAAAAAAAAAGGAACTTAGTGAGGCATCTTAAGCAACATCACCATGGGATTTACTTACCCCATTGTTTCCTCATTCTCTACTGTTAGCCAGTGTCAACTTCTACAGCACAAGTAACACATTCTTAATACAAACTGTCCTCCTGCTACCTGAATGCTTTAATAATGCTTTAAAATGAGATCAAATAAACTGATTTCTTAAGTTAGCCTTTTGGTGAGTGTGCGAGTGTGTGCATGTGTGTTGGGGTTTTTTTTGTTGGTTTGTTGGTTTTTTTGAATTTTCTTTAAAGAAGAGAAAAGCTTTAAGATTTGCTGCTTTAGGGGCAAGATGGCCCGTCTTATTAGAACAGGGTCACACGCATTCAAAGGCTGGGGTGCAAAATAGATTCAAGGTCCCAGATATGAAGCTTAGGTCTATGTTTCATGTTTTGTACCTTAAATTGTGGGCAAAAACTACTTTAAGACAAGCCAATCTTCAACACATACTTCAGAAAGTTTTGTTGTGATTTTGAACCAACTTTAAGACACATTTCTGTTCATTTTGAGTCTCATTATAATTTAAATTCTCGTTGTTTTAACTCTGGGAGTGTATCCCAGGTAAATTTAAAAATCAATAATTTACAGACTAGATAGAACTTTAAAAAATAGGCAAATCCATCTAAAACAAGATGTCAATCATGTGCTAGCAAGGAGAAAAGGAGACACAGGGAAGACCTTATCAATCTCTACAAGTACTTGAGAGATGGTCATAGCAGTAGAGTATCCATCTCTTCTCCCAAATAACTAGTGATAAGACATGAGGATATGGCCTTAAGTTGAACCAGGGGAGGTTTAGATTTGATATTTGGAAAAATTTCTTCACCAAAAGGGTTATCAAGCATTGGAACAGGCTGTCCAGTGAAGTAGTTGAGTTCTTTAAAAGACATGTAGATGTGGCACTCAGGGACATGGTTTAGTGGTGGACTTGGTAGTGCCAGATTTACAGTTAGACCTATCTTAAGAGTATCTTCCAACCTAAATGATCCTATGATTCTAAATTAATCATGGTATTATTTAATCACTTACTTTAAAGCTCCATATCAAAGGGAACATGAAGTTAAGATATGACATTCAACAACCAAATTTTCATTTCACTTAATAAAAGCATAAAAATCTAGTAGTTCTAATGATGATAATGCAACCTGTCAGCCTATCAACCAACAGACTGCTTCAACACATCAAATATAACCATGAACCAATATCTCTATCTTAACTGCTCCCATGATAAAAACATCCAACATCCGAGAGACTGCTGCACACCCTGGAGAACACCAGCAAGCTAAGTCATTATTTGGTCAGATGTTGACACCTTATATTCCTCTCAGTGGCGTGAAGAAAGAAAGGAGCTTAAAATGGAAATACAAAAGCTTGCAACAAAGGTATTAGAAGAAAACTATTTTGGGGAACACTGGCATGGGGCAGACAGAGAAGATGAAAGAAAAGGAAGAAAAAAAACCCAACAAAGTTCATACCTGTCAAAAGAATCTGTTGCTACCTTGTATAGGTAAATAAAGAGTTTGCTGCAGTGTCCTAGAGTAGGTGACACAGAATCCAGGGATATTAGGTCATCATCCAAAAGTCTTTGAAACAGTTGTGTGTTTGAAGGAAAGACATTCAAGGGACTTATTTTCCTCAAGTCTGAGAAGCAGCCAAGTAATCGAACAGCATCTGCCAGTTTTTCATACTGGATCTCTGTCTTGAAGAAGTGAGAGTTGGCTGGCTCGTAGCGCATTGCTGCAGTCAATGTGCAGAACACAGTGTGAAGCAGTTCAAACACTTGGTTCTGGTTTACTTTTTCCCAGCCATTCTTAGGTGGTGAGCACAAAGATCTTTCCATAGCAACGAGTAAAGATGTGACGTACACAAATCCACCAACCTTCCTAAAAACAGTTCTTGTGCGGTGACTCTCTCTCAGCACCAAGAGTAGGGCCTGTGGACAAAACAAACAATCAGAACAAGGAAACAGCAGCATAACAAACAGCCTGGAAAAAGGTAGGAACATTTTTGTTCACAGAACATTGTTGTGCCATCAAAACCCTCGTGTCGTTTGTCAGAATTTGGTAATGCCTGAAGTCTCCGAAGATCAACTTTGTACTATAAAAATTCTCATAGTCAAAAGTTTACAAAATAAAGAGAAAGAGTAGGGGGAAAAGTAGAACATTGCCCCTAATTTAGAAATAAGAAATTACCTTCCAACAGAAAGGATCTGACCAAGGCCAGAAGGGAACCCAAATTTGTCAGGTAATTCTCTTAGTGACAAGGTGGAGAATATCTCTGTTAGAAAGGAATCTTCTCTGCCATCACACTTCACAAACAATTTCAAACAAGAGCAGGCAAATGACTTCTTGCAGCAATGAGAAGTCCAAACCTTGGAGTATCCCAATAGTCTCCTCCTAAGCAATCAACAATGCAGAAGCACCTGGCAGCTATGAAGCCACAACAGCACTCAAACATAACAATTCACTTAGCAAATTCAGGCAGCAAAAAGCTAGCCAAATAAGCCCACTTATTTTTAGCTTTCCTCTATAAATCTCTGAACTGAGACTGAGTGAGACTTCATTTTAAGAGTTTCTGTTCGAAAATAAGCCTTAGAGAGAAACAAAAGTGGATATAACCTTACTTGCTGAACAAATAAATGTAAAGCCATGCTATAAACAGCTGAAACTACATGAACCTAGGTACTAGTGAACAATACTTGTTTATCTGTGAAATCAGGGGGTGGAGAAGCCCCTCCACACAACCAAAAACAAACAAAAAGAACATGGGATGTTTGACCCACATGTGAATATAGAACAGAAAAGAAAAAGTCTCCCTACAGAAAGCATCATCAACAACAGAAAAATGTTATTGATACAGAAAAATAGGCTGGGGGGAATTTTCCATGACCAAAAGTTTAGTTCTTCAGAATCAAGCTGCTTTTTTAAGCACTCAGAAGATGGGCAGTGAAATAGCAAGACTGTCACTCCTCTGAAGGCAGTATCTCCTTTCCTGACAATCATGAACAAACAGTAAGAGACATATCACCACACTGTTCTGGGCTGTCAGTTCCATAACCAGAACTTCTGAGAACAGCACCAATGGAAGACAAATACAATAGGTCACGGGAAAGACAGAAATCCTGATTTTCTGTTAAGTCTTCTGGGGAACTGCAATATCTTTTCTCTCCCCTTAAGCATTGTGAATAACACATGCTCAAAGATTACTGAAGACTTCAATAGACAAAACACAGTAAATGAATAATTTTATTACCAGCTTTCCTTTCTATTTTTTGGAATAATATTTGGAATAATTTGCCAGAGAAACACTACAGCTCCTTGGAACAGAGATGAACCTAGGTGTCTCTTCATCTTCTCCAGTAAGACTCATTTGCTTTATACTATTTGCCTCAACTTTTCTACCCTAAAATAAAACAGTATTTTGTCAATTTCCAAAAATAACAGTAGCTACTCTGAGAAGAAACTGTGGGTCTAGATTAGCAAACAAAACACGTAATACAACAGGAAACAGACAGGAGTTTTCTTGCTTCTTCCTCCACTCCCAGCCTTACTTTCTTACTGTTCCACTATTTTGCTTAAGAAAGCAAGTTCTTCGGCTATATCTTCTACTGTGATCATTACAATTTGCATTTATATTAATTATTTCAGCATTCATAGACACAGATTGGTAAAGTAAGATGCCACAGGAAAATGCAAGCTAGCACTGAAAACAAATGTATGTTACTTGCTTGCTTTTTTCCTGAATACGTATTCCCGTTATTTCTAACTGAATAAGACCCCACCAGGAAAAATTATCATAACTGCAGAACCTCATTTTCTATCCACGGAGACTGGTTACAAGTAATAATGCTAAAAGCATACTCACTCACTAGCCTTCATCTCTAATTCTGAAGCCTACTATGGATAGATGGAAGAAAACAAAAACCATGGATCAAATACACGTATTTCAACTCAAGAGACAATCTACATATAGCAGCTAGACACCACCCACCCAATCCAGCCCAATCCAATACCCATCTCAGTGTTCTCTATCTTGGAACCACACCTTAGGAGCAAGAGTGCTGAAGAACAAGCCTTCACCTACCCTTAGGATGTCGGTTTTCAGCTGCAGCTCTGTAGGTGGGGCCGAGTGCATCAGCCCCAGCAGGGTGCCCATGTCGTCCTCTCCACTGGGTGACAGCACCAGCTGCTGGATGATCATCAGGGCGTGCTGGCGGCACTGCGGATACTTCACGATGTTGTGCACACACCTGGCACCACCAAACTCCCTGAAAATGCCTGCTCGGAAAGAGGGAGGGGGGAGGATAACTGCTTTAAGAATAAGCAAAATATAACCAGTGACAAATAATGACAACAAAACAACACCAAAGGCGTTTATTTTCTACAGATTGAAGGGCAGGGTTTTAGCTCTACGGATGTTTAATGATCTACTGTTTTTTCCTCTCCTAACACAAATAAAAATAAACTTCAACATCTTCTGACAATATTCTTCACTAAAAGCATTGAGTACAAGGATGGAGGTCAGTTCTAAGAATTTCCTCAATAATTCTGTTACTCCAACAGCAGTTACTCTTTTCATGCTAGAGGTCAAAGGGTCTTGGGATGAAATAAAAAATGTACCAAACCCTCCATGTTTTGTAAAGGCCAAATACTGTTCTGGTTTAGGGGAGTGTTTATCTTACATTTAGCAATGACCTAAGTGCAATATGAACCGAAAATATAACTCGGCTGTTTCTGGACAGGAGCACTGGTTGAGAAGTGGTTCAGTTTATCCACATCATTTGTAAGATTCTGCAGGAGATTTTGTGTGGCAAGACCTATCTCTGTAGAGATTAAGCTTAAGTCAAATAGCGGTTATTAAAGCTTACTGGCTACTGCAATAACTGAAAATTATACGAAAATCGATTCTGAAAACATTACAAAACCCAAAGTAGAATATATATGGCATATATAATGTGTGTTTAGTACAGTGTCAGCACCTAGAGCACTGCCCTATGTTAATTACTGAATATGAAAACTGTGTGGGGAAATGGATCAATGCTGCATTACTGCATCGAAAGGGATCATTTTCCATGTGACTATAAACTCAAAGAGCAGTTGAAATGACCAAGTTCAGGATTAACAAATTGATTCCCTCTAACATATATATACAAACATTAATCCCACTATCAATTTCCTGCCTCCTGCTTTCTCTGATGTCCTTTGGATGAGAGATGGATTCAGTGCAAAAGGAGAGGCCTCACACCCTGAGACAGGTGACATCCATCATGTTTGTGGCATCTGTTCACAGGCAAATCCCAACTCCTTTGTGGTCAGGTTTTCATAGAGACTGGGGTAACATTTTATACTTCTCCCACTCTCAGTGTAGGTTCTCAACTATCCAGTGAACCTGTGTGGGTCTCGACACCCGAATTTGCTATGGAAATTTAGTTAGCAGTTATGCGATATTCAGGAAAGCTTATCAGAGACACTGGTTTAAGATCAGAAACCAAGCACTGAGTGTGGTATGGATCATTGCAAGGCTGCATCATGCCTACTTACACCTCTGTGATGACCTATAACCTCTGCTGGCCTCTGGATACATTGCCACTGGGCTCACATCCCAATACAGACAGCAGCCACCCTTCCTCTGAGGAATGGTTTCTCAGCTCCTCCTGTATGCTCCATCCCATTCCTGAACTGGGAGAGCTACTGCTGAAATAAAGCCCTTGAACTCTCCAAGATTCTTCAGAAACAACATCTGTGGCATCATCCCAAAGTGCTGATGTCTTTTACACTCCCCGTTGTTGCTTCTCCAGTGCATGCTCAGAGATTAACTCAGTCCTGAGAAGCAGCAAGGAGGTCCTGATGGCTTGCTTCCTAGGTGAGGTCAGGAACGTCATCTAACAGCAGGCAAGGATTTGTCACAAGGCAGGTGGATGCTACCATGGTTTCAAAAGTACTAAGTCTTGGTTAATAAAGCACAATATAAAACTGTCTGATTTAGAAAAGGACAACTGTAACAGAGCCCTCTTTGTACATACTGACTAGGAATAAGTCTTTAAAAATGAAAACAAATCTCTAACTAAAGATACAGGCATTACATTAAGTAGACATGACACTGTGAACACTGAACTACATTTCTAATTATGTGCTTAAATTTTTAAATATCCAAACAGTGTTACAAGCACTACTAGAAAATATTACAGAACTGCTGAAGATGGGGTGTGGTGGTTGCCTTCAAGTAAACAATTGCAAAGAAACTCAAGTTAAACACTATCTTGTTCTCCTTTATTTTACGTGCTCTAGGTTACGCTGTCTATTCTCTTTGCTGGGAAAACTTGGCAAGAGAAAGTGTATTTCAGTGTACTGAATACTGGCCTGAAGATAGAAAGTCAAAACATGATTTTCTGAGTTACTGTTTTATACCTATTTTAACAAAAATCTCTCTACTCACCTGCATTTGTGTTTGATCCTTGTAGTAGTACTGTCAGCGTCTCCATAACCAATAAAGCCAGCTGCTTTTGGTCCTCAAACGAACTGTTTCTTGAATCCACTAAAAAATATTTTCAGACACTAAAGTCATAGAAAATATCACTCTTTTCAAAGATGCTTCTTGGTACTTTGCACCAACACTTTTATTTTCTTTGTTTCCCCAGAGAGCATGCAGTCCCATCATTTTCCAAAGCAAGCTGAGATTTAGTCTACACATGCATTCCTGGGAAAGCTTAACTATGAATCATTTGAAAAGTTAATTTTATAAAGACAAGAATTTGAACAGAAGTTTTTGAGCACTGTGAGCTCCACAGTGCCTGACACCACAGCTATTATTTCTTCAAGCCACAAAACTACACCACAGTTGAAGAATGAACTGCATCTGTTCTTGTTTAGTTTTCAGTACTTGAAAAGAGAAATTCCACACAAACCCCACAAAACTGCACTCACATAATTACAGCAAACATGCTGATTACTCAACAGGTGTAACACACCAGCACTCCAAGCGGCATAGTACGCACAGAGAAACACTCCAGAAAAAACAGTGGGGTTTTGGTTTTTTTTAAATTACTCTAATAAAAAGTAAACCCCAACACAAGGACGTGTGTACCCAGGTAGCATCCTAATTAGATGACAGCTTCACCCATTTATTTACAGGAGTATAAGAACTGATGTGTTTTTCAATGGAGCTGCTGGCAACAAAGCTTTCTAACTCTAACCTATAGCTACCACTCACTAATGAAGCTTCATACAACTAAACCCAGGTGAAACATCCAGCAGTTATGGTTAAAAAGTAAGTGTCACTGATGCACACAAGCTCAATTGCAGTTTGAATAAAGAATGTAAAAAAAAAATTCTCTGTGTGTACATGCATGCTCCTATGGCACGTGGCAGAGCCTGCTTTGCAGGCCTAGAAGCTATGCTGCTTATCTGGGATGCTCAAGTCTAGAGATAACTAATCTTAATTTATTTTGCTTCACGCTTCAAAAAATTTAGACTCAGCGTATAAAAAAGTCTCCTATTAAGAGCTCAGATATGCACTCTATAGTATTTTTTCAAGGCTGGGGCTAAACATGAATGTACAAAGTACCTTTTGTTAGGAAGAATATCAATGCTATGTATTGCTCCTTTACTTTTTTCACATTAAGTAACAAATATTGAACCAGTACATCAAAAAAACATTTAAAAAGGAAAATATGAGCTCCTACTACTTTGCATTCATACAGCATCATTCATTAAAGTTAGCCTCAAGCTTCTCTCAAGAAGCTGAGAGAAGCAATTCCAATGAGCTTTTAAGATGGCACAGCAGTCCTCAGCAGAATTCAGCCCTTGAGGTACATGCTCAGACTCTCACGTTTCTCCTAAGTGCTAGACTCCACTATTTCCAGCCAAAAAAGACAAGTATTAGAAAAACAGAAAAGAACACGCTACCTTGATCATTCAGTGCCTGAGTGGGATCTTTCAAAAGGGCTGCATATTTATGAAGAAGATTTACCATCACCTCCAGAAGTCCCACTTCCCTGAAGACATCCTTAAAGATGTAGTCATGACGGGTGAACTTCAGGAGTGTCTTCATGGCAATGATGCTACACTGAAAAGAAGTGCTGGATTTTAAAAGGATGCTCACACTGATCAGTTCTTTACAGGGTATGTAATTCAAGCTGAAGACAACCAATTCCAGCATCTCAAAGTATTTGGTCTGTACTTCTGGAAGTTTAGGAATTTTCTCTGCAAACTGAGACAACGTGTGCTGCGATTCCAAAATGAAGTAGTTGGCGTTGTCCGCCATATAAATATTCGTGATGGCATCAAGGATGATTTGTGCTAGGTAGTTGGTTTTTGCTCTCAAAAATGCATTCTGGAGGACAGAAAATGCTTGAATATTCCTCACACTATGACCTAAATCAGGAAACAAAGTGGGATGGGAGGAAAAAGGAAAGAGAAAGTTCTTAATCATCATAAACAATGAATACACTTATTAATAATGATCTATACATTTTAATAAGTGGGAATAAAATAACAGTGTATGATGTCACATTTAATAAAAAAATCATTAAAACTGACTTCAAAAAAGCCTCTGCACAACCACTTACACTGCAAATTCCACAACCTACCATTCTTTAAGATGGCATCTTCATCTTTGATAGTAAGAGTTTATGTAAGCAGCTAAATCAAAGATAATTTTTTAAAAATAGGTAAGTACACTGATTTAGTGTTAAAATGTACACAGGATACAGTCCTAGAGACAAAACAAAGCCTGCCCTTCATGCACCCAGGCCATAGGAGAACTCATTAGAGCAACAGTGACATGTTCTGCTGTAATGCAGCATGCAACTCTGGCAGCTGGGAATAAAAGAACTTTGGCAGGGTCCAGTACTATTAACAACTAAGGAATTAAAACACAGGGGAAGAGTTGTAAAGCATAAGGTAGCTCTAATATTAGCACACAAAGATCTCACATCTTTAAAGCTCAGTCACATTTCTTCTTCTAAGTACCTTCAAGTTGATTAAAATCTCATTCATTCAGCCAAAGAATGCATCATTTATGAATGCTCCCCAAAATTTTCTATAAGCAGGTATTATTCTTAATTTACTCAAGAGATGCCTAAAAGATAACTTTTTTAACTTCTGTAGAAATAGTACAAGCCACAATGGACAGATCCCATAATACAGAAAACAACCGATGGTAAAAATTAGTTTTAACAAAATAAACAATCAAGAGTGAGAACTTTAAAGACACTCTAAACAAAGCATTTAGGATGTTTTAACAATAAAATCTTATTTTATTTCTTCAAATAAAGGTACATGCAAACTGTTAACCTAATTTGAAAACCGTTTCATAAACAAAAAAATCCTTATTTATTACATATTCTCTGTGGAACACTACTCTCTTCATTTTTATAAACTAAGTTGTCTAATCGAACAGTAAATTCAAGTATCTTCATGCCTAGCCTCCCCACCTTCCACATCAGTATTTCTCCAGAAGGCAGGAGAAAACTCCTTTGTAAATGAACATGGAACAATTTCACATGTGGAAGAATATTAATTACATTATAAGTCACATTCTGTTGTTCCTAAAAGGAGTTCTTTACATGCATTCTTTACTATGAAAAATGTTCAAATGAGGGGATTTAGAATTTCATAAATGTGACAGGAACATAGTAGTGTCAGATACAACTATTTATATTCTAGCTTAGTATCAAGTTGTTCCAGGCGATCAAGCAGATTAATAAATTATTTTTGATTATCAGGAGGACCCCTGAAGAAACCAAATTCTAACCAGCTCTTCAGAGTTCAAGAACTAAAAGGATTTAAATAAAAGTAATTGAGAAAATGAATGAATACAGTCTTCATAAAAAGAAGTGATGACAAGCAGGTAAAAGAAACAGAGATATCCTGACAAATACCACAAAGTTAAAAAACACTTCTGCAGATTGCAACAGGCCATGGTTCTCATAATATTGTATCAGAACAGCTGATTAGCCTAAACAAAAATTAATATTATTATCAAAACATGGAGAAATTAAACTCTGAGTGTTCACTTTCTTTCTCTATTTAGTGCAAAAGAAAAACAATTCCTATGAACAATGAACTCTCTCCATACCAGAGAAAGGAATCCACTGTCCAAGGAACCTAGGATGTAAATTCATTAGTCTATAAATCTACAAAGGCAATCTTAGAACAAACTTTTCTTTTGCCAGTGGTACATCTCATTCAATTTAAAAGTTCAAATTAGCTCCACAGTCACTATTAAATTCCAAACTCCTTTGTTACATACAAGACTAACCTGAATTTTAAGTTTATGCACAGGACATGAAACATACATTTATTTTTATAGAACCCTTTCTCCCTCAAGACTTCCTCAACCTTATCTCCGAATCGTAACTGACTGTGGTTTCAAGCACACCACAGATTTTATCACTCTGATCACACTGGTGATGAAATAACAGATTTCAGCTCACAAGTTACATTTGCCTATGCTGACAAAAGCTAACAGAAAGCAAACTGGGGTGGGAGAAGGATTAAAAAAAAAAAACAACAAAACTCAAGCCAGCACATCAGCCTTTCATATCAGTTTAGTAAGAGCAGCTTAAAACACCATAAATGAAATCAGTGCATCTCCCCAATAAGATAATCTCTTCCAATCTCCATGTAGAAAACTGTCAGCTTTGCAGTGAAGAGTCTGGACCTGTCCTCAAAGACACAAGCCCTAAGCTTTCTTCTTTGGGTACCAACCCCAAAATAAAATCTTTGAGACCAAAATAACTGAGTATTTGATACACAATCTTACATAAAGAACCTAGACTTCGTTGCAAAGGGTTTGTGCAAGACACAGCTCCTCTGTATCTTGTCATTTGCATTTAAAACAAGAAAAAAGCAAACAGAGAGAGAAAAAAAGCAGACTCACCTTTGCCTGCAGGCTGTGGGACTGCAAATCCAGGTAGCAGGAAAGGTACTCCAGTGGTAACACCAGCTGGCTTTAATTCATTCACACCGTATGTTGTTAAGGAAGTTATCAAATTAACTAAGTCCCTCAAAGCATCCTTAGATTCAGCTTCTTTTGCCTGTTCTAATCTAAAGAAAATACAAAAGGATCAAGTTAGCAGCACTAATTTATTTGAACTCAAATCACTTTAGTAAGATCTATTTTACTTTATTAGAGACCAGCTTTACTGCCTTATTCCTGCAATATTTTCCATGTTGATATGTCATACCATTAAGTCAGTATAACATTGGACTTACAAGAGCAAACACCTATTTGCCATAGGAATTTACTTCATAAATCTTTCCTTGAACTCAATAGTTGCTAAAAATCAAGAGACACGAACATTACATTAAAAATCCTCTCACAGACATGAAGATACTGTACAGGAAAGTACACGGATAGTCTGTAATTAAATACATCTGTAATTAACTTGCTATATTACATCTGCCACTTTGAGAGTGAATATTTTGTGCTAATGAAATGGTATCTTGGTAGAAGCCTAGCACTTAGAAGCACAGGATGAAGCACCCTCATTAGAACTACAAACCCTTACCTTTGAACACAAGAGAATGGAAATGTTAACATCCCATTCCAATCACTGTTCACTGACAGGAACACACCATCAGACCAAATCCTAAAAACTGACTCTGAATCATAAAACCATCCTCATTTTCCTGCTACTTCACCACAAATTAAACCATGCTTAATTATTTACTAACTGTAGATCTCAGGAGTAAACTGGGAATCACGTTCTTCTATTCACTCAAGCAGTGCAAGCTCTGTTTTGCTTGTTCCTGACAAGTGATTGTGGGAGCCCTATACAAGCAGCTCGTTCTGCATCCTCCATCTTCTTCTCAGTCAGACGTGGCTGAGGAAGGAACCTGCTTCAAACAAGAACCTGCTGCAAACAGTCACTACAGAAGCACTGAGCTTACCCACTGCCACTCTACTAATCCTCCACACGCCCTACCCTTTGACATCATTCAGGTGAAATTACCAAAGTGCTCCTCTGGCCCTCACAGATTTTCTGCAATTTCTTACTAAGCCACCTTCTTCACACATCCTTCTGCTTTTCCAGCTCCAAAGCCTTTCCTTTTTGCAGCCTCAGGCCCAGTGTCCAGATTTCATACCCTCACATGACAGTCATCTTCACAAAAATGCCCCAGAGCTGAACAAGTCTCTGTGGGTCGGTTTGAGCCAAAACACATCCATTATTGTGGTCCATCATGGACCAATACACAGGCTTATTCAAGTTCACTGTTTTTTGAAAGAAAGTGTTTTCTTCTAGAAAACCAGCTCAGGAAAAAGTGAGGATAACACATTCCTATACCATTAACTTACTGATACCACCTGATGTTCCCAGGTGTCCCCCTTCCTCAATGAGACATGCAAATCCCTAGTCTCCCTATGCACTTGGCAGGGATCCCCCATCCTTTGATTTAAAGGATGAGCAAGCTCAGGAGAGAATTTGTTTAAAACACTTGATCTACAGAGAATCACTTTTGAAATGTGACAACATGAAACATGACAACATGTTCCCCTCATATTTCACCTAAACTCTGGCTGACAGTTTCTGGAAAAAAACTGCATTTGAATTAGATTGCTTTGAATTAATGCATGAGTAAATACAACATACTCCATAACTCCACTTATAGAAAAAGAAAAGTAGCAATTCCTTAACAGGTGCTTTTGTTTTTGTGGCACCAAAGGTAACTTATGAGTAATTTTAAGTGTGATCAAAATTTTCAAATGCCATGTCTGTATCTGGTATCCATCTAGAACAAACAAAAAACCCCCTCAGAAGTGTACAATGCAGTGGAAAATTTAGTTCAAATATTTCAGTGCCAAAACTCAGCACATTAGCAACAAAAATACGGAGACTACAACATTAACGTTTCTCATTAATAATGTTTGACCCAAATACACTTCATAAGGTGTACACTGATAGTTTCCCAGCATGCGCCTTGGATTTGTAAAACATATATATATATTTCAACAGCTAAGCATCCTTCAGAACTTCATATCCAAACATAGCAACATAGACTGCCCATAGATTTTAAACAAATAATTCAACAGACAGTCTTTTCTTTCTCAGTCAGAAAAATTAAAGAAGTTTCTTTCCTGGAAAGAAATAAAATCATAGACAGATCATATACCCAATTTTTTTGGGGGCAGGCATTTTCATTATCATATTTTTTAATGCATTAGCAGCTTAGAAATACCTTTAATAAAAAATAAAAATAAATATATACACACACACTAATTCCCTTGTAACATGCACCACATTTACATATGTGATTTTTCATTATGATAGCATGATAAAACAAGACAATAATATAACCACAGAATTATTCAGGTTGGAAAAGACCTTTAAGATCATTGAGTCCAGCTGTTAACCCAACACTGCCAAGCCCACCACTAAACCATCTCCTTAGACAAAACAAACTCCAACCAAACTCAAAAATCTCTAGTTGCAGCCAAAATTTTATGTTCTGGATTCTGTCTAAATACTTAGTACCAGTTATTTTTAAGCAACTGCTTTCTTTATTCAGCAAGAAGCTTTTAGTAATAAATCAGTACTAAAGAACAAAAAGTTAAACAACGTATTTTCATAATGGAGAGAAGCATAAAATTCAATGTTTTGGTCCCAATATCTTCATTACATAATGATCTGTAATCACTTATTTGTTTAAACCTATTAATTTACTCTTTATTAAGAAAAACTTTTTAAAAAAAGCTCAGTGATCTGTCTGCATTTCTGCAAGCACTTTTGCCTACCTGAGGAGGAGGTCACAGAGGAAATTGTATCCTTGCCATATCCTAAAATCATCCAACAACGTTTGGGATACATCACTGGAGTCTTTGAGAAAACAAGAAAGTCCAGCAAACATCTCAACTATTTCTAGGGGAGAAAGGTCATCAGACTGCTGCATATTCTGGACACACGTGGACAAACATTCCTTTTCTGAAAAGAATTGCAGTGAAGAAATTTAGGATTTTACTGACATTAATGACAGCAAGAAGCGTAACTAACACATATAAGGTAACTTATTCAAGTATCTCTTGTCACAGAACATTTAATACCACCTGAGGATGAGAAGGATTCTCAAGTGGCTTTCAATCAGACCCCTAACCTCTTTTTGCCAACCCCTTCCTCCCTTTTATAACTTTTACTCCTGTAAGGAGGAAACTGTGCAGATAAATACTGATTTTTACCTAAAAAGTCTGACCAGATAACTCAACAGAATAAAAAGACAAATATGGCAACTGTAAGTAATTCTAAACCATATTTTAAAACCCGAAGTTACACAAAGCACTGACTTGAACTGTTATTGAAACTCTACATATAAATCTTTACACCATGTCATCTTATTCCTGCTCTGGTTAGCATTTCACTGGCTGGCATCAAAGAGAGACAGCTTGTCTTGCCTTACATAATTCTCACATTCCATCAGTTCATTAGGTCAGTAACAAAAAGTTTTTTCAAATCTATAGTGAGATTTTCAGTTGCACTCTGTTTTAAAGATGTTCCCTTCAATAAATTGCTACTTTAACTTCGCAGCATGCACAACACAAGCACAAATCTTTCTAGCTAGACTGATAAAAAAATTTTCCAGAGATTAAATCAGAGCATGAGACGGTGAAAGGATGCTCCTTTGCATATGATGAAATATCTTAAATTTTTCCTGAATATAAGATGAGCCTTGTGACAGTTGTTGTTATCTCTTAAGTCAGGTTCACTTTTTTAATCAAAAAGCAAGAGGGAATGCCTTCTGGATTTCTTTTTAAGACTTCATTTCTCTTTCTAAGGAGCCTAAAGTATCTTTTCACATGCCAGCTCCACTCCTCTGTGGATCAAGGCCATAGAGAAGCAATAATGGTAGGAGCTGTAATATGCCAAATGACAGTCAAAACTCTAGTTATTTTCTTTGTTGCACTTCATAACATTTTCACACATATACATACACCTTTTACACTCATCAAAAGCCCACCAGCAGCCTATCATCTTGTAAGCCCTGTCTGAAAACACTCAATTGGTGACCATGCCGTGCTTTCAAGTGATATTGTACATTCACATTTTTTTGACTGGAATTGGAAATGCACTGCTAGCACAAGAAAAAACACAGGCTGAAATTTTCTGTGAAGTATGTGGGAGCAGGATGATATGTTTAATAAACCATCAAAATGGTTCTGCAGAGCCTTGTCACTAACTACTGTGCTTCTCAGGGTGTGAGCAACCCAAAATTGTGGGTTTCTTTTTTTCCAGTAGGTGTACACTGCTAAAATGTATAAGGATGTTAGTTCACTCCAACAGTCAGTCCAATTTAAAAACTACAAATGCTTCCTATGTGGTCCTACAGTCTAAAAGCCGTATATATAATATTAGAAACATATTTTATCAGATTCCTTACCTCAAGTCCTACATACCTAAACACCCATACAGTTTTCAATAATGCAAAAAGAATAATTTATATGCAAAGCTGCTTCCAGGCAGCTAATACCCTCTCCAACACTGGTTTTCATCTGCAAGTTGTTGTGAACCAGCTTGGCAGCTGCCTCTTCACCAGCTCCTTGCAAAGATAGATGATGAGTAAACTACTACTTCTATTAGCTACCAAAATCTGTAACCAGCTACAGAAATGTCCCTGTACACTACAGTTTCCACGCCAGCAACATCCAGGATCTACTTTGCCAGTGTTAGCAAACGAGACGGGGAACTGAGACAGATGCTCCACGAGCCTTTTATTATTATTGCATGTCTCACATACAGAGTTGAGACACAAAAAGACGATACAGCTCACGTCGTCGCAGAATTCCAAAGAACTTCCTGGTTACAGAGCATTCTTAAAAGCATTGCAGCCAACGGCATACCTTTAAAAATTATAGACAGTTCTCTTAACCAATCTCTAATAGTGCACGTATGCTTTTACAAACAATACCTGCTTGTTTTATGCCTTGCACAGTATTTCATTATTCAGCCCAACTTTATCTATCTTACTAAGCATAATTTTTGCAACTCTAAAAGCTATCTCAGCCAAACCTAGAAGCTTTGACCACTGTTCCAGTGTCCTTGCTTGCTATATACTTGTATCTTCTTCAAATTGTTGCAGGCAAAGCTAATCTCTAAACTCTTTTCCTATGATTCTGAAACTTGCTATTATTTCTCATGCCCTAAAAATCCTTTTACCTTTTCCTGTGTTTCCTACGCTACTTGTCTTAAAAAATGAACAAGGGACCAACTGGAATGATTCTGGATGCTTCATTAATTTGGTGACTTGCAGTCTGGATTAAGCCCATGAGATAATTTTCATTTAGGCTTCAGGATGCACAAAACCTGCAATCTGTAAGCTGTATGGAAAGGTGGGGAAGATGAGGGCCTGGCAGAAGAAATGTAGGCTGGCTGAAGCGTCAGCAACCCAGTCAGTGAGAGAACAGGGAAAATAGAGGGGCTGCAAACCCATCCAGCACAGCTGTGGTTCTCAGCCAAGCGAAGAGCCTCCATGGGCCAGGCCCTAAGAACAACATCCTTAGGTTGGGGGAGCAGGCTGGACCACAGGGGAGGAAGACAGCTGGTGGTTAAGCATTAATGCATCTTCACAGAGAATATTTTTCAACACAGGGAGTTACTGAAGTTACTGAAAGCCCTTCCTTTTGCTCATCACGAACTCTACACCAAAACATGAGAGGAAACTCTATCCTCCCAGGTTAAATTGAAATGTGAACAAGACAGACTCAGCCAAAATCACCTCTCTCACTACACAAGGGCTTAGAAATGTTACCTGTACGTAAATACACACATGTCCAAACTAAAAGCCTAGAAGCTTCCCTATTATTTTCATGCCTATTTCCCAAATAAGAAAGCTATGAAAGAAGAGCAGGAAAAAATCCCAATAAATGATACTGAAGGAAGACACATACCATGAATGTATTTCACTACATTGACACTAAGGCCATGACGAGATATGGTCATTAGTACTTCTCCTGCACTCTTCCTCCAAGGCAGATTATAGGGAGGGCACCATGAGGTTATTGCACTGAACAGAAGCTGGAGATCATCCTTCTGAGCCAATTCTTCCGCCGGGGACACAAAACTGCACAATTTTACTAGGATCTGAAATAGGAAGTCATTAAATAACTAGCATTAATACCTTTATCCTTGCTAATTTTGCCTAGACTTAGTAAAAGGTGAAACATTCTTCCCTTAAGCAAACGCATTAAAAAAGGTAACATGCTGTTTTCCCTTTGCGTGTTTCAATACTTTGAACACAAGACAAGGTTATTGACACATGGTTATTTCAGGTCCCAGTTCAGGTTAAAATGCTTACCAGTAGACTGGAAGCAGAGTTTAAACCTCTTAGGCTGACACAGCGTATTTGCACGGATACCACGATATTCCATTCTTGGAGAATCTGCCAGTTGCCTAATTCACAGGTCTAAATTCTGCAGTAGTGGAGAAGCTGTGAGGCAAACTGCTGTATCCCTTCCTAATGCAGGAAGAAGGCTATTGATGGATTGCTGGCAGAGCAGCAACCATAACATCTCCGTCAAATTAAGTTTGTCAGGAAAGGCTACAGCAAAATTGCAGACCTACCTGAATAACTGGCACCTGGATCTGAATTTCCCAAATACCATAACCAAGACAAAACGCAGCCACACAAGTGAAGCTACTACATCTCACTCCCTTTTCTGCATGTTTTGAGGACATCTGATCTCCATTTTGCATCTTTGTGCATGAAAAACTCAAGCTCCCTCTCAGAAAATTGGAGAGAGGCTGTCTGCAACTGGAGGGGGAGGTCTGAAACCTCACCCATTCCAGTCAGTTCATTTGAGAGCACCACTTTATTATCAATACTAATGTCTTTTACTATGTCTATTTCAATCAGTAACAGCCAAAGACAGCAAGTACTAGGACCAGTTAGATGAAAACAGAGTAACAGTCCACATGTTGCTCCTCTTCAGTATCTCTGCAGAAGAGCTGCATGCACTTCTGTGCAGGAAGTATTTGTCAAAGACAAAAACTACAGGAGGAGTGGAAAGTTAACCTCAACCGTGCTTGCAGGAAAATCCACTCCTCTCTTAGCCATCAGTTTTTGAAGAATCAAGGAAGAGTAAAACCTAGCTCAAGTGAAAAGTTTCTAGACTTTGCTCACATGAAGTATTTACATCCCTCTTCCAAATTCCATGACCTATTTTACCTTTCTTACCTGTACAAAGACTTTCTGTAGTAGCGCTCGGCGCTCTGCGAGAGGTAGTTCATTCTGTGCTCCTCCAACTACCTCAGGCACGTGTGGAAGGTCAAAAAACAGATATAGACATTTAACAAGTGTGGAAGGCACTGACATTGTAGTCATGCAGTCCACAGTTTTCTGAGGAAGAAGAAAACACAGTGAAAAATACCAGTTCAGCATATTATATATTCAAAACATCACTAATAATGCAGTTGAATGAGATGCTGTTTTTTCTTTCCCACACCTTTGGTGAGGTGTTTACACAGCAGTACACATCTATTCTTGAGTGCCTACCCAAACAGTAATTTTAAAAACAGGATGGTTTATTTACATGACAACAGCATCTCACAGCCACAGTTCAGAGCAGTCATTGCACAGGACAGAAACAAAACCTGTCAGTTTTTGCCAACAGAAGTTAACAAGTTAATTACAAGACCTTCAGCCAAGCCCTCATGAGCTATCAATTCTTTGTAGCAGTAGAAATGGGAGTGGGAGGAGGACTATTCAATTTATGCTCTCACTTGGCAAGAAGGTGTAAGCAGCCATAAGAAGCAAGGTAGTAGAAAATCTGAAAGCATCAGTGGGAAGAAAAGACAAATTGGAGTAGAGGCTGGTGACGTACTAAAACAGAGATAAGATGATGTGCTGAATTACAAAGGCAGATTAGGGCAGAAATAACAAAGCACACACAGCTGCCCAGTATACTGCCAGAGACGGCTCTCTGATGAAGCACAGCACCAGAAGCAGAGGCAGGAATGATTCACTACCACCCCCTCATCACTGCTGCTGGCCTGGCTTTTTGCAACTGCTGTGGCCCTCCTCCAGTGAGGTGTGCAAAGTTCAAAGTCTGAATTTAGGTGCTGTATGTGCCGTGCATCTCATGGGGCACTAAGCAGCCGTATGCAAGAGAAGCCTTTGGGCAGCAATAAAAGACGCATGCATAATTCAAAAGAACATTACAAATTAAAGTCTCAAAATGACTATTTTTTTTCAGGCAACTGAAATCACAAGGAGCTAAAGCAGAAGTCCTGTGGCAGTATAAGAGAAAGAGGATCTTAATACAGAAAAGCAGAATATAGTTGTATCTTTCAGTGAACGCTCATGCAGCTCGTTTTATTATTGCTTTTGTCTCTTCCACCCCGTAATTTATTTTTAGCTTTGCTGTTCCAGACTAACCTGTCCTGATGAAGCTAGTAAATTGATTGTGGTGAGCAGCATCCAACCTCTACTTGCTTCTTCACTTTGATTGACCTCCAGAAACTGGACTATGGCACGACTTGCAGCCTCTGTAGGGGGCAGTAAAAAGAAAAAAAGCATTAAGAACTCAGTCTGGTAGTCTGCAGAAGGGGACACGTCCTCTCAGCAGCCCCAAGCACTGAGCACAAATTCACCTTTACAGCACTGCTTGAAAAAAGGACTAGGCTTAGGCCTACACTTTCCAGACAAATTCCAGTCTTACACACACATTTGGCTTTGACACTGGCAAGGCTGCACAAAGTACATTCTTTGGTCACGCATCACCTTTTGACCAGCAGACAGATTTCAGTCACCTGCAGTGACTTTTGTTTGAGTATTTTTCCTTTATCGAATACAATATACTTTTTCCAAAGACATGAAGTCACCATCACTTGGTGGCCTCTGTGGAAATAGCTGAAATTTCTGAAAAAAAGCACTGCACTGAAACAACAGTATGGAGGCTAATGGGAACTGTAGGGAAGGAATAAAAAACATGAAAAAAAGTAACATTAAAACTAAGATCAGCAATTATTGCACCCCCCTCCTACATTTTTTGAGAATGAAAACAGTAACAGCTTATAGATAATTCTTATGATCGAGACCCACTTCTGGATGCTATTCCATATCAGAGCCAAAGACAAATACTCAGCCTAGTAAACAAGTTATCAGCCTCAATAAATAAATCAAGAGAAAATGCAATCCTATTTCACTGCTGCCTGAAAACACACTTATGTAAGAAGTCTATAATACCAGTTGTGATGTCTTGCCCATTATCTTTAAGAGAAATCTAAAACCATTTTTCATTAATAACTGTGTATCAATCATCTCCTGTGCTTTTAGTGTCAGTTAGGACAGAAAAGGAAGGTGAATAATATAACATAAAAAAGAAATTACAAAAGAATTACTAATGGAGGAATAAATCTGCAACTGAAGAAAAATCCAATTTTAATATTGGATTGTTTGCTTCACCTTCTCTTGAGATTCCCCAGCACATACCTGGGAAGGAGTTTATTCAGAAGGCAGTACATTTCATATGTTAAAGTACTTATCAAACTTATAGCATCAACTACATTGAGAAGATCATTTTCTGAAGCATCACACTGTCAGCTGTGCAGATTTGGTTCATTTGTGCAATGGCTCCTCTCTCATGTTTTTGTCTGGCAGACTTATTCCCATAACAGACTTTTGTACAAACCACTGGCTTTTCCAGTTCTGGTGCTTAAGTAAGGAGAGGCCCCTACCACTTCCGTCCATTAGACTGAGATAAAACAAAGGCTGAGATACCAAGGTGAAAGGTAAGGCAATTTATAAAACTCACACAAACGAGGACAAGTAGCCATTTCCCAGCATGCTGACCTGAAGTACCTGGTGGACACTTTGTCTTCCAAAACCATCACTGCAAAACACTGGTCAGGTGGTTCAGTATACAAACAGGCCAACTTAGAAAGCACAACAGCCATGACACAGTTGCATTTCCTATACTAAAGGCACAGGCAAAATGTCAGCATTCCTGACAAAAGCCATTTTTCCTCAATTCTGAGAGCCAAGCATGCCTAAAGCATGCACTGCTTCTACAAGGACAGTGCCCCACCAGCCCAGCAAGAGGTTTGATTTTGTAGGCCGGTTCTCTTTCTGCCCCACCACAGACAGAGCTGGGCAATCAGTCTTTGACTGCAAGACTGGTACCAAACTGGGTGTGCACAGCCTCCTTTGGGCAGTCTCCAAAGCCATCTGTGAAACACGGTCTCCTTTAGTCATCTTCGAAAGTCAGACTCAGGGGTTAAGCCTATGCTTCTGAAAAAATTGTCATGCTGCTGGCACCCTGGCACAGCAGTTGAACACTATAAATAGCAGTTTCAAAACTGTCACTCTTAATTAAGCACTACCTAAAACACAGACAGCATTTGAAGTGCTGGAAGACGTTCCCCTGTCATCTGCTCTGAGCAAATTTGATAGCGCTATCATTTAAGATTAACTTCTATCATCAGCACTAGTCTTAATTTATTCCTTGTACCTTTCCCCTGGTTTTGAAGTGCCCAAGTCATCATTTAATATAACATCCTCTATGTGCCCCACTCAGATGTCCTTAGCCCTTCAAATTCTGCTTCAGAAGAAAGCCAATACAGGAGTGGGATATGCTAACTAGTAAAAACAGCAAAAAAGCAAAAGAAAAACCTATAAAATAATATGCAAACATACCTATTCTGACAACTGTGCAAGCACATACGCATGAGTATGACCATGATTATGTGGTTACATGGTTAATACACAAGAGTCAGATTTCCCAGCATGGATTCAGTATATATGGGATAGAGGCTTGGTAGAATCAAACAACATTTGTTTCACATCTAAGAGGTGCACTTCAGGAAACCAGCAGGTAGCAAGCAATGGCATTAGACTCATTCAGATGGGTAGCAAAAATCAGTGCTACAAGCACTACAAGCAAAGTGCTATTGCTATAGGCAACAACAAAGGGCAAATTCAGTACAAGAAGCTTTTGGTTAGATGGTCTAGAACCATAAACAGCATATAATAGTGTCATCAGACTTTTGTATAGCTTATTCTGGAGGGGAATATCAGTGAAAAAAATCTTTGTGCATGTGCCAAGGGTGGGAGGGGAGGTGGAGTAAAAGGTACGGGTGGGTGTGTCAGGGGGTGGTAAAGCTGAAGTCAGGGATCCCTTCTGTAAAGAAACCTTCTAGAAGTCTCTGCTACTTCTTGTGGGAAATGCCTGAAGATGCAGTCAGGTACCTAGAGTTACAGAGTACAAATAATTCCAACTACCTAGATAGCAAGAGAGAAGTATCAACCCAAATAAAAACGTGATGGCACAAAGTCTGCCTTCCATCACCAGGAGCAGTCGGGCTGTCATCACAAGCGGCAGATATGAAGTGGCTGATGCCTTTGCAGTGTGCAGAAACGGAGGGCTGCTCATCCAAAGATAAAACAAGTCAACTGTGCCAGCTTTTAGCCTCACTAACTCAGATGATAAAAGAAGAGGCTTTCCAGGATCTCTTGGGAAGGCTCTATATTGCACTACACTTGCCTCACATAAGATTTGGTAGAAAGCCACACAAGTAAAGAGAAAGTTGACCAAAAGTAATAAGATATAGCAGTTCTTGATCAGAACTGGCTCCTGATGAATAGTAGCTGATAGGACACTTTTTTTTCCCTTTCAGAGCAATTTCAATAGGCACAAACCATATCTTGTAAAGCAAAGTCACCCACAGAACAGGAAAAACATACATATATAATGAAAAAACCAAGATGTGTAATCACAGCATGTGAAATCATTTGCAACAGAGTCTCTTCTCAGCAGAAGTTAACATACCAAAAAAGGTCTGAAAGCAGCCCCTAAGCGCACTTATTTTATTGACAAAGATCCTCACTTTCAGGAAAACTTCAGACTTCATTATGGGAGGAGCCCAAAAGGCAGCTCAGTAGCAGAAGATAAGAAGATTCCTTCAACTATCATCTGTAATCCACCCAAATGCAAGATGCACTTAAACAAATTATACTAACTTTTGTGGATTTAGGACAAACATAATTATGTTATGCTGATGTGACAAACAAATTAGTTATGCTGATGTGATCGAGATAAACTAAAACAGAACAATAAAAACAGAGTTTGCACATCACTGGAACTTTAAGAATAAAGGTAGGCATTGTCAGAGGCCAAATACAAACCACTGATGTGGTTTTCTGCAATGATGATGAATGTTTATCAACTTGATCTCCCAGAATGGTTTGAAGATGAGATAATGATAGTCTTTCAGCAGACCTGCTAGAAAAATGCCTGAAGAGGTTCAAAGCGTTTTCAGTGGAGAAACTGTTTGAGTAAATCCGTGAAATTAAGAGGAAAAGAAAGAAACCAGAGGGTATTACCCCTCCCCCCACAAAATCCCGCAAACTAAAAAAACTAAAAAAAAAAAAAACCCCAAAAAACAAAAATAGAAAAAACCCCAAAAAACAAAAAAAAAGGCTAAAAAACCTCCAAATTGAAAACCTTCCCCCGAAAAAAAACCCTTTAAAAAAGACTAAATCACTACAACATTCAGTGGGTATAAACAATAACTGAAAGTGTTGTTTCTGGAGGTAGGAAGGATTAGCTGAACAGTCTAGTAGTACAGTAAAAATAAATTTAGCATTAAATAGTAAATACTGAAACAAATAAATACAGAAAATGTTGTAAATATGAAACGAAAAATTGACTGAAATTAACAGAGGCACAACTAAATTGAACTCTAAAGTGCATAAAACAGTGATGTACACAGACCAGCACATAGAAAAATCCAAACAACCAAACTTTTGAAGTTGACCTTGAAAGAAGGCTAAAAAGTTCCAGCTCTGTGATGTACCACTTTGCTTTCTCATTGTTTAATTTTCTACCCTTCTTCACAGTTTCACCTGTCCTCACAACCACTTACTCATATTCTGACTAGGGTATGACTTTCCAGGCTGCAGGACTGCCCATCACTTAGGGAATCATTCCGAATTTCCCTGGGATAAATGTTAATGCATTAAATAATGGGCCCTGACTGGATGCCATTTGGTGTGCTCGAGATGCAGACAATGGAGGACTGAGTTAGAAACCCATTTTAGTAAAAATGGAATAACCATTACCAGGTACCAAATCACAGGTCTGCACACCCTCAACTGATGAAATATGAGAAGCTGTTTAGAGTGAAAGGGGTGTGGGTTAGAGCCTGGTGCTAATAACACCGAGGTTGTGGGTTCAGTCCACGTATGGGCCACTGACTTAAAAGCTGGACTCAATGATCCTTGTGGATCCCTTCCAACTCAGAATATTCTCCAATTCCTTTCCCAGCAACTTTAGTCTAAAGACATGCTGTTGGAATATCTGCAAAATCACAGAAGCACCAACTGCATCCAGGGTGTGTCTTTAGAAAAATACATTAAATGAAAATGCTGCTTTCCTTCCAGCCAGAGCAGCCATTAGTAGTCACACTGGTTCCACCAAGATTCCAGCTGTACCTGTCCCTTTTTTCAGAAGTCTTTTTCAGCTCTGAGCCAGATGCACTTGCTCCCAAAAGAAAGGTTCATTTCAGAACTGAGACTACACTAGAAATAGACATTTGAACACATATTTTACATATATAGTATTACCACAACTTTTTGATCAATTCAGACACAAAACTGAACTTACTTGTAGAAAATGTGGCAGCTAAAAATCTCAAGTATATAGAGCTATCTCACCCATGACCCCACCATCTTCTAAATAGACAAGATACTCCATGGCAAGGGAAACTATTCACTAATCCTCATAAAAAGTTACTCCTGTCACCTGAAAATCATCACTGTTATACAGCAAAGACTGAAACCTGCAAGATAATTTAACTCAGATTTAACTGCTTCGTTTTTCTTACTCCAAGACTACATCCCTACCAGAGAAATAAGGCAGTTGAAACTGTAGGTGAACACACAACTACAATGGCAATGTTCAGAGACCACTTAAGACAGGGTGTTGGCACAGTTACTACTGAATCACAAAACACAGTTCTGAGAAAACTACTACAGCCTGCCAAGAATAACTGAGATATGCCTCCACCATAGCAGGCATTACTCACACAGCTATTAGCATAAATATTCAAAGGCCTGATGAAAATAATTGCCCTGTGTTCCATTATCAGATGGAGTAGGGAAAAAAAAAAAGAAAAAGCAAAGGAAAAAAACCAAACAACCACAACATACTGACAGGCAAGATTTAACCATACCACGTTCCCCACTGTAAAATACTGCCAACATATTTACAGAAATCAAGTTCTTGCAAAATTTCTTCCCTGTCATTAACTATTCAAAAGTTGACTTTTAATTGTATGGAAAGCTTGTCTCTAAAACAGGCTCAGCTATTTTCTTGATTTACATGGAGCACTTCACACCATCAGGAATTCACATTTGTATATTACAAGAGACATTTCCTGCATGTTGTTGTTACTGAAGTTTTATACTCTTAAAAACATGCTAGGAGATATAATTACCTGTCAACAACTACTAACAACTACTTTTGTTGAGACACAAAAAGAATGGAAGTTTAAAAAAAAATTATGCAAGTGTCTTCACAATCCACAGACACAATATTATGTCTTTAACATAGAACATATTCTAAGAAACCAATAATTTTTTTTTTTTTTTTTAATCACCATCATAGGAAATGTGTATCTAGCTCTAATCATTTTAGCACAGAAGTCTACAAACTGAGTTTTAACAGCTTGTTAATTGGTTATTTCTGGAGAGGAAACTTCAACTCACTGGTCCTACCAAGAGCCACGATGCAATTGCAGAACAGGGACCCCTGAGGCTCTCTTGAGGTCTAAAAAGGGTTTACTGACCAGAGTAACAGCAATCCTGATAACAGAGGAAAAATGACTGCTTTCTGTTTTAACAGAAACACTGGTATTCATTACATTAAAGCTTAGAAGAGCACCAAACTGACTTTCTAGTCATTGTGGTCAAGTTTCTAAGTGGAGTGGAAAACACGAAAAATACCCCAAACCACCACCATCCAAAAAAATCTACCTCTGACTTGTGAGGTTTTAAGAACTGGATTATCTTGGAGCAACAAGCAGAGTTATGGCTGAAGTAATAAACACACAAAAATGGTTATTCCCAGCAGAATCCAACTGACTAGCAGGCATAACAGATGTTCCCCAGGAAAAAAGGTCAAGCGAACACCACTGTTCTGCCAGCATGGCTGTTGGACATTTATTTCCCCCTAATACTCAAAGAAAAGACATTTTGCGCCTGTTTACCCATAGAGAACAGGTTTTGTCTATGATATCTGTTTAGCCATCTGGAATGTTTCACTATTTCACTGTTAGTCACTCTACTTAAAATGGAAATATATTGTAATTGGCACAGTTTGTGACTCCTGACTTCCTGCATAATAATTTTCACAGCCTTTTCCAGTCCTCATTTACCACCAAATCCAAACTGAGAACACAGCACACATCTTAAAATTATCTAGCAGGCGAAGACTTGATACTTCTTGGAAGCACTCCTCTTCAGAAAAGGAAGTCTAAGAGGAAAGCTAATGAAACTGCCCTGTTGGTGCATTGTCCTCAGTTATGCAACTGCCAGTACGAGATCAGGTTCTGACACATTCAGGGTGCAACAGAACCAAATCTCACCTTGACATTTAATAATCAGAGAAGAAGAGGAGTCCACTGACATTCTTCTAGGGCTGGCAGTGTTGGTCCTAACGTGGGACTTGCTGTACTTTCACATCTTATTAGCTTCCAGGCCAGCAGCTAATTTAAAATGCACAGTTTTGGAATGTTAACATAACCAAGTGACACAACACACCACCAAGAGGCACCTCGGGCAAGATACAGCAGCTGTCCACATGCATGTTCTTGGCCTCCTTCTCCTAGTAGGTCATGCAACTCAGTTCACTCCTTTCTCTCTCATCTGTTGGAAGTTTGTGGAACTCAGCTTTCTCCATAACTCAGGGAGGAAACCTCTTAACCTCTTCCTCCTCCTCTCTCTCTCAGTCCAAAGAAACAAAAGACAACACATTTTCATTGCTAAGAATTCATTTTCTGAGCCTGCACAGTTGCTGTGAATAGCAGCTCATAGTATTCTGACTGATCTGAAAATCATGATGCACAGATGTAGAAAAGCCCACCCTCGTGCCCCATGCAATACCTGTGGACTTATTCGATGCTCTCCGTCGAATTTCAGTCACCATCAATCGTGACACTTGAGTAGTAAACTGCAGGAGGTCAGAAAATTTCTCTGTCATTGTACTTGGAGGAGCGTTTCCAAACACCTAAACCAAGAGAAAAATGGATGCATTAAAATCATTCAGTTTACAAGGATCACTACAAACCACCACATTCCTTTGTGAAGAAGTATTTCTATGGAGCTTACAAGTTTTTCTTTTCATGCTGCAGCATTCATCACTGCACTGGTTTGCACAGTGCATGCTCTAAGGTATGTTCAGAGTTGGAATTCAGACTTCATCGGGAAGGTAAAATCTGATCAATGGAGGGGAAAAGAGAGTTGTAAGTTTTCTTGCAAGACGAAAATGCCGCAGAGCCCCAAAAGACTGAGATTGCACTTAGTGGGGTAAAGATCAGGTACCAGACCAAATTCTCCAACAGGACTTCTGTTTTTAAGATCAACTCCTTTACTATCTACTGGACCTAAATGGAAGGACGTATGTAAAATCTTTTAAAAGGACTAAGAATTGGAACTGCCCTGTTATGTCCTTCCTCAATAAACTGACAATACCAGGAAGCCTCCCATGTTGCTGATATCCCAAGGACTTACTCCCCTCTTTTGAGATCCTCCTGAACATAACAGCAGGCTCCTTTTATAAATTGTCACTTAATTCTAGTAACTTATTCTTCATGATTAAGCATTGATTTTGTTATTAAATAATGTATTAGATCACATATAACAGGGAGAAATGTGTTAACTCGGTGGTACTGCACTAAGGTGTGGAACACATTATCTCAAAATGGATTAGCTAGTTGCTGCAGTAATTTACTCTTCATTCAAGACTGCACACAAAAAGAGTCTTTATCCATACTTCCAATGTAAAACTTGCAGTAAAATGGTCACAATAAACCCATTATATTCATTATCAAACAATGCATGCAACCCAAATTATGGTATCATCACTTGTGTTAGTGCTGAAGAAACAGAATAGCCTGTACAACACCTGAACAGTCTCTGCTTGTTTAAATTTTTCTCCAGTATAGATATTTATGTAACCTTCACGAGTGTCCCTGATGGGCAAAAAAGATGATAGCATTTTTCTAGCAAAACTTAAGTTCAGCAGGTTATACTGGCCTCTCCCAAGGAAGATGTGTTCTACAACAGTACAACTGATTTGGACTCAACAGCTGTTTCACCCCTGTCTCCTTTCTCTGGGTGACCCAGTTATCCTATTACAGCTGAGCTGCTGACATACTTGGCTGAGGTCATTCTCAAGTCCAGCGACACCCAGTGAAATCCATGATTACAGCCAACAGGGATGCAAGGTAATTGTGGTGCCAACTTACCTTGGAACCCCTAAGTCACTGAACAAAACTTGAAAGGCAGAAGAAAGAATAACCTTTGTCTAAGTTTGACTTCTTACCTCCCTTAGTATCAGTTGCTCTGGCACATCACAAAACAGCCAAAAATATTTTTCCTATCTACTTGCACTGCAAAGTCACAATGAAATGGAGCCACAAATACAGCACTGAAATTGAACACTCAGTTTCCTCAAAATAAAAATAGTTTTCACCCAAGGCATAAGTATTTCTCACACTGGAAATTTCAACCACCATTATCATTAAAGCAAGCAAATGGGAGACCAGACATTACAGGCAGACAACTGTTTTCTGCAGACCAAGAAAAACACCCCTCATTAGGATTACAGACTACGTAACATTCCTAGTACAGACAATCCAAGTTTCCCTAAATATTTCACAAGACCTCCTTTTGCAGTTGTCTGCATCAGCTCCCAATTCACCCAAGAGCCCCTAACTTCCACGAGGCTGTAAGAAGGGAAGAGGGCATTGAGGCTTGCATGCTCACTGATATAACATAAGCAAGATTATCTAGACCAGAATAAACATTAGCATCTTGTCATCACAAATTGTTTAAAGCTCTTTCACCCAGACCAAGTGAAGAGGAAAAACTAGTGGCCCTGTTACCTGTCCTGAGCTTGCTCAGATTTGTCAGCAGTTCCCAGGAAATGCAGAGAACTCAAAGTTACAGCAGAAGGTTAACTGAGGTCAAGTGGGTTTTAATTAGTTGCCCCATAACCAAGTTTGCACTATGTAGAATGAGCATCTCCATTGGATATTTATATACCCTCTGACTAGAGGTGGTAGTAAAAACCAAGAACAGGATGTTACACATTTTACCAATAAATCATCTTTTTAATAAGGAAAAGCAAGGCTCTTTCAAGACACTGTAACAACGTGCCACTTATTCAAAACCAGCCTCTTCATCATTCCATCCACTTTTCTCACATACTGCACAAGCGTTACTACCACGTTGGCAGAGCAGTGCTTCCACAAACTCACTGAACTCTGAAAGGAGCCTTTTGAGTACTCTTCCAAGGGACCAATCTTCCGCTAATTATGCACCAATTTAGCTTTTCATTACCACGTGATTCATCATTTCATAAGCCTCCCTGAACAATGAAGAAGAAGAAATGGTCTGTAAACCCACTCGTTACCAGAACTAGCAAGATGGTTTTATCCACAGCACATATGAGACATGCTCTGTCTATAAACCAAACTTAAGAATGCTTTAGCTCTGCTGAATTTACTGATTATTAATCCTCAAAATAAATAAAAAAAAAAAAAAATTAAATGAAGCTGCATTTCACACAAAACTTGAGATACCTCTGATGAGAGGAAAAAAGTCAATCCCATGGCTAAGCAAGAAAGCCTCAAAAGAGCTCCTCGATACCCCAGTTATTTAACTGGCTGCCTGCTGCTGCCCACTTGGACGCCTCTGGGAAGCAGTTACCTTTTTCACTCTAGATCTCTGCACTCAGCTGAAATAATGCTGCTCTCAGAACTCCTTACTGCATTTTGTGCACACACACACTGATTCCAGGCAAACACATGCAGCTCCCACTTCCAACAGCTCACCACTCTGGTATAAGAGACATTCTGGAGTACACAATAAGGGACGGCACAAAAGTTTTGACCTGAGCTCCACATTTTGTTTGGAGTCTTTCCTCCTAACACAGACATCCCAGTCTTGTAACAGATAATGCTTTTATGACACACCATCATAATCTTTGCTTAAGGCAGTAACAGAAAAAGCACTCAATCACACTTAAAAATCTTCAACAGAATAAAGATAACCATGCAAAGTAACTATGGATGGATTCAGAGTCTGAATTTGAATGAAGTTATTAACTGATCACTTAAAACATCTGCAGCTAAGGACTATGTTTGAGAAACTACAAAAATTTTAGAAAGGAACTTTTAATAATGTTTTAGTACTTCCTGACAGCAAAAGTATCCCTTCTCACATAAAAGTCATGTCAGAATTTTAGAGTGAACCAAGATTTACCATATCTGCCACTGAAAATCTCTTCCAAGACTCTTTAGAAAATGAGATTTTTTCTTGTACTATTTTTTATTCCAATCAGCGTTTGTCTTGCTGTGACCTGCAGAGTTACTAAGCTAGCAGGATTGTTCCAAAACAAGCTGTACCATCAAGAGCTGACACTCCAGAAGAAATGAAACTAGATAAGCTGAAGAAGCCACTGCAGACTCTATATGTAAACATCAAAAGAAGAAGGTGGCACTAACCAGGTATTTAAAAAGGTAAACTGGGAAAGTAGAAATAGGTAGCATCACAACCGCTCAGCCTCTTGAACACAGGAAAACCAGAATGCATTTACATGAAATGCAAGGAAAAAAATCCCACTATAACAATGACAGGATGAGACCTGACTGATCAAGAAAAATCAGTTTTGTTTGGGTTACACTATCCCCGTTCATCGATGACTGATAATAGTTATCAAGGTCTGCAAGAAAGGAAGTGAAAGAACAGAAACAACACCTGCTTTGCTCAATATGCCAAGCTATGATCCATATTCTAGAGATTGAAAACTGAAGCGACAACATCTGGCAACCACCTGTATCTGTGGCATGAAGGACAGCTCCCGGAAGCTCACAAGCTCCAAGCAGGTAGAGCTTGAGGACAGTGATGTTAAAACTAAACAAGGAAACTGAGCAGGGCGGGGGAGGTGGAGAGGAAAGAGGAAGAAAACAACCAGAAGTAGGACTGAACAACAAAACATCTGGCAAACACATAAGAATGTACCTTCAGCATCAAGTTCACTTCAGTAAAGTAGGGTACAAAGGAGTCTCTAGCACTCAGAGAAAAGAGCCCATAAACAAAACTAGATGGATTCTGTAAAGAATTGAAAAGAGACATGGGGAACCTGGGGAAGGAAACGTTACTATAAACAAGGGGAAAACTGAGGAAAAGAGTAGCCAAGATGCATTCACACAAATAGCAATCACAGAAACCATCAATCTCTTCAAGAATGTAAATGGTACCTGAGATTACTTAGACAAGAGCTGATTTTGATGAAGTAAAAAGAAAAGTTGGGGATACTGATTTGGTTTTCAGAATGCTTCAACACATGAGCTGAATGAAGGACAGTGAGAACAAGTGGTGCAAAGATACGAAGTAACTTCAACTAGGCTTCAGAAGAGTCCAGAGGAGGGGCTGAGAATTAGGACAAAGCCAGCAAGCAGCATAAAGGAGGGGGGGAAAGTGTATTAAGAAAGAAAACAGGAGAAGAGAAAAGGCAGAAAAAATGGAGAAATTAAAACTTAACTGTTCTTTTTCATCTCAGAAGTATAATCAAAGTCTTTCCTTTGACTACTGTACGTGCATTGCTACACTAGTTTTACTTAAACCCAGTAATATACTGCAATTCCTATAGATATAATGCTTTTGCCAGTAGTTACCATACCACAAAGGCTAAGAAAAAATTCTTCTCCACCTGCAGATCAGAGTTAAGTGCTGAAGAAGCTCAAGTGGGGATATTCTACTTTCCAGAAGCATCAGCCTCATGTAACCACCAGAGGGAGATTTCTAAGCATAACTGCATCAAAATAACCTTCATGGGCTCAAGGCAAGATTAAGATTCCACTGTGCTAATTTGTAAAAACAAATCAAGAAAGTCCATAACTAAAAGGCATATAATCCAAGAAGATAAATTAAAGAGGAGGCATCTGAACTGAGCTTACTTCTCCCAAACTCACACAACAGGTTACCAGTAGAAATAAGACCTAAGGCAACAGAATGGCATTCAAGTGATCCATCCACTAAAGCACACTACGCAGTCAACTGAAAATCCTAGTCTTGACTAGGATTAATTTTTCTACGCAGCATTGTTGTAGTTTAACCTCAACTGGCAGCTAAGCACCACATCTGCTCATTGCCCTCAGGTGGAACAGGGCAGAGAAACAGCAGGGTAAAAGGGAGAAAACTCATGAGTTGAGATAAAGACAGTTTAACAGGGAAAGCAAAAGCCATGCAAGCAAGCAAAGCAAAACAAGGAATTCATTCACTGCTTTCCACGGGCAGGCAGGTGCTCAGCCTTCTCCAGGAGAGCAGGGTCCCATCACGAATAACAGTGACTTGGGAAGACAAATCACTTCAAACATCGCCCCCACCTCCTTCTCCTTCTTCCCCCTGTTTCTATGCTGAGCCTGACACCATATGTAGGGGATATCCACTGGGTCAGCTGGGGTCACTGTGTCCCCTCCCAGTTCCATGTGCACCCCCAGCCTCTTCACTGGTGGGGTGGGGTGAGGAGCAGAAAGGCTTTGGCTCTGTGTAAGCCCTGCTCAGCAATAAATAAAAGATCCCCATATTATCAGCATTATTTCCAGCACAAATCCAAAACAGAGCCCACACTAGCTACTATAAAGAAAATTAACTCTATCCCAGCCAGAACCTGCACAAGCATGTAAGCAGCTCAGTGTCTAACACCTTCATAAGCCATGTTTTCAACAAAACATCATTTTAGCTTTTGCATTATTCCAGTTCTCCACGGTAGCATATACAAGCACAGATCCATCACCCAAGAAGAACTTCAGGAGTAAGAGTTTAGGTCACAGCTGGGGGGAAAAAAAAAAGCAAGCTAGATCTGGACCTACTGGTCTTTCCAGATCCTAAAACTACCATCAAAATTATTATTCACAATAACCTGGCAGTGTAACTGAGTGATATAAGACATTGCAAGGATTTAGTTCCTATTAATTCCAGTGACAGCTGCCATAGTTCTGCCTCCAAACAAAATCTCAGTGCCTGAGTACAAGGGAGTAGTGAAATATGAATGCCACTGTAAAAGTGACTATTATGTCTTCCCTACAGATTGCATGTTTAAAATCTTCCTTGTCCATGAAGGGGGATTCAGACTTAATACATAGAAAAAGGCCTATAAGGGTGATGAGAACATAGAGAATATATCACATGAGGAGATTAAAATCATTCAGCTCAGCAAAACCAAGTTGACAGGACACATTATGATTGTTATCTCTAAATATGCATCAGTACAATAAATGCAAAGAAGGGAGAAGAGCTATTTAGACTCAAGGACAGTGCTGTCACACAAAAAAAAGTGGATATAAACTTGTTACCAAAGTTTAGGTTGGAAATCAGATGACTGTAATAACAGTGAGCACTGCAGAAAAGCTGTCAGCCTACACGCATCTGTGGATTGCACTTGAGAAAAAGTGATAAGGAAAGGGAATCTCCAAAGGTAAGTTTATCCCCTAACACAACACTGTGTGAGAAGAAGGGGAAAATTGAAAGGATGCCAGTGGGAGAAAACCTCTTGTGCTAAAACCAAAAGGTCTTGGGAATACAAAATATGAGCAGACAACTCAAATAAAGAAAACACCTCTCGCAAATTGCCAGGCTTACCCTGTTGAACACTGGTAACATCATGTAAAGTTTTTCTTCCTGCTCTTTCTGGGTCATGTGCCGTGGAGGATGACAGAGCTCCGTGAAGAGGCGCCGCAGATGCATCAGGCCCAGCGCGTTGTCCTGGGGGCTGCACTCTTCCTGCCGGGGCCGGCCCATGATCCTCTTCACCATATTCATCTTGGCTGACTTCTGGAAGCTCCCTTGTATCCTGTTCAGAAAGGAAAATGAACTTGCTGAGTACAAGAGATTGAGGCATTATTCCATGAAAGCCGTTAAATACATGGCACCCTCTCTCACAGTAAGTACCACACTGCAGTTAAGAGCATTAGCTAATTTTATATGCTAGGCATTGATTAGGAGGTGCCTGGAGGATTTAAAGCCAACAACTTGAAAGAGAAAAGCATCTGATATTCTCCAGCAGAAAGCATGGCTAGCCAGGCTTTGAACACTGCAAAACGCTTTGGTGCTTTTTATTGGACAAGTTTTACAATCCTTTGGTGCACATCCCACAGCATTTACAACAGTGTTATCTACATAATGCAAAGTATTCTCAAATTAATTCCAGAATAAAAACAGTACTTTAAAATCTAATCACACAAGACCTTCAAACTCTTTCACACACTGGGTTTATCACACAGAGACAAGCATAGATTTTCTCCTGACTTTTCTATGGCAGAGAGACAAAGCTATTCAATGGAGCTATCATTCATGTCACACCTCAGCTACTCCCTCTGCAGAATCACACCTCAGTCTTCAAAACAACATGGACCAAGTCTTCCAGCCGTGAAACTGAAGTCTATGAGGCAGGAGCTTGCACAAGAGGTGTGAGGGTCAGAGCAGATAAATCCCTAAAACAGATGTAGCCAATTGGACAGTGCAGCAAAAGGGACTTGTCTCACAACCACATTCAAGTTAGGGAAGGAGTAAAGGGGAATACAAGGGAAACAGTTTCAGCTGTGATACAAAGTAAAGACCACCAATAATGAAATACTCCACAGAATTGTAATGCCTACATCTCACTGCTTAAATGCAGCTGAAAAACCAAAGGTCAGTAACAGCTATAAAAATAATTCAAGAGTAGAAAATGCCTTGCAGCAAGAAACTTAGAGAACTTAATTATTTAAATTATCAAAAGGAGAGGTTACCGTGAAGGGTCAATTAATAAAAGGAGAAGTGATGATTCCAAAGGTGCTGTAATTAGAGTAACAAAGGAAAAGTAGACATTACTGAACTACTCCAACCCAAAGATTAAGTTGTGATGAAGGACAGTAGCTGGATGCTAAAGCCAGGAAAATAACATCAATAACAAACTGGAGCTATACTTGTAAAAGTGAAGGCAATTAACTACTAATAAGAAACATTAATAAAAAAAATATTCTCTCTCTAACCCAAGAAAGAGATACCTTTCTGGAACATGTTCATAAAACATGTTCATAAAGTATTTTACTAACACACAATAAAACATTAGGAACTAATGCTAATGAACATTTTGGTACCATGCAAAAAGTAATTCATGAAATGAGAAGTCATCAAGAAAGCTAAGCTAAGTTACAAGCCAGCAACTGTCAGTCCATGCTGGAAATGTGCACTGGCTTTTCACAACTGAAGAAAAATTAGACAGAACTGGATGCTGTCCTTCAGTGTATCATCCCTAAGAAATAACACAGGTAAGACTTCGAATCAGCATTAATCACGTAGCTAAAAATAAAACAACACAGTTTCCTCCAGAAACCTAAAGCTTTTCCCAAACTCCTCAGTTTGGGAATGCTTCTCTTGCTGTAACAGGTAAACCAACAGAATACCACATCTGAGCTCAAAGACCTTCACTGCTTAAGCAGCAGGAAAAAAATGTCTACATCTTCTTTTTCATAAAATCTTTTAAAGACAATATTTTAAATTTCTTTTTATGATTCACAAGATGCTGAGAACTTTATATTCCCACCCAAAATGCATATCGTCATCAAATCCATGACTGCTGTGGACTTTTGCTAGTGTGGCAATTTTTTCTTTTAAATCCTATTGCTTTATTCAGCCTAAGCAGATGTCTAGTACAGAAATTTACACTGGTTCAGCCACACACTTGTACTTATAGATCTGACAATTTTTGTATAGCCAGAGAAGTCCAAACAAATGTTACACACTATTTTCCTAGTGTACAGGAGCCTACTGGGATGGCATTCCACAGCTGTGATCTATTTACCTCCACTGGGGCAGTTAACCCAAACAGATAACAAATGCAGAGAACAATTAAAACAGTCCTCACTTCCCCAACAGTCATGGTCCCTCCTGTCTACTCCCCACTACACGCAGGTGTTCAACCCCAATGTAAAAGACTGGGCAGAGAGGAGAGGATAAAGGATGTAACATACTACAAATAACATCCCAATTAATTACTTTTTTTTTTCCCAGAAGTAACAAAATTCCAAAGTAGACGCCAGCTCTGGAATTATTCCAGAGTTGTTTCCTACTGTGTTTCTCCCCTGATAGAAAAACTGCCAGTGTGGGCTCCATGCAATGTCATCTGAAATATATTGTACATGAAAGCTGAAAGAATTTCTGTGATTTATTTTTTGTTTGTCCAAATCCAGTGATATTTTCTCTGATTATCACAGCACAGTTTATCTACGGGAAGAGAGCTGTGGGCTCTGGGATCTCCAGCATTAGGCCCAAACCTTAGAAATGTGAAAGTGAACAGTGAAAGAACAGTGTTATATTGCTACTTCGTCCTGTATAAAAAGTTTGACTGAGGTTTTCTTTATTTAGGCTTAGGTCTGCAAAAGAGAAAGGAGTACACCTAAACCTTTTATTACTAACAAAAAGTATCTAAAAGAAAGGGTTTTCCTGTTCTAGTAAGTGAAAGCATCTGCACAATCCTCAGTCAGTTGCAACCATCCCATGTGACTTGAATTCATCATTAAAACCTGGCAGACTTCTTAATGCCAAAAATGAAAAGATTCCAGTATTTTCAGTAGCAGTCACTTCACCTGGTCACAACCGCTTGTTTATAGCACATGACAATCAAGCACCCTGCTCAGCAATTAAGAGAAGCAAACCCAAAAGTTAGGGAACAACTGTCTTGCAATTGATTGTAGAGCTTGAATTTGGCCTGGCTCTGCACATGCATTGCAGTAGAGTCTTAAATCGCACACCCACTTCCTACAGGCCCCAAAGAGCCTCCTGCCTCTCTCAGCTGATAATTCATGAGCAGCTGGTCAGTATTTTGTTACTTCATCCACCTGAGCATGATGCTACAACCTTGGTTCCTGCAACCTCAACTGAAAGGCTGCTCTGCACATCCAGCAGTGCATTTCCTCAGGGATTCTTCTGTCCCACTCAGCCCTGCCAGATCAGAATGCATCACAACAAATAAACCAACTTCCTTTCACAGATCTGCCCCACAGCACAGGCATGGTAACAGCCTCGATATACACACAATGAACACATACACACCCTCCCTTACGCCAGAATTGATGATGTGTAATAATGTGGTATCTATTTGAGGATACTTTGGAGAGCAGCTAATCCTACAATCTTGTAATGTTTGAATCTTTCTGCTTGCTTGCATTGTGTCCCTTAGAGACCAGCTGATGTCCTTCTCCTCTCAGCTTGTGATCTCAGAGCTAAACACCCAGTACACAAAGGATGCAATTAGAGGGCAGCTCCAAAAACCTCAAGAGGAGTTTTGTGGAAGTGGCAAGGACAGAAACCTGTTCTCAGCACAGGAAGCTCTTCCCTGCCTTGCATTCCCTCTTCCAGCATGTACACCCCACTGCTGCCCCACATTCTTTACTGCACAGCCCTGATGAGTTTCTTCCCCCAGAAGGTCCAAGCATGCACACTCTTCATAGGGAACCCGTGAGTTGGACATTTCAGCTGTTGGGTGTTTGGCTTCTTTAAGCTGAGGGAGAAGTCAGAAGTTACTCTGAAAAAGCAAGCTAAGCAAGTGGAATTTCTATGATGCAGCCTCACTGTGACAGGCACGGAGTTTATCAGGAGGGTTGAAGCAGTTCAACCTACTGTACTCACCTTCTGCCACTAGAGCTAAAAATGTGAATTAATGGCAGTTGCAGAGCACCATGCTCTGTATGGACCAAAACTAAAACAAGACACTTGATGAGTAGATTACAAACGCGCACAATAAAACCACTGCACCACTGCTCTTGTAACAAACATTATGGTTTACTCTTAGTGGTAGAAGCAGAAGAATCTCCATGTGAGGAGAAATGAAGCAAGCAGTGAAAGCACAGCCTCACTTTAAAAAGAGTCCTTTGTTTTTTTCCACAGGCTGTCAGATGGCTGCCCATTTCCCCATGAGCATAAGCGAGGCTGACCCATTTGAGCAGCTCTGATAAAAAGCCATTCACCAAAGTCCTTCAGTTTCCTGTTAAATTTATAGGGGAATCCCACAAGATGAACCCATGAGATTCTCCAGAAGTTTCGCTGGACTTAGTATAAGAGGAAACTTCTACCATTCAAAAATATTTTAAAGTGTTTTCTACTGTTAGTGGAAGCTGTGGGAAAAATGATCATAAATTACGTTACAGAAAATACCAACAACTTACAAAGCTCAAAGACAGACACTGCAAGAAAAACACAACATACACACATAATCATTAACACGAGTTAGGGTATGATAATGTATGGTTAATACTACTGGAGCTATCAAAACATTTGTGAAGAAAAAAACTAGACAGACGGAAGCTGCATGAGACACACTCATTTTCACAATAGCTATTACAGGTCCGAGTTGTGCATCTAGTTCCAAAAGGATGTTATTTAAATAAGCAGCTAGGTAATTATCTGCTTAGTAATTACAGTCACAAGTGTTTCTCCAGGCACTATATTGGTATTACACCAGTAGCTTAGCAGTGAAACAGGAATCAACTTCTTTCTTTGCAGATTATAATGGGACACCAATACACACCTCTACCCCAACTATCTCAGGAAAATGAAATTTAAGCCTTCTTGCTATGATGCATCACAGAAGTCCATTAGGATCAGTCAACTCTACACCTGTTAGTTCCCTCCCCACTAGGTCTGTTATTTCTTTCCTGAATTTCAGATTCCCTACCCATGTAGTTAATACTAACATTCTGAAGATGATCACCAATATGCACTATTCAAAAGGACATTGTCTGGTCTTCAATGGAAACAATAAAGAGCTGTTACTGGCTAGATACACATCCATTTGTGCTTAGAACTGAGCAGGAATAAAAAATTCTCTTTGTAGATAAAAACATCAGCAGGAGGGGAAGCGAGGAACACAACTACTTCCTCCCATTCCCTTCCTCCCCCCACCAGTCCTACCACCAAACACAAAACAACTACTCACACACAAAGAAAATGATGCACAAGCAAGCTGTGTTGCTGAAAAGGATGCCATGAGCTCTCCCTGACAGACTGAACTGGCACACACGCCTTTAGGAAATGTTGCCTGGTCCCTGTAAGACTGGGCCTGAAGCAAATACTGTGTTCTGCCCCAGAAACAAAAGTGCCTATTCCCATACTATGAGTTGCTCTTGTTAAACATCCAGTCATCTGGCTGAAACAGGAACTATTTCATTGAGAAATCCCCCCAATAAGAAAACACCATCAACTCCCACTCCACCTTTTGTATTGCTAAGTATCATTAAGGAAGCTAAGGAAGGTGTGCAGGCAAGGATTTGCAAGGTCACGCTATTATTTCAAGGTCATGACTTTAGTGTGTATGGTTGGGTTTTTTTCTCCTTTGCACTGAAATAATCCAAAACTTACCTGGAGGAACCTTATGTTACCACCTAGAAACCGAATCTTGACTTTTTTTAGATCAACAGAAGAGTGCACAGGCCAACCTAACACTGGTCTGTTTCTACAGGCTGAAGAGCTGCTTACAGAGATGTGTCAGTTCACAGGGTAGTATCCAAACCCGAGAATTCAATGAAGCTATTTTTTGCTTTAACAACTCTAAGAAAAAAAAAAGGCTTGCTATCCTGATTCAGGACATGTTTTTCCAGTTCTCTGAACTCCAGTCAGTTTATAGTTAAAGATACAATTCCTCATTATTTGCAATATTAGAAATGCTATTCTTACGCTCAATCTGACCTTAATGCCTTGAAATCTCTGCAAATAAAAAATCCTAATGCTTCAACAAATATGAAGAACTTTAGTAACTGTTTATTGAGAAAGATAAAGATATAAAACATGGACTATCAGTCGTCTTCTTCTTCCATTTCCCACAAATTATTCATGATAATGACACATAATAGCAAGTGCTGATAGAGTAGATTTCCTGTGGTTTGTACCCTCCTGAAGGTTAATGTTTTATATTCCATGTAAAAGGACAACAGTTAAATAACAGTGATACTTTTGACCTATGCTGCAGGGATGGGGAAGAGTTGTCTTGCTAAAGACTAATAATGCACATATTCTTAGTAATAATTTAAATGAAAATGACCTTTAGTTATATCAACTTTTCGCACTTCATTTTGTTCAAATGAAAAAAATAAAGTACTGCTTTCGACTTCTGCAAATAGCCTATTCTTTTCCTGAGTTGCTATGTAGAGCTTGTATCTAGAAGATAACTGTCACTGCATTTTCTAATGCTTTAATTAATAACCACATTTCCCAAAATTACTTGTAGTATTAAACCAAAATATTTCTAGGCTACAAACACTTCTTCCACCACCTCCAAAAAATAAAGCCTGTAAACCAAAGTATTAAATCCTACCCCAGCTGGAAATAGTGTGTAGTACTTCTCCAAACCACAGCTGAAGTCGCATCACTTTTCTTCGTTTCTATTTCCGCGCAAGAAAAGCACAGACAACTTCAATACCTCAAGTGCAGTCCCACCATCTGGACTGCCCTTGGGACTGGAGAGCCTGCTTCAACACCATTGTTTGGAGCAATAGCATGGAACAAGAGTTACCCGGCATGAAGGACTACCCATGCACACACGGAGGCAAAGGATGTGACTGCAACCATTGCTCATCATTGCTCAACCATGGCCCCCAGACATCTGGGGATGGTGTACAAAACTCACACCTTGATGAAACAGAAAGGAGCTACAAGTTACTTTTACAGAGAGTAAAAATGAAACAGTGCACAAGGAAGCAAATGTGTGCCTCCTTTTCCTACTGATGCCTAAAGAGGCCAACCTAGAAACAGACACTAGACAGGAATAAGGGAATAAAGGTGGATATTTATTTGAAAGGCCTTCAAAGGCTACACCCAAGATGGACGATGAGTCACAAGTTCCTCACACTTTTATAGGTTTCGTCCATTTGCATATCAGCATAAATTCGCCAATTAATGATGTAATTTCCCCTCAGCTTGCCCCCCTTCTCAAGATGCTGGGTTACACATTTTGAGCCTAGGATGGGCTGGGTGTCCTTGGAGAGCAGCCTGGAGAGGCTTTGTTATGTCTGTCTTAGCATGAGAGAGCAGCAGCTCACAGGCTACAGGACAGTTCAGAGTTACACACTAGGAATACAGAATTTGAAAAAGATAAAAGTTAAAACCTAAGGCATCACTATGAGGAACAAATCTGTCCAGACTGCATCTAGAATGTGATTTTTGGCTGGATGATGATAATTCCACTTCCTACATCTTTATTTAGCACTCATTATGATGTGTCACCACCATGAACTCAATTCTCAGTACTGTTTTTCTTTAAGGAAGCCTTTAACAAGATTTAAGGACTTCCATTTTCTCAGCTCTGTAATAAACTGATAACCGAGCTAAAGAATTGCAAATGCCAAAAAAGCAAACTGCCAGAAAGCTCAAATACAGGCTATTTAGACTGGCCACACAGTCATGGAAGGTGTCTGCCTTTCTACACTTCACTCTACATCTTTTTCAACTAAAATGAAAAGATGAATTCTTATTTTGTCTTGAACTATCACACACAATCCTGAGAACCAAAAGGTAAATCTGCTGTTGTAAGCATTTGAATAGGTACAGCCACCATTTGTTTAAAAGTGTTTTTTTTAAAAAGGTCAGGGGAACTGAATGAGTAATTTTGACTTTTCAGAAGTCAAATGACATGTAATAAATATTGCCTCAACATCCAACTAGGAGGAGCAGAAAACTTCATCTTTGATGTATCTCTAACAGACACAACTGAAACAAAACAAGACCAAGAAATATCATCCAACTTTAAGGCTACCTGAAATCCGTATGTGACCGCTGGGCTCTACACACCTTCATCTCTGAATTTCAATGCAAAGTCTTAAACCACCCCGTCTGCATATAAACACAGATCTGATCTCCAAAAACAAATTTGGGTTTGCTAGCCATCAAAGAAGTTGGAAATTCCATACTTCAAATTGTTCTTGCTCCATAGTATCTGCATAGGTTGGAGAAAAAAGGCAATATTTACACCAGAAAAAGGTTTTCAATAATTTGTGCAAGGCAGAAATATATTGCCATTTCAGAGCTGAGGACCAAACAAAACACTTCATGTGTAAAAGAAGCCTTTCTGCTTTACAAGATGAGGAATAGTCATTCCAGAAAATAAATCTATCTTGCCATGTTTCATTACCCGTAATCATCGGTTACAGTGAAGATCAAAGTACTGGGCTCTATACAGGTATTATGTTAGAAAGGAGACACCTGCATTAGCACCTTCAGGTGGTTCATTCAGAGACATCCAGGCTCCAAGAAACCAGTTGCCCATGCTTGTGCAATCATACCACTAAGGCATTTTTTCCACTTCTCTGACCTGTCCCAGTGTGGTCTCAAAGCTGGCAATCCAGCTCTGACTGCCACAAAGTCTGGACATACAATTCCTACTCCACCCAAGGAATGCGGAGGACATTTTATACCAGAGAAATATGCTAACTCAGGAGACAAAAATATGTGTAACACAAAAATCCTGACAGGCAGAAGCAAAGTCCAACTTGGCTGGAGCAGACACAAAACATGACAAAAATAGAGACATTTCTCCACCAACATGTATTTTTGGAACACTTATTTATAGAAAAGTGATGCCTAGTAAGTTAACGGGTTTTGGACTGAGGGAACAGAAATTCTGTTCTTCAGTGTAACCAGTATGAATACATTATAAACACAGCAGATTACTTTTGGAACCTAACATTTGTCATATTAGTGTTAATCTGGAACTTTGTAACTGGACATTTGAGGTGAGAACGATCCCCATTCACACCTGCTGGTTGGCAAGACAGCAGAGAAGCAAACTCCTATTATCCTGCAAACCTCAATACTGCTATAAACACTGAAAAACACATGGAGGGAAAATAAGCACTGAAACTTCATATGCTGGAAGAGTTGAAACATCTCAGAAACATTTGCACCTCAGCAAAATAATCTGAAACGGAGGAGTCAATGAGAACATCTTATTGGAAGCTTATAAACCAACTAACCTATGCAGCATCAGGAAAAAAAAGCAGAATACTATGAAGATAGCTTACGACTGGTTGAAAAACTCACACCAAAACAGAACAGACTACTTGCTTCCTCAATATTCTTGGAGGGCAACTTCTAATTGAATTCTTGACGTGTTCCGTGGTAAAATATCTTGAACATCTCCAAATGCTGGTTTTCTTGTGCTGTTTTTGTTTTGTTTTCAGAAGGCCTAAATAAACTGATTTGCATTAATTGGACAAACAGAATACTAGTTACAGCCCATTGGGAATAGAGCAGAACTGAAATCTTAGCTTGACGAACTGAACTGCATGGCAATGACTAAAACATGCAATTCAGGAGAGAAAATTCTGCTAAGAAGCCCCAGAAAAACAAAAAGGGGTGAGCGGATGGGAGGTGGGGGGACGAACACAGAAAAACAAACAAAAAAGCAAAATAATCTGGGATCTGAAGAGACAAGTGTGTGTGCTTGGTTGGCATGCAGACATCAACAAATGCATAGGAATAAAAACACTGTTCCAGAGAGTGGCTCTTGCATTCGACGTAAACAAGCAAAGCAAAATAGCCCTCCTAGGAAAGTTATTGAATTCGCATCAATAATGAAACAATGAGCCACCACCATGAATGGGGAAGAGTGCTTTGGTCTATTCACCTTTTCAAGCAATGGGGAGTGAGAGGGTCTGGTGGGGAAGATGGGGAAGGAAACCAGAGGAACTGGGAACAGGAGAGAGCCTGTACATCCTCACAGTAAGGCCATGCAGGAAGCAAAGTAGCCCCAAACAGGACATGTTCAGCAATGACAACAGTGACTCTAAGCAAGGTTCTCATATTTAGCTAAAAAAACCACCAAAATTTTTTAACAGGAGCACAGTATTATGCAAAGCAGGTCCCCATTTGGGGTGCTGGTGGTAGTGGGTTTTCTTCTCAACAGCCTGAACTTCCTCCAGCCACATAAATCAGCCATTTATGCACCCAAAAGAAAACATTTCTTCTGCCTTTAGGAAATTTGCATATGAAGGAGCAGTAAGTAGAAGCCCATTACCTGTAAAATTTGTCTCCATAGAGCCGCCCTTGTTTCTAACAACACGGATAAGAAAAACAACAAAATGATCCTCCCAGCACGTTTGGCTGATGTAATAAAATTCCTCTCTCTGCTACCATCGAGGCAGAAAGATTGCAACAAAAACAGCAGCGTATCTGCATTTAAATCAGCATTAAACCCTCAGCACAAATGCTTGTTTATTTCCAAAGCAATAGGAAGTAAATAAGGGTGAATAATCCCAATGTTTTAAGCTGCATGTTCATAGTATTCCTAAGTGCAAAACAAAATAAAACAGCCCAAGACCTTATAATTAGCAATTCAGTCCAGACATTAATGGAAAAGCAGCAGAAATACTTGCATACTCTACTGGCTGAAACTAGGATGGTCCAAAGACATCCACTGAGCTCCACTGGAATCAAGGTCTCCACACCATACAGCACAGAACCAAAGGACCACTTACGTTGGAAAAGACCCTTAAGATCATCAAGTCCAACCTCTAACCCAGCACTGCCAAGTCCACCACTAAACCATGTTCCCAACTGCCTCATCTGCACATCTTTTAAATACCTCCGGGGATGGTGACTGGAGCAGCCTCTTCCAATGCCTGATAATCCCTTCTATGAAGAACTTTTTCCTAATACCAATCAAAGCCTCCCCTGGCACAACTTGAGGCCATTTGATGGCTGGGGCCAATGGGATCCTGGGGCGCATCTAACACACTGCGGGAGGGGGCTGGCCTCCTCAGCCCTAGTGAGGCCACATCTAGAGTGCTGTGTTCAGTTCTGGGCTCCTTAGGACAAGACAGACAAGGAGCTACTGGAGAGGGTAGAGAGGAGCGACACAAAAATGAGGAGGGGCCTGATCACCTCTCATATGAGGAGGGAATGCGGAAGCTGGGCCTGTTTAGTCTGGAGAAGAGAAGACTGAAAGGGGATCTCATTAATGCACATAAATATCACAAAGGTGGGTGCCCAGAGGATGGTGCCAGACTCTCTTTGGCAGGGCTCAGTGACAGGACAAGGAGCAATGGCCATAAGCGAAAACACAGGAAGTTCCACCCCAATATGGCGGAAGAACTTAACACTGGGGGCAGCAGAGCCCTGGAACAGGCTGCCCAGGGAGGTTGTGGACTCTCCCTCTCTGGAGACATTCCAACCCCACCTGGATGTGTTCCTGTGCCACGTGCTCTTGGCCACCCTGCCTTGGCAGGGGGGTTGGACTGGATGATCTCCAGAGGTGCCTTTCAACCCTAACAATTCTGTGATTTCCTCTCATCCTGTTNTGGCAGGGCTCAGTGACAGGACAAGGAGCAATGGCCATAAGCGAAAACACAGGAAGTTCCACCCCAATATGGCGGAAGAACTTAACACTGGGGGCGGCAGAGCCCTGGAACAGGCTGCCCAGGGAGGTTGTGGACTCTCCCTCTCTGGAGACAGAGACCCACCTGGATGTGTTCCTGTGCCACGTGCTCTTGGCCACCCTGCCTTGGCAGGGGGGTTGGACTGGATGATCTCCAGAGGTGCCTTTCAACCCTAACAATTCTGTGATTTCCTCTCATCCTGTTACTTGTTACCTGGGTTAAGAGACTGACCCACACCTCACTAGCATCTCCTTTCAGCTAGTTGCAGAGAGCAATAAGGTCCTCTCCCAGCCTCTTTTTCCCCAGGCTAAACAACCCCACTGCCCTCAGTTGCTCCTCGCAAGAGGCACCACCACTGGGAAAACCAGTAAAGATTCCTATACTTTGGATAACTAAGCAAGTATTGTAACAATGGGAGAAAAGTACTGTGTTTTCTCCTTGCCCTCCTTCTCTTCTGCTTCTCCTTCCCCTGACCCCTCTCTGTTGGGTGGCAGAAAATCCTCTGGGGATGACAGTCACAAATTTCAGACAAAAGGAATTCAACCCCTCTCAGTCTCATCTTCAGTTTTCAAACATCTGAAGATTGCAGGCAGAGCTAGATCTTGGGCTAGAGCTACATCTTGGGCTCCCAGCCTGGTTCTGGATACAGCTCCACCAGACTGCACATGGAAACACTTCTCAGGAGCCTCAGATGGAGCAAAGGGTAAAGACAAAATAGCTGACTGTGAACCTTTCCTTACAGAAAACAGCTCTAGCTCCCCAGTAACACAAGAGACTGCTGCTCCCAGAACACAGGGTACAGTCTGTCCTGTAGAGAAAGCCCATGACAGATCCAAGGCTGGACAGAGCTGTTTGGATTTAGAAGTAGCCCATCAGAGCTGCAAGGTTTCCATCCCCAGCAGTGAATGTGTCAGATAAAGGATTAAAGAGGAAAAAAATAAAAGAGGGGAAATAAAAGACAAAACACCCCCCACAAAATAAACACTTAACATGAAAAAATACAAACCTACAAAGCAGACTAGAACTGCAGACTTTTGAAGAAATATTATTTACTCAGGTGAATGCATTCTTCCAGTTCTCCAGTGAAATTTTTTTTCAATGGCACACTTATTAAACGACCGAAGTGGGTGTAGATATTCTTGTGTATTAAAGTTGGTGTCTTTCATAAAGGGACAAAGCTGCAACATTTTAGAAAATCCATACTTATTTTGCTTATTTTTGATTGCCAATGAAGAGGTTGGTATATTTACTATTTACCATAACTACTTTCAAAACTATTTTTTTCTCTTCATTACTCATGTTCTAGCCCTGCTTGGCAATAGTGCCAAAATGAAAGCTGTATTTCACAGTGAATAAATGATTTCTTGACACCAGTTTGCAGTGTACTACAAGATTAAATAGGACAGATAGAAATCTCCCCAGAAGTGAGTTTCTCTTATTCAAAGGGAAAAAATGAAGCCCATAACACTCAAGAGACAGGGAAAATACTATCTTAATACTGTTTTCTCCAACTTTGTTAGATTTCTTAGAACAAGTGTAACGTAACTCGACAACAAGCTTGCTTCACAGCCCAACTACTCTACTCAAGGCTCATATTAGCTGTATTTTGAAAACTACCCATGTGACAAACTAAAATAATTTGTTTTCTTCCTTAGCTGGAATGACAAATGTAAACTACCTACTTTTGACTTATTTCTCTAGAGCCCACATCCTAGACACAGAAAATTATGCACTGGTATATTATTCATATTATTCAAAAATATCACTAGATTTTGACTAAATCTCTGATCAATCTCAGCTTTGGTTCAGTTTCTCCTATAACACCAAGTCTGACAACAAGAGGTACAACATCACACACGCTAGTCATGGAATTAAATATCAGTCTGGGGCAGGGGGGCAAAAGTATCATGCAAAGAAATAAGAGTAGCTGGGATTCATTTAGGTCTCATCCTACCTTGAGTTCTTGAAGTTCAGTGCAAGCATCTTAGTTTCCAAGTCCTCCCCTTGTAAGATACTAGAGATAGGAGACAAGTTCCTGTGCTTCCAAGGCACTGCCAGCCCCTGGTTAGTAAACATCCCTGTGGCAGTCAGGCGGCTCTCCCGAGCTTTGCGCCGCCAGCCCCCCGCGCCGACTGTACCAGTGGCCAGGCGGGTGTGACTGGGAGCGGGGAGCAGCTGCTCCCTCCCGGCGGGCTGCGACACCAAGGGAAGGGATCCCCTCCTCCCGTCCTGCAATGCACAGGCCGCGGTAACGTGTACAGCTGCTTCACAAAGAATAAATCAGCATCACACAAGCGCCAGATCAAGATGAAAAACTGTGTGCTCAAGCAAAAAGACATCTGGTCGGCAGCACAGTCACTGCAAAGGAGAATGATGTATCATGGCTTACAAATTAATTTGCAAGATGACGTTTTCCTGCTTCTCTTATCTCACAGGAGAGTAAATATGTTTCATTTTTGGTTACAATAGAACTAATTATTCTGGGGAAAAAAATAAATGAAGCACAAGAGACACTCCTTACTAGAATCTAGATCAGATGTAATGTGGATTTTCTTCATTAACTTTTCGTCTTTTCAGGGGTTTGTCGTTTTGTTGTGGTTTTCTTAACACTATTTACTATTCTAGCTTGCAATGCTACTTTCATGCACAGCATCATACAATCTAGAACTGCCAGGTGTTTTCTTTCAATAACAACAACTATTCAGACATGGTAGTATTTTCCAAGGAAATCCATTATGTTATCCAAACTCGCATGTTATGTCTCACCACTATACTTGCCCCTTTCCCTAGTAATAACAAGGGTACAGAAAACAAATTAGGATTGAAGCTGCAGTTCTCTGAAAAGAATTCTCCCAGAATGATACTCAAATGACTACAGCGGACACCGCCTTCTAACTAAATTTATCACAGAAGAGAGCATGAATATCCACTCAGTAAAAGCACAACTACTGACATGGAGTTTATTCACATTCTTCCCTTGGATTCACCTACACATACACACAATACTCACACTAAGGAAACAGACTTCCTTGCTGGAGGAAAAAACATCAAGAAGAAAACAAAAAAAGAGACAGTAATTGTCTATCAAATGCACTGTAGTGTTTTTTACAGCTATAGAAATCACTGGGTAGTTATTCAATGCAAGTCCTGGCTTCTGCAGTGCATCTGTGAAAGTGTATGGGCTCGCTTAGATGGCCTGCACTGTGCCTGGCTGTTTCTGGATGCAAAGAACCCAGGGACAGAACTTACTCCCCACAAGAGAGAAAACAAGACTTTTTCAGTGCTACCCCTTTTCTCTGGTTTTGTGTCCCTTTTGAGCTTTGACAATAAGCAGTGCACAGAATGAGGATAACTACTCTTGTTTATTTTTAAGACAAACACAATGCAATAAATAGCGTGAAACCCCACAATATGTTGACAAAACAAAGGCACATGAAAGAATTAGGTAAATAAATGCTCAATACTAGGATTTATTTGTAACAATAGTATCACAGCAAGGGCTTCTTCTCTTATACATCCATATATTCCTACACAATTTTATCATACATTTCTTTCTTTAATTTGATTTTACTTCTTTGTCTTCTCCTAAGGCAACCTTTTAGCAACACTGAAGAGTAAACAGTACTGCTAATATACCCTCACTGCAACACAGGCAGGTGGTAGCCCACTTCTGCACTATTATTTCCTCACTTATAAAAATTGCTACACATCAGTTTCATCTCCCAGCACTTTGAACAGTTATTCCTGCATCTACAGGAATGTGCCGTTGAGATTTCTCCCAGGCAGCTTCTTGAAATTAAAATCAAACAAGGGAAAGCTCTAAAACTAGGTTTACTGTGCCTCCAGTTTGTTTCAATTCATGGGACTTAAAAGTCTTTCCAAGGGACTGCCTAAGGCTTGCCTTTCACGAGCTATCACTTATCAGCAGTGGCCCCCCCAATATCCCCCCTCTCTTTGGGACGGATGATGTGGCATAAAACTTTCACACCATTCTTGTTATTCCAGTCACATCACTGGTGCACCACTCTCTGCTGCTAAGGTGTAACCTTCTTAATTTGTAGCTTTGCTAGAAAAACATTTGGTAGGATACCAAGAAAGTCATACCCCAGGAAGTCAGGAAAACAGCAGCAGGGATCACAGAAACAGAGAGCAGCATCCCCACAGAGATAAGCCAAACAGCGATTTTTTTTGCCTCACTTTGCTTCACATCCATAAGAAACTATGGCATCACCAACAGATGGGAACATGTCAAAGGCAGTTTCAGGCATTAATCTATTGCTAGCAAAAATTACTGACCCAGTGTGAAATATTGGTGTTTACCTCTAAGGGAGCCACAAAATGAATCTTTCATGATAACCTGACAACTATGAGAAGAGCATTGTGTATACAAAAGCATGGCACACAAACACTCCTTTCTATCACAGGAAATTTAAAACAAAGCAGTATGTCAGACTTCTCCAACACCATCCCAAGATGACAATTATTTCCATATTTCATATCTTATTCTACAAAAGCTCTTAAAAAATATGGTCACTCCTCCATACTCATGCATTTTCTCCCAGTGGCAGAATAAAAAAACTGCTACAAATAAACAAACACTTCCTTCCAAGTGCTGCAGTTTTCTAAAGGATAGAAAAGTACCACAAGCTGTGCTGTGAGTGTTGGACAAGGCCACCCAACCCAGTAAACTCAGCATAATTAGGTTATATACACTGACTGAGCTCCTGTGGTATAACAAATAAACACAGGGTGAGTCAGGTCAAGCCAACACACACACTTAGCTTACCCCAGTGACAAACAGCTTCAGATCACCACACTGGGCTGCCCATTCTGTCTGCTCCCAAACTGACATCACCTGCACATCTCCTAAGTAAACTCTACTCCGTGTACTACAATCGAAACCATGAATGTCACTGACAAATCCAGCCATGACAAGCTAGTACGGAAGACTACTTCAAATGCCTTTCCAAGTGATCCTGAATCCCTATTAAGTGCTCCACAGAACCATTTTTAATAAATTTTGCTCCTGCAATATAGTAATTTAAGGAAGATCCCGTTTAAAAAAACCAAAACACTGCACATATTACACTCAAAAGAACATCCTTCAAAACCTTATACACTTCTATTTGTATCACTTCTATCCCTTGCTTCCCTTATGCACTAATCTAATTCATCTGTCAAGGAAGCAAACTAATCAGTTTGACACAATTTTCTCCCTGGCAAATTCATGTTGGTTGGCTATCTTCCCTTATCTCATTATCTCTATGTGCTCATAAACTGCATCACAATTTTTACTATTACCCATGTAGCTCCGGGTAAGTCATGCCACAGCTGGAGAGAAACTCAACGTGGCCCCATGGAGAGCTCAACCAAATCAAATATAGCAGGCTCTGGTCTGAAAGGAATATAACCACAACCCTAAAACTGAGCTGTTAAGCTCTGCCAGTTCGTGCATGTCCTCAGAACTGGAAGAACAGGATGCATGAAGTGCCAAGGAACTATTTTCTGTGTAAGTATCTGAATAGCAGATCGTGATTCTAGCAACACAGTCTTCACAGATTCACAAAATAGTCTGCATTCAACAGGCTGCTTGAAACCAACTGCTTTTACTAAGTCAAGAGGGAGAGACTAACGTGAGAGGAGATGAACCTTTCATCTTCTTTTATTCTCCATAAAGTAGTGTATATATCATATATATATATGTCTCAAAAACGTCTTAAAACAATAGGTTGAAGGGAGCTAGGTATTTTCTATTGAAGTAAAAAAAGGCATATTTTTGTCAGACCCCCTTGTGGACAAGTCTGTGGTTTTTGTTAATGAATAAAACATTGGAAACAAAAGCAGCAGCACAGAGCTAGAATGCATTGATGTTGGAGTGCAGGATTTCACATGGAAGGACGTGCTTTGGGGTTTTTCTCTTCTGTATGCTTTTGTTAAATTAGAAGTGATACCTCCCCTTGAACACTTTACACCTCTCAGTTTTATATGAAACAAGATAAGGATGGTGAGAATACAACAGTGACCAAAGCTCTTGCTAAGAAGCAGCAGCACTTGCAGTTGTTGAGCTCTCCATGCCTCAAAGAGTGATGCCAACTAACATTTCCTTGTACTAACAAGTCTTTTCCCACCGGGTCACCTCTTCACTTTCTGTGTCTGTGATATGCAGCCTTTTTTCTACTGTGTTGTTTTTCTTTTTGCTCCAAAAGGGTCTATACGTTAAAGGGTGTCCTAGCAAAGCTTGGACATTACTCTTCAGTAGCCACACCACACACACACATGCTTGTAAAATAAGCTAACAAAGATTAGAATCCTTTACCGTAAACCAAACAGATTTAATAGATTTTAACTCACCTGCTCCTATGGAAATGCACCTCTTTGCTTTAGGAGCACTTAAACAGGTCTACCTCTTCCCTCTCCCCCTACTCCATCAAATTTTACTTGCTACATTCATTTTTCATCAGCAAAACCAAGTCTTACTGAATTTAATAGTTACACAAGCTTTTTTTTACTTCACTAGTTAAAAAGTAATCCACTAGGCGATAAATCTACATAATCCTTATTATCTTTCCAAAAAACATGGAAGTAAACTAGACTGAATGTTCTAGTTGCAAAAGGAAGCCTCTTGTAGGCCGTATTATTTGTAGCAGGACTATAGAGCTCTGGGAAAAAACACTCACAGCAAGCAGTCTATAGAGTTTGTACAAACCCAAGTAACTAGGATGTAACACCGAAATGCAAGTCATTTGAGGCAGAAGTAGAGATAACATTACCTCTGCGTGGATACAGAATTGACCCTTCCTAGCCTGTCAATTCTACTGAAGATCAGGAGTATTCTTCTCTCAAAGTAAAAATGAGAGACTTGAGAAACTCAAAGAATCAGGCACTACAGTCTCATGTAATGATCATTCTTACCCTTTTTTTTCCTAACCTATTGATTAAAACCTCCAAGTTTATTGCAGCTTGTCTCTAAACATGCTTCACACCCACACAACTTTCTGTGACCACCCAGCAATGTATTTCCACAGCATCCACACAGATAAACAGAATCCTAAATTTTGTTTGGGTAGAGCAATTTTAAGCTGACTGTGTTCTGACAGTGCCTGAATTAACTCCATTTCTGTGACAGGCAAATGAACTGCTTCACACAGAATTTATTGAAGAGTGTGCCAATTACAAATCAAAAGGCAATTTCCACAAAAGCTCTTCAGCATTCACGTCACTAACCTCTACAGCATTCCTGGGATCAGGGCAAACAGCTTCAAGAGAACAGGGCCCATTCCTTTCCGAGGTTTCTCTTCAACACCAGAGCTGCTCTCTCACTAGGTAAAAGAGAAAAAGGTTAGAATATAAATGTGACAATAAAGTCACAGAGCTCTGTTGTTCTGAAATGAAAGAGGAGTCATTCCTATGACAACTGGACTTTCACAAACTAAGAAATCTTTTAAATAGCTCTGGGAAAAGGAACTGTAGCAAACTAGAAACTGACACACAGCAGTATTTCTCTGATTAAATGATACTCACTGACAGCACACGAACTGCTAAAAGAGTTAATACAAAGGGCAAGCCCAGTAATTAATGCACTGACAGCCCGTGATCAGCAAGAGCATCCCTCTGAGGAACCATGTGATTTCTCATCAATACAGCAGGGGAATAAGAACTAAGCTACATTGACACACACTAACCCAGCTGAGCAACTATGAAGCTACTGAAAGTGCCATTTTCCCTGGCCTCTCCCCTAGTTTGTCTGCCTCTTGTTTTCAGAGTTATAAAATATTCATCTTAGAATTTGCAAGCGGACACACACAAGCCAACAAGGAGCACCCAGTCAGAGCTCACTTCAGCATGACTCCATGGATCCATCACAACAAGGTTCTCCAGCTAACCCAAGGCAGGTGGCAGAGGCAGTAAACCCAGCAATGGCCACTGTGGGACCTGGCAAATAACTCAGTGAAATGCTGCACCTTGGTTAATTAGCCATGAGATGGCAGACCTCTGATTATTTTACCTCTGATTCCCAGTCAGGCACATTTGGCACCTGGTGTTCCTACACTCCACAACACTACACAGTACAGGTATACCTAAAGCAACTGGAAAAACTTTATAATGCAATTCATATAACTTATTGTTTTATTATTTTGTACATTAAAAGGAGCAGAAAAGATTTTAATGGGGGAAATTGACTTGGGTAAAAAGGCAGTACAGCATCAGGTACCTTTGAAAGGCTTTGTAAGAGAGATGGCACTAATGTGAAAATCTTGCTCACAGAGGTGTTGCAGAGTTTAAAACAATACAACATTTTGTTACAATGTTGTTCTATGGACTAAAATCTTAAGTAACTTGCTGGCATTAACAACTAAAAGAGAATTTCTCTCCTAACTCCATCCTCCATGACCATGAAACCTTCTCCTTCCACTTTCATCTGTTCATGGGGAAAAATCAGGAGCCACCAGCCAGAATCAAATACCACCTGCATGCACAGCACATAAAACCATAGAAATTGGACCACGGAACTCAGAAATACAAGAAGTAGGGGGAGCACTTTGATTTTATCTCTACAGAAGCAAGTAAATATTTAAACTAAGATGATAAACAAATGGTCCTTTTGTCATAGTAACAGTTACTGGACACACCTCAAAATAAATAGGGAACTGCAGTTTCAGCTATCTTCAACTGCATTTCACTCTATTAAGAACTTCTTTATATAACCAACCGCCTCTCAGGTTCAAAATGATAGATTTTTATTTTTAAATACAGACAATGGTAGTCTCAGGCTCCAAATCAGATCAGACTGTGATTGCACTAAACTTAATTAACACTTACTATATTTGCAAAGCTCAAATGACCAGTTACACTACAAGTACTCAAAACACACAAGCTTCCTTGAACAGAAATTAAGGGGTAGTATCAGCATCTTTTCCAGCTAAAACTGTAAAAAAGGCCACAAGGAAGTACAACCCTGAAGACAGCTTGCAACCCTCTTTCATATGTGTCATTTACTAGGTCCTGAACCAAAAGTTTATCTGTAGCTTATCTATATCCCCATAGTACATTTGGAATACCTTGTCTCTAAGTCCTGATTCTCTTGCATTTATCCTACTTCCGTATTTTGTCAGGGTCACAGTAGCTTGAGAAAGACTTTATCAAAAGCATCTGCAAAAAGTGAATTGTTTTGACTTGCAGTCTCAAAACCAATAAACACAGGGTAGCAGGAGGTCCTGTTTAAACATAGTAAAAAAGAATTAAACGCTTTCTGTGGTGCCAAAAAAATCCTGCTTTACTTCCATCAACCAATCTTCAGTACTGCCCAAGCTTTAATTCTCCCTGTGGTCATCAGTTAGCAAAAGTGACTGCAAAACCAATAGCACATACCATCTGTACTGCAGCAATGAGAAAAAGAAAGATGTTTTCAACCTTGAATATCTCAAAACACCAACATCCTCCAAAGAAATGTAACTAAACTAAGTAACAAAATAGGTTCACTTTGAACCCATCAGTCACAAGGAGCAAAACTCTGGAAGCACCAAAGACAGCTCAAACAGCTCCAGTCTCCTCACATCCCCCAGCCTAGCGAAGGCACAGAAGCCCTCAAGCAGAAATCGCAGCTACTCTGACAAAAACCCTGCTGCAAGTTCTGAGAAAGGACAACCAGTTCTGGTCAGTGCCAAGGGGGTGGCATAGCTTAGTCACTTTCCTGCTTAATCAAGTCTCCGGTGTAAAGGAGAAATATCTCTGGGAAATACACTGACTGGCATACTAAACAAAACCTTTTCTGGAGGAAAGTATCTATGTTTTACGAACAAGATTCAGATTTAGCTTTCCTAGATGATTTCTTAGGGCATTCACCATCTCTCCACCTGAACTAGGTTCCTGACTTTCCACAGGGACACTGGATCTCCTGGTGGCACGCAGGCAGTATGGTACCTCACGGCTGTGCTGCCTACAGGCTTCCTTGCCCATCTCTGTCCGCTGAAAGGAATATAAGTTCACCCTGAACCTCTCCAGACAGGCAGCACGTTGCCCTCTGGCTAATGGCTTTTCCATTTGCAGATCACATACTATGCAGGGGCTGCTCAAACCCACAATGGACAAGCAGCACAGCGAAGAACCAAACTGCCCATTCTGTATCCGGTGTCTGTTCCTGACCACTTCAAAAGCATCTCAAGCAGCAATTGTCTCATGAAAAAGTACACCATAACTAACAAACACAACAGGGAGTTATGGTGGTTCCACGTGCAGTGCAAAACAAACAGGGCGGTGATTTCTCCTCCCCAGAATGCTGCACACACAAGCGGCGTCTGATTCAGCCAAACGCCGGCACAGCCGAGCTCTGCGTCACCTCGTTTTCATGACCCACCACTGAACCCTGGCAGCAGCCACGTCTATTATTTTCCAGAATCCAAGTGTCATTCAGAAAACAAGTCTCAGCCACCATAAACACCCCCACCCACAGCTTACATAAAGCTCCCTGCTGCACTGAAGGGCCTTGCTTCGGTTCAAAGAGTTGGAACATGTCATTTGCAACTATTTTCTCAAAACATAATATTAGGGCGGCCAGCTTGAGCGTGACCAATAAAAACCTAAGTGACACTTCACAGCAGTTACCATCACTTTTAACAGACATTTTCACTCAAGTCCCAATCTACAGGCATTTCTTGAAGAGTTTATTTAGGTAATCTGCATAATTACATAAGATAATTAAAAATATTTTTTCCATCATATGAATAAAAGCTTTTCAGCTTTTTAAAATGCAATGTCCATTGGGTCAACATGTACTTTATAACACACGCACCCTTGCATTGTAAGTTGGGATTTTTTTTTTTATAAACTTGTTTCTGTTTCAGTGTCAACTGAACTTGAACTATTTCTTATCCAAACATACTTCTTCAGAACCTACACTAAAAAGTTTAAACCAAGTTCTAATAATACATATTTATGACTTGAATAACTTCTCTTAGCTGCCGTTACTCCTTCGTCCTTGTCATTTAAATAATTTGCTTGCTGTAACAAACATTTCCAGACCTGCATCCCACTGGGTATTCAACCAGGTGTTTCAGGTCTCTTTATTTTGCCTCAATATCTCAGTACTCCCTGTTTCTAGAGCTTAACTAATCAAATAGAATCAGATTGCTACCCTCACCAGACATCATACAAAAAGTGCTGAATAACAAAACCTCAGCAATCACAAACCACTTGGTTCCCGCAAAGAAGAAAACTGATCAAGTAACACCACAAAAATTTGCTTTTATGTACATCTTATTTCTTAAAAAGAAATACAAACGTTATGCAGACTTCCATCTTAGCTGCTTTGCTCTTATTTATTTTCCAAGTATTCCTCTGTGGATAAACTATGTTTATCAACTTTATGCATACCGTACTGGTGCTATCAGAATATTAAAAAATGAAAGCCCTACAAGAGCATAAGGTTTCTTCTGTGCCTACATACACCACAGGTATTCAACAGAAACCTATTCAGACGTAACCCACCATTTTCCTCCCTGCTTCCATATTTTGCAAAGTTACAAAACTCACTTACATGTTACATCAAAGAGAAGTCAAGGAAGACATTACATATAAACTGTTGTTGAAAGGAATTACAGTAGCTGAGTGCTAGCACTTACTCCACATCCGACAGGGATAAAATCCTGCCTCTGCCGGAAAGAAACCAAAGGGATCATAAACATTATGTGATCCAAGTACATTTTCTGCCTTTTCTAGCAGAGATGTGTGCTTAGCATGCATTCTTTACCTCACTGGTTCACTTTCAGACACACTGCAAGGGACGTGATGTCAAAGCCTGTCTTTAGACAGATGAGGTGAGAGGTCAGGACCATAGACCAGCAGGAGCCTGGATCTGAATCCACACTGCCTACTATGATGAGAAATAACTTTGGAAACAAAATATTTCTGCTGTACATAAAATCTGAGAGAAGGAATACAAATGTGGGCAACATGTTGTCTAAGTACTTCCAGCTGTTTTAACAGTAGGATCGGGATGAAAGAGCCAGATGTTTCCCTCCGACAAAGACAAGACCTTAAAAGCCAACATAAGGGTCAACCCCATTTGTAAAAAACAAACAAACAAAAACTTCAAACAGGTAAAAACCTTCAGTTTCTGGCTCCCTCCAAAACACTCTTTTCGTTACTGTTTCTTATTCACTACTTCTGCTAAAACAAACTCTAGTGTTGTAGAACTGCATGCAGCAAGAAGTAAAGAAAGGTACCACATCTGCTTCCAGTAAAGTTCACAACTCCAGCACCTGGGTACTTTCTTCTCCTCACCAGTATTCCTGGATTCTTTTGCTTTTTGTTTATAAATCCAACTCTCAGCATTCTCATCATACGTCCAAATGGATGCATACTTCCTAGTGAAGACTCCATTAACCTCCTCCTGCTCAAGAAGGATGAAGGAAACGCATTAAGGCATGCACTTCACCTTCTCAGAGATCAACCCCAGAGGTTCACAGCAGAAAACAGCAAAAATGACACACCTAAGTCTACAGACACTTGTCACCACAGAATGCTTAAAGATTTTCACCAACTATTATTCCATCCATCTTCAACTTAGAATATGGTAGAACACCCGTAACTCGGTGTTCTTGCTGTCCCTAAGACTCAGGGTAACACAGATTGGAAACACTAGAAAGATGATACTAGTGGCAGGCACAGAGAAAACACCACCACAGCTTAAATGCAACTTTCTGGAGATGGAGGAGGAATATATAATCCCAACAACTAATCATGTTTAGACAGATAAAAATAAATTGGGAGAAAAATAATGAAGATACCCCACTCTGTGCAACAACATGCCAAGTTCCATGCCAACCCTCAAAACACCTTCACACTCAAGAGCAAAGGGAAGAACCCTCACAAAAGGGGTCTTAATGACAGGCTATTACAGCCACCCTACTATACATAACTCTTAAATGTTGCTCCTCTTCACTGAAGTCGCCCAAGAGCTAAACACAAACAACAGAAACCCTTGACAGATCTCTTGGGCACCATGCATTCTATGTCTTTCAAACAGCTTCTCTTTACCCTAAAAAAATCTAGTCTTGCCTTTCAGCCAGATTCTTCTCAATACAGCAAAGCCTCAGAAGATGTAGATGCAAATGGCCAACCAGATATAATACACGGAGACATCAACCTAAGAAACTGCTTGAACTGTAGCTGTATTCACATCTCCTCCAGAAGCATCCTCTACATAGAGAGGCAGAACGCAAAACAAGAACTTCAACAATCTGGCACTGGGTACAATTTAAAAGCAAGGAAGTTTAACACCAACAACTTAAGCTTTTTTAAAGCAACACAATAAAAGTCAAGGAAATAAATCCAGTCTCATTATTGCAGGCAAGCTCTGTTGGACAGCCCAAATCTTGCTTCAGTGTAACTGCAGTCATTTGGAAGTCACGAAGACTTAATGCAACACCTGATTTCTATGGCACTGTAAAGAAGAAATGCTCCATAAACTGCATTTATTTAAAGTCAAAGCCAAAATTAGTCTGAAAAAGGAACAAGAAAATTGTCATACACGCTTCATGTTACTTCACCTTTTAATTACTCCCTAATTAAATTTGCATGCTTTGATAATATCTACTATTATAAGTTGATGCTCCAAATGGAAATAAATGCTAATTCCCTCTCCAAGTGAACTATCAAAACCATGTACATTTAAATAGATTAATAAAATTTATTTCAAGTTGTCTTCAGAATGCTCTCACCTACCCTACTCAATCCTCAATTTACAAAAGTCTTTGCCAAGGATGCATTAATTCGGTCACCCATAAACAGTCTTCTGCTCTTAACAGCAAAGAAAAGTGCTTCTTGTAGAAGTAAATCACAATGTGTCAGTGCTAAACTCCAGATGCTCCCTACATAGACATGCTGAACTGATTTGCAGGTCACCTGTGACACAAAATTTCATTAATTATATTGCTTGATAAGAAGCACTGTCTTTTTTACATAGAGGTTTTCAAATTAAGCAACTGGGTCTTAATGTTACAGCACTACGATTTCCATCACGGAAATACTGGATGTTGTTTGCATATAAGTACAGAATGATATAGGATGGAAGACTCTGTGAAGCTCAGTGTGGCCCAACCTCTGCTCAGCACAGGGGCAGCTTAGATCAGTTGCTTAGGTGAGCTCTTGAGCATCACTGAGGGTGGAAATCCCATTGTCCCTTTGAGAAACCAACTGTGCCATTCACCTTCATGGTACAAATTTCTACCCTACTTGTAACTGGCCTTGTGCTGCTTGTGTCCAGTGCCTCTCATCTTATCCCTATGCATCTCCAAGAAAATAAAGACAGTCAAAATTTCTACAGTGGTCATCTCTTCTGAAATACAGATTAGTGACCATAGAAATACTTTATACGCTGATCAGATACCCGAGGTCAGGGCCCTTAATCAGATCAGTCAAGTACACACTGAAATAGTGAGAGTATTTTTTATACAAGCTATTATTTTATTTATGAACAAAATAAATTAAACCTACATGAACACACAGAACATTTTGCTTCATCAATGGGAAACAAAGACCAGAATAGAGAGGGGTTCTCTCTTTTTTTCAGGAAGCTAATGCCTGGCTAGCTCTTCAGTCTTCCACAGGATGAATAAAACCCTCTGGATACAGAGACAAACCCTGATTATCTAAATCACTGGTATCTAAAATTCTGAAACCCAGAAGTCAAATACCTGCCTGGAGGACAGATGCTCTGGCATTCCTAAGAACAGATCAGCTACCTTGATATTTGGAGGCTTGCAACATAATTTTAAATGCTATGTTCAATTCCCTCAATGATGGGGGTATGGTTATTTGTTTCTTTTACAAAGAGAAGTGTGTAAATTGTTGCAAACAGTACGCTCAAAAGTAAATAAAGATTTTTCCCTCTCAATTAGTGTCTACATGCTAGCTTGCTCAATATAGCTACACTCACTGATGTTATATTGCATAATGTAATCAATATATCACTATGTTATCCCTGCCGATACTTCCAAGCTCATATTCATTTTTATTTACTTTAATTAATCACGAAGTTACAATTTCCTAACAAGGACTGAAGGCTGACCTATATTAAAAGTGCCACAGGCTATTGGCAAACCAAAGACGAAGCCAGGCTTTTCACAGCACTGCATGGTGGGAGGACAAGGGACAACAGACACAAATTGATACAAGAGAGGTTCAGACTGCACATAAAGAGAAGCTTTATTCCCCCACTGAGGAGAGAGAGGCACCAGAATGGGGCCCAGAGCTGTGCTGTCTCCAGACTTGGAGATTTTCAAGACACGACAGGCTCAAGCCCATTACAACTTGGTCCCATCTCAGAGCTGGTCCAGCTGTGAGCAGGAGGTTGGACTACAGCCCTGCCAAGGTTTCTCCCAGCCTGAGAGACCCTGAGAGGTTCTTCTTCCCCACTGTCATGTATAGAGAGAGTCTTAATCCCAGTGTTCCACTCTAACATTTAACGTGCAAAGTCAGCTGACTTGCTGCCCTGCCTTCCCAAACCTTCCAACTACACGGATTCTTCTCACTCTGCAGCCTTCAGCTTCCTGACTATCCCGACACTTCACAAAAGGGAAAGTAACCTTTCACCAGTGGACACAATTTTTTCTCCAGGCATCTACTTGGAGGCCAGAAAACCAGTCATTAAGTCTGCAGTACATGAAAAACAGGAGGAAAGGAACAGAAAGCAGACAGACTATAGAACATGCTGGGCAGAGGAGAGGCCCTCCCCAAGCATACAGACCTCCTGACTAGCAGCGTCTTTTGTACTTGACTCACATCCAGCCCTACAAGTTCCAAGCAGGTTCCTCCAGAGCTCTACCAGTCACCCACTCCAGCACACGAGTCCTGTGACAAGTTTTCCTCCAGCACCTGCAGTGTAATGGCAACATTTTGGCCTGTGCTAACAACCCTTCCTTAAGAAGGATCACAGAGAATCTTGGCATGGCAACATTTTGGTGGTCCTACCTGGAGTCGAGACTAGGGTACTACCCAAAAGCAGCTGTCCTGGTGAGCTGCCTTTGACAGCAGCACAACTATTTGCATGGTGCTGTACTTCAGGTAATATTTTCATAAAGGGAAGAGCTGTCTTGCATCAAGTTAATTCTTGCATCTGTCAATCTCTGCTTTTGTCCTCTGCAACATGGAGAAATTGTCCCAGAGTAATGGAGATGTAGCTGTGCTTCCGGGAGAGCAGCTTTAGCCTACATGCACCTCCTCAACAGTGTCCTTACCTTCAAACACAGCACTGGGCCACTTGCTCAGTGTGTGTTGAGAGAAAGGAAAATTAGGGCAGCTGGCAGAGAGGAAGCCGACTTCCAGGTAACTGGCCAGCCAGGCTGCACACACCCCACCAGTGCTCCTGCCCTGAGCTCAGCACACAGTTCCCAGGCTGTGTGCTGCACAGCTGGTGTCCAGGTATATCCAGGGATCAAAAGAAACAATTTGCAGCGGAGCTTCCATTTCTGGGTTTCCAGGTAGCTATTTCTGTTCTACAAGAACTCTTTTCTGGTCAGTGACCTTAGACTTGAAGGGCATGTATTTCAATAAATTGTTTCCTTGATGTTAAATTAAATGTTACTGTTCTGAGAAGGTCTGTGGGCCATGTCTCTTTTTGAGAGAGAATTTTGCCAGCTCAGATAGAGTTAAGGCAGTAAGTAGCCTGTCCACCAAAAGTACAGATTAGCATGTATTTAAATATTTATGAGTAGCCTAAAGATTCTGTTCAACATTGTAACTGAACAAGTCAAAGTTGATGATACATATAAATCCTAATAATAAAGATTTATTTATTCTATCACATACTACACCATGCATCTTAAGCTCCCAGATTCCATTTCCAAGGCCCATGTACAGCTATAAAATGTTTTGCAGCTATTGTGGTGCTAGTCATGTCACCATAATTTGCCAGCCTTCACCTCTCAGTAGAGTTCTGAAGAACTCTGGTTCTCATCTCACAGAAGAGTCTTTTAACTCAGCTCCTTGAACTCCCACCTATAACCAGTTGTTCGTACTCTGCAAGTTTGCAAGGCTAGTATATAATTGGACAGCTCTTTCCAGGTCCAGTTTCTAACTCAAACGAAGTAACAAGGCATGTTAGAAAAGGAACATTAGGACAACAATTCCCACAAATGCTGATTTTACTGCACAGTTTACCAGCATCTGATAGTAAATGAGATGATTTGTACGGGAACAAAGAAATCCACTGAACTCCAGCCACCATCCTGAGAGAAGACAGATATTCTGAATATCGTCCAAGATCATTTACTGTGTTCCTGGGAGAGCTTGTTCTGCAAACTGCCTGCGAAGTCCTCATATCTTTGGATTCTGCCTTGGCAGCTGCCCCGGATCTCATTTTGAATCAAACTCTTCCTGTCTTGCCCAGCTAATACAAGTGTTAGAAATAAAATTTTTAAAAAACCCAACAAACATCAACAGACTTAAATGATACTGAGTATCCCAATAACTGCTTCAGTCTGCAATGTGAAATCAAAGAGTGTCCAAAGTTAAGTCACCTTTTCATTTAGTCAACCCCAAATTAAACAGACAGCTCCCCACAAATGGGGGTCAGACCTCCCCATGCAGCTCATCACTGGTACTTAATAAACTAAGCTAATTGACTTTTCTTTTTACTTGAAGCAAAGGGAAACTAAGGTACTGCAGAACAAGTCCTGCAAGAAAAAAAGAAGTGTCTAAATGGAGTCACTCTTAGAATCATCTGCAAAAATTATGACCATGTGCTTCTTTCTCTTCTTTCAGAAAGCAGCACTCACTACCTGAAACATGCCAGTCTGTTTCTCAGAAGTGTCTCCTTAGACCATCCCTTCATTCCTCAACTCATTCATTCCTTTTTCTCTGAGATGTTATATCTGAGGGAGATCACAGGCCAATAAAGATCTTATAATACCCACTCCTGATCATTAATGACTTAAATCAGATTAGATGAGTAAGTAATACCCATTTTTATCCTCCAATTAACAGTAACAATTAACATCAATTAACTTGATGTATTACGTAGGAATCCTAAGAAGCTGAAAGTGTAAGAATGCAGATAAAAGATTTAGTTTTCCATGTTTTCTTTCTGTCCAAGCATGTATTCCACACAAAAAGCTTCCTGCCAAGACTTCAGATGTGATGTCTTTACATTAAAAAACACGGGTCAATGTTCAAAGCAAAATCTGTAAAAACACATGGATGCAAATTTCAGATCCAGACCACTTCCAACGGCTAAGTCTTAATGTACACAGGGGAAGACAAAGTTAAAGACACTGAATGACTTAAGGAAGTGCCACTTGCCAATATGAAATTACAATGTCTCTTCAGTCATCCAGTAACCTCATGCGTGATCTGCATGACCAATCATGAAGAAATCTCTTAAGAGAAAAGATCAACAGATCAGAAATTTAACTTATTTTCCACAGTTATGCAGCTCTCCCTGTTACACAGGCACAGAATCATATCTTCATAAGGAAATATTTGTAACAGATTTGTTGTTACTGAGTTTGTGTACGCATGAAGTTTTTGTTTCCACCTGGATCTCTGTCTTATTCTTTTTTGGGGGGCAGGTGGTTTGGCTTGATTTTGGCTTTTTGCTGAGGAAGGGAAAGCGGGCAACATTTAGGAAGAGGAATCTAACAGCTACTTGATGATCCATCTTGATCCTTTCTTGCTCTTTACACATTCTAACTCAACTTGCTGCAAATATAACTTGAAGGACTTATTCTTCCTTTGCCTGTGAACTACCAACAATATCATTCTTCTACAATTTTTTCCTCTACTACCTGCCTGGAGTATTTCCCAAATGAAGAAATCCTACTACTCATACTAAATGCAATCTAAGTTGCTCATAATTATTTTTCCTATGGAGAAGTTAAAACTATTTGAAAATTCTGCACTAGAGTTATCAAAATAAACCAGAAAAGCATGAGTCTGGCTGAAACTGTGTGTGCCATAACAAAGTGTACCAAAAAAAATGTCCATGATGGAGAAAAACAGAAACAAACCCCCAAGCCAATAATAAAGTTTCATTACCAATCTGCTACATGAGAAATAAGTAAACATTAAGTTAAAAAAAGCTAAGAATTGATGAGGTATAAAAGTTACCTGTTAACACTATTTAAGCTGTTGTTTATTTGTGTTTGGATATATTTTTCCAGGGGAGAGAAAGTGGCTTTACAGTTACTCTGAAAAATACCATTAATGACACCAGGTAACCATAATTTGGTGGCTGTAGATTCCTACCCATTCTGTACAGAAATGTCACATTTGGCTTGCCGTCCACATCACTGAAAAACAAACCGAAGTTCACAGGGTGTTATCTTGAAGGACTTGAGCTTTTCATTACATAATCAGAAATATCTAGGTTTGCTCTGACAAAATGAGAAGCACTGCTGAACACTGCAAGGTACCAAAATAAACACATTTAAAAACTGAGACTTGGTGAAATAGAGCTGAAGAAAGGTATCACAGAACCAGGAAACACCATATATACTTCTCTTGTATGAGACAAATCACTAAGCTTATTGATGTCATCACCTTCCTAGTTTATAAGGGCTTCACTTCTTTAAAAAAAGGAAGTTTAACCAAGGTAAGATACTAGACTTTCATGCTTTTCAATGCCCAAACAAGACCAATTTTCATATTGCAACCAAAGTCTTTCAAGAGATGTCAAGTTGGAGTTAGTTTCTTTAGAGAGACCAATTCAGGCAATAGTATTTTGCTATATTTGCAGTGAAAAGTTACCACCTCAGTACTCTACTTGATCTGGATTTGAAGTGCAAACAGTCATTAAATAGTGTGATCAAGTACTACTCTTGATCAAAATTTTTCTCATATCTCTCCTTACCAGGTAACACAATTGAAATTTATCTCTTGTAAGAGTAAAGGTACAATGGACAGATTAGTCTGAAATCTCTTCTAAGAGAATTAACATTTCATGAATATGTCCTTCAGAAGTTAATTAGAAAATCCAAACAGCACTTAACAGGAAGGACAGTACAGACTGCAAAAGAAATTCTTCAAGAATATTACTGAACTTGAGCTGCTGTTCATTTCCAGTGTGCTCTTAACACCAATGTAAATTGGTACCAACCCTCACCTGCAATTCACTAGAAGTGTGTAGAATTATCATTTCCCATTGCCTTCAACATAATATACACTCTCCAGTAACCAAAATCAACACTGCACTAAGGGGATATTTAGACAATTGCAACTTGGAAAAGAAACCACCAGATTTAAAACCAAAAACTAACAAAAAAATCTCTCTCCGAAGTAGCAAAGAAACATCTTCCTCCTAAACTGTTAAATTCCTAAGATTTCTAACTCAACTCCTGACTATTTTTGAAAACAATAGTAACAGAATAAAGTCTTTTAAGCTACCAGTCTACACCAGACCTTGTCATCCAGTAACACACTAATTTATGTGCATATTCATTGACACAGTTGAACAATGGCTAAATGTTTCTCAAAGATCATATCACTTAAACGCTTGATGAATCAATTGAAAAAACTACATATATAAAGCAGAGACATGGAGGCAAACAATAAATACTCCAGGAACATACTGCTATTAGGACCACAGAATATTTCACTAAGGTGTGGAAAGCAATGTCAGAATTTCCAATCAAGTTTTCTACCTTACAGAAGCACTGTTTTTGTGAATTCTGCATTAGACCAGGGCATTCCCACCACCATGCTGACAAACAATGAGCCACCATATCAAGCTTTTCTTCAGGTGCTCTGATAAAGTACAACATTCTGGCATTCACAGTGCCAGAAATGCAGTGCTAAGGTAAGAATTCTAGCAGAATCTTCACTAACAATGGAAATAACCAAGTAAGTCTGTGATAAATGTGGCTACAGCATACAGTCTCTTCCAAGCCAGAACTCAATGTCCCTGTCATGAGAAATTGGAGGGGCAAGGTATGAGTAGACAAGATTGAAGTATACATGCTATACATCCAGTCTTTTGGTTGCAAAAGAGAGTATCTTCAGTGTGCCTGGTCTGTCGAAAGCCAACAAGGTCAGACTGCTACCAAAGGAAAAGAAATTCCAACAAAAATAGCCCAGAAGAAAGGACCACAATTTCCTACAAATGACAGCACCTTGCCACCTCTCCAAATACCCGATCTACAGTACAGACACTGTGAGCAAGAAAATATAACCTTTGCACTCCCTATAACTTCTTTAGCATAAGACTTACAGACTAAATAAGGACCTTAAACCTTTAACCCCAGTTTATTTCCTGATATAGGACACTAAGCACTAGAGCCTATTTATGACTGATGCAGATCACATTTGACATGGCAACAAGCAGTGCAGCAAACAGTGTGGTATCACAGATCAACTATTATTTCTCCTCTGCTGGGACTTTTAGATGGTACACTCAGTTCATCTGTGAGCAGGGAACAGCAGTGTAGAGTACAAGTCTACCATCTCTTCTCCCATCTCCACATGTTTTACAAAGGATCAAAACAGCCTGTCTTGGTCACTTACGCTCACAGGAAGCCGTGTAACACGAAATGGAAATGACATGACATAAAACTGGAAACTGAAAACGAAGTGTGAATAGAGCAAGCATTTTTACAGTGTATTAGCTGCCTTTATTATACTGCAGTGAGATCACTTGGCTATAAAAGCATGAGATTTACAACTACCTCATCTTATACACAGGAGTACTATATTTTATTTGGTACTATATTTTATTTGGTGATCCCAGGGCAGGGCCAGGGGGGAGAATTAAAATTTCTCTCAGGCCCACCCTTTGAAGGAAGGGGAAAAAAAACAACAAACTAAACAAACACCAATTATTTACATATTTCTAAGATCATGAGAACATGAACTTGTAACTTTTGACCTTAACTCCAACAAAGGCCACCTGCAATACTTCATCTAGATCCAAGCAAATGCCTTTCCTTATATACCCATAAAGTATCAAGCTATTTTATTTCTCTACACATTTCCTACTTCCCATGATGTTCAAGGGCAGTTTGATTTTGCAGCATAGTGAATTGAAGATTGAACCCAAACAAACCACTGTCTCAATGGCATTGGAAAGAGAAGGAAACAGCAACATGGGAAGAAAAATAACTTGTTCACAAACAAATCGGGGGGAGCGGGGCGGTGCAAGGGGGAAGAAAGAAAAGGAAAAAGCAGCAACCAGAACACAAGCAGCTGGTGCTCAGGGACTAGGAAGGACTTTGGCTCCACGATAACAGGATCAGTTGCATAATCGCTGCTGCCTGAGAAGTTATACAATGTCTGCCCTTCTCCTCATTAAGAAAACAAATAAGCAACAAAAGTCTTCTCAGGGCACAGAAGATAATAAATGAAATACCACATGTTAAGTCCTACTAAAGAGAAGGAGGTCTGTAGTTTTAAACATTACTTCTTAGTTTACTGAAAATTTAAACATCAAATTCTATGTTGACCCTTGCTAAAAACATCTATTTCCTCTAAAAGCAACATGTCCTAAAGCCAGTGCCAAGCCACAAGAATTTACCACCTGGCTTTTCCAGCCCTGCTCTCAGAAGACATGTTTGCATGGGAGAAAGCTGTCCCTAAGGCCAAGCTGCATGACATGTGACCTCTCTTGCTGCTGTAGAACTTTATGAATTCTGTGGCTATCGTGACATTTGAACCAAAGCCATGAACTACAAAAATATCCCAAGCACTAACATGATTCTAATTGTCTAATTGAATATTGTGCAGATACTTACAGGAGAACCAGCATAGTATTTGCAAGAGAAATGAAGACAAATCAACCTATGATGAATGACATCACTGAAGAATGAGCAGGAAAGAGGTTTTCCTGAGTGGTCATGTCTTGTGCAGACCTGAAACTGTGGCATCACACAAAGAGTGAAAGTGAGGTTTGATTCAAGAGTGAAAGACCGCAAAGATACTGCATGCTAATTAAGAGGCAGTTGAATTTGAGTTTGCCAGCACTGAATCCGTAAAGATAATTCTAGCCTAATTATAGCTCTCTCATTAAGGACTTGGGCCAAAAGAACAAAAGCTCTATCTCCTCATCTAAAATTTGCATTTCCCTGTGATTACCTCTCTTCTGCTCTAAGTCTTGTCCATTTAGTTCTTCTTACCTCTGGGTCAGTTTTATATCTTTTCACCATGATTTGGGCTCACAGCCCACTGCTACTGCATTGCAGAATCAGCAAAGACATGATGCAGCAATATCCCCGAATTTCTTTAGATGTGGAAGTACATGTCATTGCTGCCAATCTCTGAAAGCCATCCAGATAAAATTCAGAGGCCCATGGCTTCACAGAAAGAAAATTTAAGAACCCGCAATGATGACAGTAAGATGGCCATCTTGACACTTTATCTCCTGTTGTTATTTTCTAGCTAGCATCTAGAACACTGCAAAATTCACTGATTGTGCCAAGACAGAACAAACAGTCACTCTGCTACTCACTCCTACAACTCCAAGCATTACCTCCTGTTCTCAGCACACACCACTTCCAGAAAGAACTGTAGGAATTAGCCGAGAAGTGGAAATACCAGGATCTGTATTGCAGTGGAAGCACAGACCAATTTCAGAAGGAAGGGAGACACCTAACCCATATTCCCCTTGCCTGCACCCCAGCCTGTCAGCTCCTGGATAAGCAGACAGAATGAGAATGGTACCATCCCTAGTGAAGGGAAAGAGAAGCTGCTAACCTGAAAGCCTGCACAAAGGAATATGGTGGCCACGTGCTGATTCTGTATACACAAGATATTGAGGGACTAGCAATTAGAGAAAGGCCCACTCCTCTCTGCTTAACTCACCAGAGCTCAACTTGCCTGAAGAAAATGATGCAGCTGTTGTTCTGCATCACCAGCCTCAGCAGACTGTCTTGACCAGTTACAACTCCAGAAGCAGTGGCCAGGTCACAGCGGCATTTCATTAGCAACCAACTTCACAGGAGAGCAGCACATTCCAACTGCACCTTTCTTATTCTTTTTTTTTTTCTTCTTCTTCATATCAGGGATTGCTGCAGATGGCAATAATCCAATCCTTAAAGCCCCTTATTGTGAATATGCTACAAAGCAGCATAGCTTTATCCATGATGTCTCAGTTCTGAATTAAGTAAGCCACTTACCTCTCCTAATGCTTCTGCAACAACTCAGAATTTTGATTAATGACCTGCTCTGCAACAAGCACCCCTTACACCACCTTCATCAGCAGTCCCCTCACTCCCCTCACAGCTCTCTGGCAAATGCTTTGAACAATTCTCATGTTCAGGACTCAGGGGAGCCATTTTACCTGTTCAAACAGTAAAGCAACACCAGGCAACTCTCGAAACACTACTGTACACTAATCCAAGTGCAACTGGAACAGCTATTGTGGAAAAGAGTGCAATGCCCTTCCTTGTGGAAAAGAAAGGCAGATTTGAAAATCCCACCTGCCCCCCCATTCCTTCTGGACTTGGTGCTAAGGAAGGAGCAGAAAGAGAAAAACCACAAAGTGCTCCAGGACCCCAACAAGAAAAATCTGGCACTGTAAAAAATTTACTTACAAGACAGATGCTAAAAATGCTAACAACTAAGTAAATAGTAAAGCTCACAGCTAAGCTTCCAAAGCTCCTCACTCTGCTACCCACTTTCATTAGGAATGGTTTACATTAAAATGTGTCTTATTAGCAAACTTACACATCAAAAAGACAATTGACTCAAAAGGCTCACTTCTTAGGCTGCTAGGGTTGCTCTACAGGTGATAGTTTCTGATTGAACAGTTCTCTGAAAGTATGATCTTCAAACCAACACCTAAGGTAATGGGAATTAAGTACCTGCAAAAGGCAATTATTTTCTCCCAAGGCTATAAGGTTTTTCCACACTCTGCCTTGATTTTGGACAGCTGGGTGAATTCCACCCTCTGTGCAGCTCAGCTGATGAGCAGTTTCTTTTGACTTAATCACCCACTATCCACCATCAGATACTTCAAGTCTATAACGATCTCTTTTCCAATGAAGAATGGACAGACAACTAACTCAGACTCACTGCAGAACCCCTCCTAAGATATCAGACTTTTTACATCCAGGCAATTTGCCTTCTGGCTTCGCAAATATAATTGAGGCTCATTCTAGGTCCTGAAAAATCTTCCCCATTACATTAAATCTATCTCTTTCTTCAAAAGGGGGAGAGAGAAAAGAGCAAACTAGAAAGAAAGAGGAAAAAAACCCAAAAGGCAATTATCAGTGACTTGGAAAAGAATGACAAAATTGAGCAGGCAAGTTCTGGATGCAGGAGGAAAAAAGGAGATGCATCCAGAAGACATGGAGGAGATGCAAAATGGAAGACAGACTACAATTCTGTGGACACGCAAGTCCTGAAAACCTATTTACTTAAACCACAAGAAACTCAAACACAGATGTTCAAATCTGATTAATCCTGCTTTATAACCCTAAAGCTTAGTTTGGGAAGAGGTCAAAAAATGAAGGCAACAATACCATAAAATAATGAAAATAATTGTCATTTGTTTTTCTCTTTAAATCACTAAAAGGTTTTTGCCTGCTTTATCAGTAGCATAATCTAGGAAATCCCAAAGCTTACTGTGTTTTGGCCTAACAAAAAAAAAAAATAAAATAAAATTAAAAAAAACAAACAAAAAAAAAAAAAAAAAAAAAAAAAAAAAAAAAAAAAAAAAAAAAAAAAAAACAAACAAGAACATACCACTTCCTAAACTTGTCAAGTCTTGACAACTACTCTCCTGCCCAGCAAAAGAAAACACCACAAAACTTTCATTCTTACATCATCCCAGTCAACGAGAAATGAACACAAAGAAACAAAATTAGGGTTTAGGATTTACGTATCTTGTATAAAACTGAAGTTAACTCACTGATCACCTATGGACAAAAGGGAGCCATTCCAGATTCTATTAATCAGAAACAACTACACTGATCCCAAACTACCTGTGCTGTGCATGTATATGCTGAAATAAAAATAACAGCAAATTATTTGTCTAAAAAAAGCAGTAATATTTAGAACATCAATGATATCCTGGATTTAGATGAACCAAAATTAGTAGAAGCAACTAAGAGGGGAAAAAAAAATCTATTTAGTCTTCAGTGTATTCTCCCTTTGATTTTTAATGATAATTAATAGGATCTCCATATTTAAAAAAAAAAATAAAAAGGGAGGAAGAGCAAGTTCTGAGATGGGTCCAAGTGCATCAGGCCCATGCTGCTATCTGTGGTTTCTCCCCTGCTATGACGCATTTCCAGGAGGACACTGGAGGAATTCTCTGTAACAGTCTTTTTCCAAGCAATATTTTGGCATGAATCCAAAGCATTTGTTTAAAAACAGAAGCCCAGCAGACTGACCTGCAGAAAGTCCATAAAGCATAATTTTCTTTCAAGGGCAGATCAGGAACAGCATACAATTGAGATTACGCTGCACAAAAAAGACTCCATAAAAATCCCTCAAACCAGCAGAACAGATAAATGAATGCTCCGACAAACCAGCACAGACACACACACACAACTCTCCTTTGCTTGCTCTCATAAGGAGCATTTGTTGCAAGCGCAAAATGTTAAAAAAAACCCAACCAAACAAAAAAACCCACCAAGCCAGGAAAGGGAATTAATGCATTTTTTTCATTTAAAGCACTCCCAGGAGCAACAGTAGCACTTACATGCCAGACTTACAAGAACAAACACTTCAAGAGAAACACTAACCGTGAAACAGAGATGGGTCACTAAGCTGCGTTCTCTTACTTGTGGCAAGCTGACACATTCCTTCCATCTGCCTGTCCAGACTTGTCAGCATTCCGCTTGGAAGTGGCTGAAGAACCTATAGCCAAGTTGATAATGTAAAGTGCACATTCAGAGAGCACCTCCTCCTCTATCAGCCCAAAGGGAGAGCTCCACCATCCAGCAAGAGGTGCCCAACAGGGACTGGTGACAAAGCGTCACTAACCAACCACAGGAAGGAGGAAGGCAACAAAGAGCACAAATAAAAGAAACACTCAGGATGACTGAAGAGTAAACAGTGTCAGAGGTATAAAAGAAACATTCCCTCTTAAATTCACCGAACTTTCTCATCCAATTAAAAAGCAGGGACAAATCTCTGCCTATGTCCAAGTGAGACTGACTAGTACCACTGCCTAAACTGAAAGATGACAAGAAAAAGAGTCTTGCGTGATGACTGCAACACAGTTCTCTTACACTTGCAGATAAAACACCCATAACAACAAAACAAAACACAGCACCACAAAAAACACCAAAACCCCACAAACCAGACACAAAAACCCAACTCCCTCCAAGCCCTCACCTGCTGGGTTGAGTAATGAAACTTCTACCATTTTGAGACCAAATTGTGACTATGATAACGTTATTTAGACAAGCTATATTAGTTCAGATTTGCCAGACATCTTTCTCAAAGACATTTATATTTGCTATCTCACTGGCATTATTAAATTGATCATTTTGAGATAAACACAGTATCTTCACATGAAAGATACTCATTCACTACCAGAGCTGGCACATGCTGCTCAGCATCATTAAACTGATACCTTCAGCTCAGCAACCTCCCTTTAATCCCATTAAAGGTACACCAGCTAATGCAAGAAATAGAAGCCAGTAATTCATGCACCTGGAGAAGCACACAGGGGGAGTAGGTGGTAATGACTAACCAATTATCTGGATACAATTATTTGGACCTCTTTGCAGACAGGGCACCTTCCAATGACACCCATTTTAGTACCTCGAAGTCCACGGCTACGTGCTAGAAACCAGGCTGGGAAGAAGGGATCTGTACACACAACACAAATCCCAAAGGAACAACCAGCAAGCCCATGGCAACATGAGTGACATGACCCTTGGATGCAGCAGGAGGCATGCCTGAATTGGGGGAGGAGGGAAGGTTTTCAAAGCAGGCAAGAAATATTACTCCATAAACCAGCACGCCAACAGACTACTCTGAGACATCTAAAGGTCAGTCTTCTTATAGCTCAAGAGAACAACCAGAATACAAATAATGACTACCAAACACTTAAATATATTTTATTACTGAAAGCTAAATTTATTATTGAAGGTCAAGATAAAAGTTAAAAAGAGCCTGGATCATCATCTCTGCACACAGATCGTATTTACACAGCTCAGGGCTCTAGGACCAAGCAGATAATGGCATTACAACACATACTGTAAGGTGAGCAAACTCACTTTCAGTACGAAAACAAAACCTCCTAGGAGTGGTAACAGGCCAGGAGAACAGATTATTACCCATGTAAGATTCTCCTTTAACTCACAGCCATTAATTACACAGAACATCTTCTTAAAAGAGACACCTCCATTCAAATAAAAGACGTTTCAACCAATGCAGTACTGCTTACGCGGATAATCATTTCTTGCTGCAAAAAACATTACAGTCATCCAAAGTTGATTATCACCACTGAAGCGCCAGATTCTTCAAAAGGCAGTTGTTTTTAACTAAGAAAGGATACCACAAGAAGTGAAAAGATGTCAAGCACTGTAATTATACTGCTCCACTACCCACGTTTTTCAGCTATTGCTCTGGAACACCCATGTTCTCCATCCTTTTCTCTTCCTCTCCTCCTCCTTTCCCATGCTTTTTGAAATAAAAATTAATTTAGACTGGGCTGGCTATTCTTCAAGATTAATCAACAAGACGTTTCAAAACAAACTGCAGAAAATAAGTGTAACCTGTTAAGAGGTAGAAATTTGGAGACAGTAGTACAAGCCTACACACTTAGTACAAGCATTCAGCTCATGATGAAGTTTTGCCATCCTCCTCCCAGAACTGTTCAACATTCTCTTGTGAGGTCTTAGAGGAGTCCCATCTCAGGAGTACTCGTTACAAATGGTATAAACTAACATCAAAATACTTGAGCAATGAAAATAAGAAAGGGAGGGCGAGAACGCCACTTTCTTTCTGCAAGAGAGGAATAAGGAACAGTATTCATGCAGTATCTGTAAGCAGAGACATTCCACACAGCTCAGCCTAAGCATTATTCTAACAGTACCTGAGGAGAGAGCTGGAGGGCAACACAAAACTTATTTTTAACCCAAAAGGTCACAGTAAACTGGTCAAAACAAAATCCTCATGTCTTGTTTGCCAGACTAGGTTTTTTCTTCTCCTACTTACATGTTGTTAATGAAGAAACTGGTGGAAGAGGGAAAGGGATCTATTTTGCTAGTTTTACTTTTCATTGGTAGATTTTTGCTTGTTAACTGGCAAACTGGACATTGCCATATAAGCAGTAATTAAAAAGAAGGCGAAAAGAATTCTACAAAATTCAAGATACCTGCAGACAAATACCTCTTGTCCAGACTAAAAAATAACAGCAATACTTGAAATAAAGAGAAATAACATAGAAAAAGTAAGTCTTCATCAGGCCTCCATCTTCCATTCACGTAGACAAAGCTATCTTCCTGAAACACTTATACAGAAAACTACTCATGGAGAGTCTTCATACGTTAGCAAGAAAATGCAACACTGTGCACCTACTTTTCTTCTTTAAAGATCAAGACCATTCATTACCCCCACACAATGCAATTCTTTTAAAAACATGGGTTGTTCAGAGACTTTTCACCCAAAATTATTTAATGCTTTAACAAGAAAGTGTGACTTCTGACCAATGTTCTTTCCATGTTCCAAGTTAAAAGTAAACTTTCAGTCAAGTCAGGGTGCTCCTGATTGAGCTCCTGTCCTTCACCTGATCAAGTGCAGGTTCACTTCCTTGAACATCCACCCTAAGCCAAGTCAAAGGGTCAAAGGGCACTTGTTTATAATTAATTTGTTTAAATTCACAAAAGCAGCTTGCTTTCTCCTGGGTAGAGGTAAGAGCCTTCTGCAAGCTGTGCTAACTTTCCAACAAGGTTTACCCCAACCACTGCCGGGACCTCACAGTTGCTGGCACATCACTGCTGCCCGCCACTCCAAGAGCAAACATGTAAGTCTGAGCAACAGACCAGTTATAAGCCCAATAACGAAAAAAAAAAACAGTTACAGTAAAATATCCAGTACTTTCATAGCCTACCACATTAAAAATTTTCTTACTATCTTCACTACGACATGAAAAAAAAGAGAAAAAAAAAAATCACTCTCTGCCTATCTGCCACTGGGCTTCACAGTGGACATGAAAGACTCACATGTTTTCATCTGCTGTTTAAAGCATACAAAAAGCTTGTCCATACCCTTTACCTCTTTCTGTAAAAAGTCAGGCCTCTAAACACCATGTTCCCAACCTCTTCAAATGTCCTGCTTCAAGCACAATTACAGATGTCCCTTCCAACCAAAATTTGTCTGGTGTGTTCAAACTGTCCCAGGTGAATTTAAAGTTTAAGATGAGTCCTTCCTCACATCACATAATAAAGATGAATATTCAGAGACAGCAGCAGTCAGTCTGTCAAACCTACGTCAAGAAAATGTATTTCAATCTACTGTGACCCTGCAGTGCTTGAGGTGCTCCGCTTTCCTACTCATTGTGAGGAGTATTACAAAGGCAGACAACAAGCAGGTCTAGGGATTTCCACCTCAGCACCACAACCCTCAGCTTAATGCAACAAGACAATTCTAAGCTGAATTCCACACAATATGAACATCTACTAATGACAGTATCCCTTTCTTTTCCTAAACTATTTAAATAAGCTTATTCTCATACTTTGTGGTATTATGTTTTCATTTGAAATGTTCATCCTTACTCAGGTGGTAAGTTCAACTTCGTCCTGCAAAAAGAAAAAAGAGGATAGACAGGAAAGAAGAGGAGAGTTTTCATCTTTTAAATTTATTCTGTCTATGCCAGAGGAACCTAAACCCTCACCTTGGTATATTCTCTGCTCAAACTGGGCTACTTCAGAAAAACATCAACTATATTGATCTCCTACTATAAAGGAGGATCACAATGGAAAGACACATAGCTAGACTAAAAAGATGTTTCCAAGTACCTTATTTGCACTACACACAGCTTCTCTGCTTCCTCTTATTAAAAAGGGAAAAAAAAACCCCAACCAAACAAAAAGCTGAACATTCATATCACCATCTGTATTTGAAGCACATAATATATACATACATGCTTTACTGAAATAAAAACAGGTTATAACTGTAAGGGTTTAACTGATTGGTAGGCTATCCCAATTCACATCAGCAAACTGTATGTGCTGATTTTGGCTGGGGTAGAGTTAATTTTATTCAGAGTGGCTGGTATGGGGGTGTGTTTTGGATTTGTGCTGAACTCAGGGCTGATAACATAGAGATGTTTCTGTTATTGCCGAGCAGGGCTTACACAGAGCCAAGGCCTTTTCTGCTTTTTGTACTGGCCATGCCAACAAGGAAGCTGAGGGTGCCTGGGATGGACAGAGGAGACACAGCCCGGACAGGTGACCCCAACTGACCAAAGGGATATTCCAGACCATGGGACACCATGGTCAGGATATAAAGCGGAGGGGAAGAAGGAGGAAGGGGGATACATTTGGAGTGATGGTGTTTGTCTTCCCAAGAAACCGTCACACATGATGGGGCCCTGCTCTCCTGGAGATGGCTGAACACCTGCCTGCCCACAGGAAGCACGGAATTCATTCATTGTTTCGCTTTACTTGTGTGTGTGGCTTTACCTTCCCTGTAGAACTGTCTTTATCCCAGCCCATGGGTTTTCCAGCTTTCACCCTTCTGATTCCCTCCCCATTCCTGGTGTGGGGGGAGTGAGCGAGTGGCTACATGGGGCTTGGTTGCTGGCTGGGGATAAACAAGATCCTGCTACTTATACAGCACATCCAGAGTCCTGTCTGTACAAAAACATCAGTCAAACTGCAAGGGCTTTCAACAGACAGCAAGGAAGCCATGGTCTTCCTTATCCTGATCCATCACTGTTGAGAACATGGCTATGTTGCTGGAAAGAAATGAAAGCAAAATATTTCTGTCTCCAGAAACTGCTACAGTCAAAGTAAGACATGTTGCTACGGTGCCTTTACACACTCTAATAATGAAAAGCTTGAAAAGATACTCCCTGGTTACTTCAATGACCCACTCAAAACCTAAATTAAGTATTCGTCACTAGCTTAGGCTCACTGCTCAGAACTGTTAAAAAGAAACTTTCGCAAACCTAATTAACAAGCAAATTAGCATTCTCTTAGATCATATCCACAGAGACTTTGTTTTTACATTTGTGCTGCGGCTCACTGCTCAACTGCTGACTCAAGTATTAGTATTTAACTTGTGATGCAATACCAAAACCGTTTCTGTGCCTATTCCACATGACTGCTTATAAAATTATAAAGAACGTTTACTTCTGCCTGTTCAGAGAGGCATCCTTTCTTCTGCAAGTGTGAAGAAACTCCCAAATAAAATAAATTCCACTCCTCTTCATTCAGTTTATCAAACAGGAAACCGGTGATGACAAGAATATTACCAGCTCTGATCACGGCTTTCTCAATCTCATCATACCTGTGGCAAGCCAACCCAGAGCATTTTGCCATGTGAAGATTCCAAAGACGATGTAACCCTCACAGCTGTGGGAAAAAAATGACAACTGCATGCTCAAGGTTCAAAATCAAAAAAGCAATCAATCTGGTTTGTGCTTTCAACACTTCAAAATCCATAACTCAAGCCAATCTCACAACTAAGGGCCTACACCATGACATTTCAACTCTGAGAACATCAAAAGACTCAACTTTTACATTAAGAACTGCACTCTTTACCTGTTTTGTCTGTCATTCTGCCATGTGATACATTCTGTACTCTGTGCACTCATGCAAATACAAACCAAGGCCTCGATCTCATCCCTGGCTCTCATTTGAAGACCCAAGGACCTCCACAAAACCCCATTAGAAGTAAATAGGTCTTGGTAAGCACACAAATACAGAACCAAATCCTAAGACTATCAATAGCACTCTGAATGCTATGAAGGTAGTGAATTCCTGTCTCTTGGTTCCCATTACTCCTTTGTTTGTCTTCAGGCAACTGCTCAGTTTGATTTTTTTGTTGTTTTAGGGTTTTTTGTTGGGGCTTTTTGGAGGTGTTTTTTTGTTTGGTTTTTGGGTTTTTTCCCCCAAACCTAAGTATCATTTCTGAACTCGCTTCCATGCATTGCTTGCCCCCTGCTCTGCACACTTTGGCTGCAGGAATCACGTGAACTGGTACTGGCACCGATGCCTCCATATCATAAAAAAAAGCTTCCCCTAGAACAGCTCTCCTACTATGAACAACCCACAGGCCCATACTCCCCACCGGTCTAATAAACCTCAGACAAAAGCTGAGGCTCATTATGCCAAGTGCACTTACATCTGATTAACCTTCTTAGGGATCTTTACCAAAGGCATTCTGAATAGTCCTTCTCCCTTTTGGGATTGTCCATCATCCAAGCACTTGGAAAGTCTTTAGAAAGTTTTATTACCAAGCCAAGTTGATATTTTGGCATATTTTATCCCTTTGTATCCTTTAAACAACACACCTTCTTGGATACCCTAAGGATTTGCCTAGCCCTGCAATTTCTCCTTCTATTCCACTTATCTCAAATTATAAAAAAAAAAAAGGATATGCTTACAGTGCCAAATAACCAAACACAAACTTTAGGAAGTTCCTGCTGTACAAACCCCCTCTTCCTGTTACAGCCCATCTGTGAGCTCAGATTTCGGTTCTCAGCAAGAAGCAGGGATAAGAAGCAACACTGTTTATCACCATGGCATTCAAATACATTCCACTTTCTGAAGCAACATCCCATCACCTGTTACTTCACACAAATCAAACCATCCTGCTTTGGAAAACTGAGATTTTTACCATGTCTTCATTTGAAAATAATAAATCATCTGGTAATATAAGAACATAAAACGTGGTTCACTTGCACCCACATTCCACCTGGCAGAATGATACTGAGAAAAGTAGCACTAGGTAGAGCTACTCTCTCATACCCAAGGCATGGTGATAACTCTGACAAAAGCTGCAGTGAAATAGAAAGCCAGATGTACATTTTTCTCAAGAGCTACTGATCCACATTCTCACTGAAGTCATCACGTTCCAAAATTGAAAGACCCTAAAAAAGCCCAAAACACCTCAGAACATGTAGGAGTATCTTCTCTTTCCAGCCATGTGTCTATCTTAGCACTACTGAATTGTCAGCTCTGAAGGTTTGGGGTTTTTTTCCCATTTGCTTATTTGATAGAGCTGGTTTAAGATAAGGATCAATTTTGGTAACTCCTCCTTATGTCTGAAATCCTTCACTACAAATCCTCAAAGACACATTCGAAACCAAAACTGTCATGCTATTAGTAAGAAAATGGATGATTCAATAGATGGACCAGCTTTATAGTCAAAAGGGTCTGACTTCTCTAAGGTAGATGTCTTAGAATTGGAAAAAGAAGCTTAAGTTACCCATGTAACTGATGAATACCCACCCAGCCTGAAACAGCAGGAATTTATCTCTTACATGCTTCCAGTGCAACAAAAAATTTCTGCAGAGCAAGAGAGAAAGGGATGAAATAAGCCACCTGGAAAATCCACTTCTTCCATGTGTTTTCAAATTTGTTATTGTCTGTACACTTAAGTTGGCCTACCCGATCAAAGCTTTTTTCATGTCATATTGTAATAAAAACGCATGACACGGAAATAACAGTATTTCTGAAGGTATAAGAACCAAACATTCTATTAGTGCATATCTGATTGTTATAATTCAGATGCATCCATCTTACCTTTTGCCAAAGTTTCTTAAAATTTGCCCAGAAATGAGAAGCCACCTGCCTTCATACCATTCAACATCCCTTATTGTTGATTGCTCCCACACAATTCCCTCTTTCCTAGCACAACACTGTTCTACTGCATTTGAAATTTCAGAAGGTATTTTTTTACATGTGCAAGTTCTGCAGATCTGTTCCCATTCTGCGATATGTGAGAAGTGTTACAAGTCACATGCTTAAGACAGGCAGAAATCCATCACAAGGTAGTGATGAAACACCAAAACCAGCCCGGCAGTCAAAACCCTCTTCCCTCAAATGAGAAAGATCCCAAAAGATGGCATGTAGCATTCACTGGATTAAAGTAATTCCAAAGCAACACCAAACTTTTTTTTTCTCCCAAATCTCAATACAGATAGTTTTACTTCCACTATCACAGCTTTGCTCAACAGGTAGGAAGAGAAAAAAGAAAATGAAAAAATTACACCATAAAAAAAAGCCAAAAATATTCCCTGCTGTCATTCAAAATTTCAAAAACGTCAGCACAATTGCCAAAAATTGTGTCAATTGTACATTTCCACACAGAACAAAAATCAGAAAATTTTGCCCCAGAGCTGTTCATGGGAAAAACCAAAAGATGTAGGTCATCTTCACTCGCAAAAGCCTTAAAGGAAAGAAAAAAAAAAACCTCCTGCCTACTTAGAGCAAAGCAAACAGAAAAGGAACAAGAACTATTCTTCCTTCTTTGGACCGGACAAAGCAGCTCTTCGCACTTGTTTTGAAAGCCTCAGTACCAACCAAGAGCTCCTAGCAGGTGTAAGAAAGTTCCCCCAACAGTGACACCAGCACCTGAGACCATGCCTCTTCAGCAAGATGTTGCCATCCACTCCTCAGAGCAGTCAACAGTTTGTACCAGGAAGCTGCTGTACACACTTACCTGTAATATCAAACACATCAGGGGATGTGACCAAAAAGCCAAAGCCTGCACTACTGCCTCATCAAACACGGGTTGTTTCCCAAACAGACACTCTCAAGGCTGGATCACCAGTAACACATACTCAGTCCTGCAAAGCTTGCAGTGCTCTCACCTGAGCCAAGAAGCTGCTCTCACCTCCCCACCAATGACTTCAGTTAAAATGTTACACCCTGCCAGCAGGATTTTGTACCCAGCAAAAGGATATGGCAACACTTTCTATGCTGTCTGTGGGACAGTGGCTTAAAACAAATGTGCACAGGGACCTTATAATCATGTCCCGTTTTCTCCCACCCAGCCTAGACAAGTTATGAACAGCCCAGCAGCAGGATGCAAAGTCTCCAATACAAGACAAACAGTTTCACTCTTGTATAGCCCCTGTTACTACAAAATGAAATCTGTAAACCAAATTACAAAGTTAAAGAGAGCTGTTCTAGGAGATGCGACAATCTTACATCAGTGCACCTCAGTCCTTCAACACTGAAGGGTGCATGAAGGCTTAAAGACTCGAGCTGTTGGTCACTTAGGACAGATAAGTAACAAAAAAAGTACTTTTTAAAACTATAAGCATTGCAAATATCTCAAGGAAACTCATACTGTTAAGTATTTGTCACAACTTGGGTATTTTGAGTAGTGTACTATTGCAATCAGCAACACCACCAGCATAAAAAAATAATCAAGAAGGAAACCAGTGAAGTTAAAAGCTTCTGTATTAAAGCCATGAAGAAATAATTTGTTTTCCACCTACACACATATCCAGAAATTGTACTGTGGACCAACAGAAAATTCTATTTCCCATTACAAAATGCAAGTTACATTCTAGTAACATGTCCTAAGAATAGACTTTTGTGGTACTAATCACCAGAAAGGCAAGCAAGCAATAGGGGGTAAATTGTGACTTAGATGTACGGTTTCTCACAGCATACTTTATCTGCACTTTTCAAAATCTGTTTATTTTGGACAAATGACACAAGATTTCCTCATGGCAGGAAGTCCTGCAAGTTAAAGGCCACTGCTGAAACAGTATTTCCACTATTTTGCAATAGGGACTTAAAATCACTTACAAACATGAACGAAACTGCTAATTAACATGAACAGATTTGTCCTTTGGCAATTTAACCACCCGAGAGGGAACCACTGGCTTCTCTTTACATTTTTCAGCTTAGTACATCTTCAGAAACCCAAGTGAATGCCCAGAACCCAGCCACGAAACAGTTAATATCAACATTTGGGAAGTGAAACACCATGTTCCAACACCGAAGTTTCCAAACAATCTCATGACAGTCCTGAGCATTTCAAACGGCAAGCAGAATATCTGCCCACACTCACCCCCATTCCCTGCACATAAAGTACCACTAAAGTTTCCTGAATGCTAAAAATCCTGCTGAACACTTGCAGAAAACTATGAATTTGTTAATGCAAGGTTGGTGGATGTGAAACACACTGCTGAATTCCTCTAACAGCAGCACACATCAATACATCCTGAAGACCTGCTCGCCTTGCACACTTCTGGCAGTTTAGTTCCATTAAACCAGAGCTAAATACCAAGGTTTTCATAGCCACACAGATGGCTGTCAGCTCACCTTCTCAGACCACCCCTGTACCAAGATGCAACAAGATAATGCAGCCTTGTTATTTCAAGGTTGAAAATATCAAGAACTGTAATTATTTTTTTACTTAGCATCCTTCTGTTACCATTTTGAAGCAAAAAGATAAGCATTCTCTTCCCATAGTACTGTGTGGTATCAGTACTACGAAATAGCTCATCTTGAGGTACTGAACTGGAAAGAAACAATTGACTGAACACACCAAACCTTACTTATACTGTGGTATAGAAATGTTGTAATACATTTTTAAGTGGGTGCTGAAGATACTAAGTCATAGCAGGACCATGCTTAATTTGCTTCAATTAGATAGTCAGCCGGCTAAAAGATGCAGTATGACCACAAAACCCAAAATATACTGCATTTTTATTCCAAGTCTAGCAGCCTAAAATTGCCCAACAAACTAGAAAAGCAAATGTGTCCAGTTCCTAGCAAACACATACCAAACTGAAGGATACCATTCACCATCCTCTTATCTACCACCACTGGTATTTGAGGGATTCTTCTACCCAAAACACCTTGATATCAACAGTGTTGAGTATTCCAGAGCTGGCTCCAATTGAGCTCAACAGACCCACACCACATAGTGAGAAGACACCCACTCACAGCCCAAACGTGCAGCCAAAGTTAGATTGCCAGCACTTCTTGACCAGGGCAATGCAGCAAAGGCACAATGCCACGTTAACATGGACACACATTTCCAGGACACAATGCCTGCCTGCCTATAACCTAAAAACAAAGAAAGGGATCTGGCTGGCTTACTGCCACAGACCAGTTCCCACAGCAGGTAAGTTCGTATCTTCAAATGCTCTAAGTCTACCAAGAGTGCACAGGATGAGTGAGATACTGCAGAATGTCAGTTCACGCAGACTGTACAGTTTGTTCACATAGCCTACTTCAAGATACTGCTAGCTTGTCACCAAAACGTGCCAAGGATGCAATCAAGCTGGCTCTCTGCAGAGCCTTCGTGGATCCATAAGAGTCTTTGTGCTCAGGAACATCCTACAGCTGTACAGCCATAACTGGGCACAGAAGCATGCACAGGCATCAGGGAGCAACACAGCTTTGGTGGAGAAAAATAACTTCTGTTTGCTACAAGATGCAAAATTTACTTTTCTTAACAAGAAACTCACCACTTGCTTTTCATACTAAAACTTCATGGTCCAATATGTGGACATGCATGGACCTTGTCACAAACCTTCCACCCTATCAAGAACTCAAAATTCAGTCATTAAAATAAGGCCAGGACTCACAGGTCTATACTGAAATCTTGCAAGTTACTCTAGTTAGCCAAAAAAATTCAGTCATACCATTTATGAAACTATAGGTCAAAATAAATACATCTAGTCCTCTGCACTTCTTCCATTAGTGTTTCCCTATGCAGGCACGTGTAGGCACAGCCAGAAATTACAGTCCTAATCGTTCAAGGTGAACATCACACAGGGTTTCAGCACCCAGTACTACTGCCTGGTCTCTATGCAAACCTCTCCATTGGCATGGATCACCTTCCAGAACTGCAGGGCAAAAACCACGCTGAAGACAAGGAGCAGGTCCCTCAGCCCCCCCACAAATCCCCGCAACACCAAGTTCCGAACCCTCCGGGAGCCACAACCCTCCTATCCCCGGGGACAAACCTGTCGGGTACTATAACTTCAATGTCCCTGCCGCACCGCGGGGTCGACAGCTCGAGGCTGCCGCCAAAATCAGTACCCGCATGAAAAATCAAAACGCGGGGGGGAAAAGCCGACTCGACCCACCGTCTGTGAGCCGCCCAGTGCCCGCGGCGGCCCGTACCGACCCCCCCCTCATTCCCTGCAGGCCTCCCCAGCGCTGGGGCCGGCGGGCCCCTCCCGCATCCCGCCGGGG
>VWZT01008715.1:659469-677782 GCA_013397055.1 Pachycephala philippinensis
GCCGCGGAGGGAGCGGGGCCGCTCCCCGCGGCGGCTGGTGGCCATCTTAGTAGTCCTCCTCCTCCTCGGCGCCGAGTGCCCCCTCCCCGCCCGGCTGCCAGCGCTGCCTCCTCCCTCCGCTCCTCCTCCTCCTCCTCCCTCCCCTCCTCCCACTGCTGCCGGCTGGCTGCGCTCGTTTCCGCGGCCCGGGGAGGGCGGCCGAGGAGAGCCGGTTGGTCATTGCAGGCCGCGGGCCCCCTTCTTAGTTCTGGGGCTTTTTACAATTATCTTACTTTTTAGAGCGGTGGGTTTGGCTTCTCCCCGTTCTCTGACAGAAATCCCGCTGCTCTAGCGCTGGCCGCCCGTGTCCTCTCCCCTCTGCCCCGCCGCCATCCCCGCCGCCACAGGCCCGAGCAGCTGGCACGCGGGGAGAAGCTGTCCCGGGCAGGAGCCTTTATGTGGGATGAGGTCTATGCCGGAGCAAATAAGCCACCCTTGAGCTGGGCTTGAGGTGCTTTCCCTTTTGCTCTTTGTCAAGTGTACATCTAGGGCAAGTCCACTGGATATCCCCAGAGCTGCCCACAAAGAGGGTTGTATGCCTGTGCTGGCCGACCAGTCTCGTCTGTATGATCCAGATGTTTAAACAAATAGTTACCCTTTTCCTGCTTAATCCAGAAATTCCGTTAAATTCCCAACAGCCTAAGGACTCCTTTTTGTCTGCAGGACAATACATCAGTTTAGCCACGTGCTGGGCACATAGTGCAGGGAGTCACTGCAACCCCGAGGCAAACTTCATCCACTAGGATACTCCTGAGGAGCAGTGCAAAGGTGTGTCCACACGTGTATGACCCGACACCCTTCTGTCTTTTTCTACTCACCTATAAACTTACCTCCTCTAAGAAATCAGCTGCTAGCAGCCGTTCACTCTCTAGCAGTTTTGTTTGGGGTATTTTTTTATTTACAAAATCCCTTCTGAAGTCTTCATTGAAAAAACAAAATAGCAGTTTGGAGAATATGGCTGCAGGGGTAAGGACTGCAATAAACAATGCACAAACCATCTGAGACCTCTATGTTTCATTGGCAAATTATCACAAGCATCAGGAACCAGGACCATTGCCTCTTGCCTGTCCTACAGGGTTTTAGTAAAGGAAGCTGTACACTCTGTTGTGCTTGAGGACAAGTGGAGTAAACACCATTTATCCGTTCTTCCTTCTCTGTCTGCTAGCATCAAACATGTAAATCCACTTAATGTTTTTTCTGGGTGATGTTCTGCTGTTCAGCTGGCAGTGGAAATTATCTCGTCTCATTCAGGTGGAAAAAAGCCTGCTAAAAACTTGTGGATATCTTGAGTGAGGCTAGCTCTACTTCAGCTCCTAACAAGCACTCACTGAAGACAAAAGTATAACTCCAAACAAAGAAAGCCTAATTCTCCCAACTGAAAAACAAAATAATCAAGGACAAGCGTGTAACATCCTTGCCTACACAATACAGTGCTGCTTTTACTTGTTGAAGGTGTCTTCAGGCATCCTAAATTCACTGTATGGACAGGAGCAACATCTAGCCGAACTCAGGAGAACAGTCCAGGCTATAGTTTGGGTTGGAATGGGGCCAGCTGTCCCCTTGCAATACCTGTGTTTTTTTCTGTGCACTACAATCAGTGAAGCACAGGCACTGAGATGGAAATCATGTACAGTATATCAGCCATAGTCCTGTCACAGCAACTGTAGTATGATCAGTGGCAAAAGCTCTTAAGACAGTTGGTATTCTTGTGTCTCTCAAAAAAACCCTTAAATTTTATTCCATGTGTATCTTGTTTTGCCCCTCCTAATGAAATGCTTACTTTTGCCCGCCTTTTAGACACAGAGCATTGTGACACATTCTTCCCCACCACTCTTTGCAGCCTCCTATTCCCACGTCACATGCTAACACATGTAATTGTCACTGTCTGCTACAGAAAAAAAACCCACATTTGTCTATGGCTAAGGCCATATAAGAAACGTTACAAGAATAAGAGGGGAAAATGAGGCTGGTCAAAACATGAAACTACAGATTTGCTTTCAGGGGATGCCTTTCTGTGGGCACTCACCATGTTTTGTATGCATCATGTAGCAATGTATGCACAGAAGGAAAATATGTGTGTTGAGTTACATGCTATCGCATACCAGACTGAAATAATTTACCCCTGGAGTGAAGGCTAACCTCAGGAGTCAGTGGAAAATGCGTTTCTGCTACAAAACCACCAAGATTTCTATCTCAGTCCATTCAAAGCCAACATGCACTGAATTTTAACAGGTGCATTCTCCAGCCATGCCAGTCTAGAAGCAAAACCACAATGAACTCTACTAGGCAGAATTTGGCCCCACTTGGTGTTTTCATTCTAAACTGCAGCAAAGGGAAGCACTGATTCCATCAGCTTGTTCCGACAGTTATTTCACTTACTGTGCAAGATGCAGCCTGTGAATGGTATATAGCAGTTACACTCCACAAAACAAACAATCTTCTCCCTGTAATTTATGTGTAGGAGGAGACTTGCATCTTTCTTAGGTAAAGGTTTAGCAGGACCTATCTGAGCCAGCTCTACTGAGTAAGAATCAAAGCTAACAGAGATGGTGCTGTTCCTAATTCGTTATAAGTAGTGGGAAATCAGCAAAATCCCTCAGGATGGCAGTGGGAGTTGCAGGGACAGCTGTATGCTATGCCAGATACACATTTTGCTGCATGCCAAGTTACTCTGCTTTTTTCTTCCTGCGCAGCTAATGCTCATTGCATTCCTATTTATAGGTCCCATCTTTTAGTCAGTTGTCACAGTTCCAAAATAAATAATGGCAAGCCATAACGTTCCATACTGAGTGACACCATACACCCTTTTTACCTTCTCAGCATCTCTGCTCTCACAAAGCTCATCACAGGTACCTGCTCAGCTTTCTCAGAGAAGGTGCGAGATAGTAATTACAGTGCTATAGTTAGACAAAAGAAAGTATTTACAGTTAATCTTCCACTTTGCAAAGCAACTGTGCACAAGGGATTGCATCAATCATTAAAAAATGTGGAGATATATTTAAATTCCTTTGCCTCCTTTATTAGAGGGTAAGGTAAAACCAACACAGTTGACTTCCAGTGGTGTAATGCCACTCAGCTTTCAGGTGAGATGCTCATACACTTCCATTGCATTTATTTCACATGTCTTAGGCATAAAGCTACATCTGTCCTCTTTGCGTATGCGAGCGTATGCCAAAGTACAGGCAAATCCAGAACTGGAAATAAATTGCTACAAGAAAGTGAAATAAAATTGAAGGAATTTTAGCCTTTTTTTAAATTAGAATTTTTTTAACAGAAGAAAATAGCACTGCTTCCCAAATTCACACAGCCTAATGTTTTCATCATACAGGATTCTTATTACTTCCTTTGAGAAGTACGCTTCCCTCCTTCCTTCTTGCTTGTTTACAGATAGTTTTTGGTATTAAATAAGAGGAAGGGTGGGGTTGTGGAGGGTCTAGTGACACCATGTTGGATTTGGCTGAAATTTGAAAAATAAAAGTAAATTCCCTTGTCACACATGTTCTTCAGAAAAATAATGGCCTGATTGTCAGAAGTTAAGAAATTACACAATTCCCAAATAGTCTACTGCTGAGCTCATAGCATTTGTTAAGCATTAACACAGTCACCACAGCAGAAACACCAGCAACCTGACAGAGTAACAGTCAAAGAAAGCAGCAGTCAGGGTTACTCCTCCTTTGCCCTCTGGGGCCCAACAATCCAGCACCGCTTTGGATAGCCATTCTTCTGCTGTCTGTCGATGTCATAGTTCAAATAAATAAACATTTGCATCCCAGTGCTGCAGAATCCAAGTTTAAAGGTGGATTATTAAAGAATAGTTTGTTACAGCTGGACATAATGCGTGGGGTTTTTTTCTTCTAGGGCAAAACCACTGACAGAGCAGCACTGAAAGCAAGAACATGAGGATGAAGGGAAGAAGCAGAACAGAAGATGGCGAGATAACAGAATTCCCAGCCCACAAAGCTTTAGGCCACATCTGTAGCAGTAAAAAACCCCAGAACTTGCAGTTTAGTTCTCAAAATCCCTGCCCTGCCTCAGATTATTTGTGCAGAACAGAGTTCTTGCTACAGAGGTTACAAGTCTAATAGCATATAACTTGTCCTATATATAACTTGGGTACAATGAAATATTATTCAAGGAATAAAGCATTGATAGAAAAGGACACACGCCAAAGTTGCTTGTAAACAAGTATTACACTGTGCATGCGTGTGTATGGAAAAAAACATGTAGTTAAAAAGAATATCAAATGAACTTCATGATACTTAATATTTAGAGGATATGGAAAATATAGAGGTCAGAGCTGTATTCTCTGGGTCTACATTTTTACGTGCCTGTATGCTAATGACTCTTTATGGACTCTCAGACCTCCACAGGCAAAAAGCAACCACAACTTCAAGGGCCTGGATTGTGTTCAGGCCACCTGAATGTGACTCTGCACGTCCAATGAAAGTAGGAAAAAGGAGCAGGTGGCAACAGTGGAGGTGCAGTTCAGCTGAGGTCATTGTGGCTTACGCAGCCTCAAAGCCTGATGATCCCAGGAGTGAATCCGAGAGGATGAGATCACACTCAGTGAGGGAAAAATGCTGCCATCTGGTGCCTCTGGAGAAAAAAAAAAAAAAAAAAAGAAAAAAAAAGAAAAAGAGAAAAAAAAGTATTATGTTGATGGTGTGCTTCACCTGCAGTGGTGTCAGTGCTGCTGGTTCAGTCCTGCTGACCTCCAGTTGTCTTTTTGTTGTTAGGAGGTGTTACCATTCTACAAGTCTTACTTTAAACAAACAGGCTACAGAAGTGCATTTTACAGTGGTTTGCCCAGAAGAGGAATATCTTTAAGTATTAGTGTAGTGTTTAAGGCAATTTTAGGAAAGGTGGTTTCAAACAAAGTCACTTATGTCTAAGAATAACATAGGCCTTATTTATTTTGATGAAGTTATGCATACTCACACCGAGAGATTGCAAACTGCTCTCCTATATGCAAAATAAATTCTGTATGTATATATTTTACTATAGTGTAGCAGAAGAAACTTGAGGTCTGTAGAGTACATCTGAAGAAGAATTAAGAAGCTGCTCCTTGGTATCAGGTTAAGTGATAAAGTTTAACAGAACAGGAATTCAATGCATTTCTTATGCAGAACTGACTTTGACCTTGCCCATCACTGCCCAACCTCTAATGCCCACTATTTTATCCTATGAGCATTGTAGATTATACTGAGTGCATGTCAGAAGCCTCAGAGGAGATAGGACCAGACACTAAACACCACTTACTTTTATAATTCGCCTTTTACATCAGCCTATTTCGGATTGTTGTTGATAGAGCCTCAGAGGATGTGCCAAATATGTACTGAGACACTCCACAGTGTTAGAAGGAGGGAGTGTTATTTTTGTCTAAGATATTTTTATTTTTACAAGCTTTCACAGAAAGCCATAATGGTAGCTTGGAGAGACTGAAATTACTGATTAAATTAAAACCCATACATTGCTCTATTTTAGATGTAATAAAGATAGCTCTTTCTGGGAACTTAAATTTGTTTATCCCTTGACTAAGTAAAAATCTGAGGGCCACAGGTCAGCTTCCACTGCAAGTAAAGTGAATAAAATGGTTCATGTACCTTATTTATTTTTAGACACAGCATTTTTGTAACAAAGTGGTCACAAAACCTCAGAAATTAAATTCACTCTTGCAGATAAACTAACTCCCACAACACCATCGATTTCCTAGGAAGATACTGTAATCCAGAAACAGCTTCAAACTCACAGAGTAACCCAAGGACCAGAGAGTCTTCCAAAGGATTTATTGTACAACTCTGCTGAGCAAAGAGAAGGAACATGTTCCATTTAGTTCCTAGCCTTAATGTATCTACAGCCACTTTATACACATTTTTCCTAAAAAATCCCTACATATTCATTCAAAACAGAGCTAGATCCTTATATCACCAATGTTGCATTGGAAGAACTTGGAGTTTCTTCCTCTCCAACAGCATTGGGATTTCATGTGGGTACATGGAGGGAGTCTGGATTTTTTAGATATGTACATAGCTTACAGTAGAGGAGTAATTTCTTTGACAGTCCCTTGCCCATGAACAAATCAGGCAACTTGAAGCCCTTCTAATATTATTAGCCATGTCATATAAAACTAGGTTTAAGAAACAACAAAAAAGTTTTGTCAGTGCCTATGTCAGCCTTGTTAATAGCAACTTCGATCATCAGTCTCCCTTCAAGTTACATTTTGGGAAGGGCCTTTCATTTCACACATAGAAGCGGTTTTGCACAACTTTCATCTCCAAGTAGAGTAACTGAATCACATCAGCAAGGTGATCCAAAGATATTTCTCAGTAGCCCAACTTTTGGTATTTCCAGAGGAGATGATGAGAGTTTTCTGTTATCGATTTATAGGTGGCTAAGGGCTACTTCTAAGTAAGCCATGGAAAACATGGCTGCAAAGAGCCTGTGCCTTGTCAGGAGGCTTATATTTACCTCGTATACAGGGTCCACATCTCCACTGGATCATTCTTTAGGTGCCTGCCTTTTGAGAAGAGTGGCAAAACACCAGGCTAGAATAAGCAGGGGTCCAGATATCCATGGTCCTCAGAAGTGGAATTGTAATAGAGATAAGCTATAACCCTGGTGTATATGTGGGGTCTTGAGGATAACAAAACACAGGTCATGCTCTCTAAAATGACTTGCCCAATGCTTCCCAAATGACTAGATGTGTCAACCTCTGGGCCCAGGTTGCCATGATACCATGACATTTCCTTAAAAACCCAATTAGTTTCTCTGAATATTTTAGCCATTGGCCTGCAGTCATTGCTCAGCGCATTCATGCATTTCAAAACCTCCATTGCAGGGCTGAGAGAAAGATGTAGCATGTCTTAGCTTGTCCTTGATTTATGCAGACGGGTGCAGATAATTATCTGTCAGCACCATTGTCCATCTGTGCAGTAACATATGCTCCTTTAAACATGTAAGAATGGCACTTTGCCTTCAGTCACAAGAGGAAAGTAGTGACTCCTGGCTTTTTTATGTCATCACTTTAGCCAACCAGCTTTTGCAAAGACGTTTTTTTTGATAGGCAAAATGGGTGCTTAACCAGTTCTGGAAGAAGATATGTGCAAATATCCCATAGCAAAACTACCACCAGCTCAGTATGTGGGCATCATCTTCCTTACGCTTTTTATTTAAATTTTTCATACATAAATGCTACCTAAAAGAATGGGTTCTTCTCTCAACACCCAATTGCCACTGTCAGATGTAGAATGTCAGCTTCTGAAAATGAACCAGATCCATCAGCTACCCCTTGAAGCAAAAGTGATTGCAGCTTGATGTAATCCGCTTCTGAAGTTCAAGTCAGCCACATGGTCAATCACACAGAATGAGGTTTGAACACTGCTTTGCCAGATGCACATTCATCCCAACAATGTTTGTGGCTAACACATGTGTTTATTTTATTGCTGATGGATAACATGTCTGAAAATAAGACTTGGGTCTGAAAGGCAGAAGTTTCCCTGCATGATTTTAAGCTTGCTCTTTCTTTTTTTTTCCATTAAATCAGCTAATCAGAAAGTCCACAAAATAGCTTGCAAATTCATTTTAATCCTCTCATCTATTCTCCATCATGTGATCCTTTCAGAACACCCCACAGCTTTGTACATTGTCAGCAGTAAGAAACCGAGTGCAGGACTCTCCAGAATTTCACGGGCCTTTGACAGAAGTCTGTCCTGAGTGTTATTGCACTTTCTGGCTCTGCATGAGCCACCCTGCTTTCTCAAAACATCCAATGAAGACTCCTGGAAAATAGTCTCTTCCCATAAGCTCTTCCTGAGAGTATTCCTTCATTTGGAGCACAAATCTTTCCTCTCAACAGATTTGCTCTCTCTCCTCATCGTTTCCTCCTGTGCCCTCTGAAGAGATAAACTGCAAACTCTGCAACTAGCTTTTATTTCCTCATTCAGGCACTGACCAGAAAGGCACGGGGATATTCTCCTATTGAGTCATCAGCATAAAATGCTGACTGTTACAACTGAGCAAAGAGATGGCAGTTCCTGCAAAATCTGTGTTCTGGGAAGTGGCCAACCGAGCTTGAATAACCTCTCTTAGCTGGTTAGTGGGAGTATCCACGAGTACATCTGAAACATTACATTTTCCAGCAGAGGCTACAGGAAGGAAATCAAGGTAAAGGAGCGATATCTATGAGGAAAATAATGAACATCAATTCAATTCCTTTTAATTATTACAGAGATGGACCTGTGCAGAAAACACTTCAGCTGTTCCTTCTCCCTATCACCTAATGAGAAATCATGCAAGGAGATTTTTCTCTCTCTTTTGAGGGAAAGGCACAAACCACATTTTTAGGAGAAGAGAACTGCCCTGCTTAGCTGCTCTTGCAAAAGCCAAAGAGGTAGAAGGTTATGCTTGCAGAGACAGTGGCAGTAATTCCATTCTCCAGCATCTTCAAGAGGTGCCAGTCTTTTGGCCACCAAAACCTCAGTTATCCCTCATAAGGAAGCCTTTGATCTAGTTTTTTCTATGATTTGTGACACCATGTTGAATTCTTACCAGGAGAAAAGCTGCTAGCCTTCAATCTCTGTGATATAGACTCAGCAGATCCTTCTCATTTTCTCTCACCAGGGAATCACCCTCAGATACAGAGTCTTCTCATTCTCCTCACCTGGGAATCACAGCTGGTTCTCAAGCACACCTATTGCAGGTTTTCGGATAAGACCCCTATGAAGTGATCTTCAGTCCAGATTCTACTAGCACAATGACTGAAAGGGAAAAAATGAAGCAAATTTAAACAAATACTAGGACTAAAGCAGAGACCAAATCTGTGTTCACAGCAGAATTCATGCTAAGAACAGAATTTGTGGTAGACGCGCAGCATTGGATTAATTTAAGGGACTTTAACCTTTATATGCAACCTTAAGCAGGAAATATTAATTAGGGAAAAAAAATCAATATAATGTTAAGTTACATGATTTGTCTTTTCTTCCATAACTGTCTAAAGAAAAGAAAAACGAAAAAACTCAAATTATATTGGCTCACGTGACTGACTCCTAATACTCTGAGAATCACATTTCTGTGACAACTTTTCAGCAGTAAAAAAGTTTCTAAATTCAAGGTGAGATTGCTTAGTCATCAGGACTTGGTGGTATAGTTGTACCTGCTGTAGGGGATTGTGTTACAATGACCTATGATTGCCATTCTATTCCTACTGCTCTGTGGCTCAAACTGCCCAGCAGAATTCCTAAAATTGAAAGGTGACTCAATCTCCCTATCCAGAAATAACGTTGATATTTTTTGCATGAGTATAAGCTCTAGCTTGCGGTGTGATGATAAAATCCTTCCTGAGACACCCAGGGAAGATCTCTACCATGTAGGAGTTTCCATCACTGTTCCTAGAGGCTTACTGAGCAATTCACATGCTTCCCACGTACCACATTTTCACCATCTGCAGCTTCCACGTGGTTTCCAGATGTCCTATTGCCACCAGCAGCCGTTTGTGAAGCAGCCTCCAGAGCAGGGCTTTCTCACCGTTTCCAGGGCAATGCAACATGGCCACACAGCAGCCCCAGCTCACCAAAATATCATCTCCAGCCTACATAGCATGCCGGCACCTTCTCGCCACCAGCCAGAAGGCTAAACTCAGGACAGATTCACCTTGTCTTAATTGCACAAAGTGATTCAGAGCAAGAGGGATTGTGTCCAACAGGCTGCAGAGAGGCTTTTTTTGAAGGTGGATTGCAGGGCGTGAGAGCTGCTTGCAAGAGGCAGGTGCCGGGAAGGGGACAGAGCTTTTGAGGGATGGGAGCATTTTCTAAATTGAGGCAAAAAAATGGAGATGGTCTGAAGAATGTAATTTGTGTGCTTGAGCAGGTCCAACCAGGCTGGCCAGCTTCAGTCGGGAAATGCTGTGTGCTCCTTCCTGATTGTGGAGACAGATCTCAGATTTGGCTATCTTTGCACCACTGCTTTCATTTCAGGTCATCTCAATCCATATAGAAAAACCTTTATCTGCTTCCTCTATCATTCCCTTTCCAAAATAAAGGTTGTCTGCCCCAAAATTGCAGGAGACATTTGCATGCTCTTGTGAAAAAGATGTTGCACCTCAGTAGATTACTTGATTTTCAAGTTGTTGCACCTAGACAGAGTCAGAAGGTAGAAACTCACTTGATGTTTTAAATAGCTAGTTCTGGCAAAGTGTCATCTTTCCCTCAGGTCTGGGGAGTTTGGTCTGTGAATACAGCTAATTTAGGCATTATACTGCATTCTCTTGACTGGGTGGGTGTTGGATCAGGTGCTCATGGCTCTGTGGGACCACCAGGTGGGTGCACTCTGCAAGGCTATCCTCAGTGCCAAGGGCTGAAGGCTTGCCTTCAAGGTGGCTGGAACATGAGAATGGTACCCCCAGCACCTAACACCCAAAAATCCCCCATTCTCAGGCTTCTGGCTCTGCTTTGAGGTGTTTTTTTACAATACCTTGCAGAGGAGATGCCTGGCACAATCTGGGTTTCACAGCTAAGCAGGTGGATCCTGCGGGAGGGCTGTAGGTTGCAGGCAGTGCAAGAAGGGGGGGAATCAGTATCTTCTCTGAAGCTGCAAGTAGCTTCTTCTGAGGGCGGGCACACAAACAAACTTCCTCCTCTCCTCTCTTACTGTACTTGTCAAATCAGACAGTGTTCAAAAAAACTAGTCTGGTTTTGTGGAAGCAAGGGCTGTTCTCTAAAGACACTGGGAGCAGGTAAAGCATCTAGCTTGGTCCTTTTGCCTAAAGGAGACAGGTTTCATTTGAACTACCAAAATATATGCTAATTTTTTAGTCCAGGGCAAAAGTACTGTTTTTCAAAATACTGCATTCAGCTGTCAGTCTTTCTCAATGTGAATGCATTGATTTCCAGGTTTCTCCTCAAAAGTCTTGCTGTAGAGATTTCTGCTTTAGGGTTTTGTGTGTGTTTTTTAAAATAAAAACAATTAACCCCCCAAAACAAACATCCATCTTTACAGCATATCTAAAAAGGCAAATATAAAATAACCTGTTTATTGATGGCTAGATAGAGAACAAAGCTGAATGGTTGATTTATGAGAAGGTTGATTTATAATGCATTTTCCCAAAGAACAATCCCTGAAACAAGAATGTGAGAACCAGGCTTAAGCAATAGAGAAGTTGCACATCATTTAATAATAATTTTAAAAAGTTGCTATATTAATCCTCAGTAAAACAGTAGTTTAGTCCTTCTCCACTCTAGAAGTACACTAAACTTCAGTCTGAGCAAATGTAATATTATTCACTCAACTCTGTTCTCACTTAGGTCAAGTTTAATTAAGACTCGTCTTAATTCAAACAGTAATACCACATCCCTGATAAAGAGCAAGTTAAACCTCCCCTTGCATTGAACACCATCATGTTCCCAAGAGTTTCGGTGTTAGCTCAAGTTAATTATGTTTAAATTATTTCCTTTAGAGAGCCGATGTAAAGATCATCATCTGACCCCTTAGAACAGGAGCAGCGAATTAAAGCTTTCTGCCACTGCCAGCAAAGGCTGCCTTACCACTGCACCCTCGTGGTGGTTTGCCTGCCTTGAATTTTAACACTGAAGGGCTACATCACGTAAAAATCATTGCTCAGTTACATTGCTTGGCTTCTTAAGATTCTTCCAGGGAGGTTTTCAAAGTTCTCCCCTTCCAAATATCTTTGTCTGGCAATGGCATGAAAACAAAAATCACTGAGCATAGATGCTCACCTGTGGAAGTTTTCAAGCATGGGAGTGTGTAAATTGAAAGCTGTTTCTGTCTTACAGCACAGCTAAAGACAGATAACTTCCAGGTGAGGCAGTTAAGAAAAACCCAGTGTTTCTTGGGCAGCATTCATTTTTGATTGTTTTTAAATGAGCCATTCAAACAGGGAAGGGGCAGGAATGAAAGAGACTGGACAAAATTGCCTCAATTAAATCTGTTTTACAAGTTTTCAAAGTTTTTAGCCCAGGAACATTCAAATTATCAGACAATTGGGACCTTTTTCACATACTGTGAACATAGAGATGCTCTGGCCACAAAACCAAACCAAACAACCATGAACCAGAAGAATTTGTTTGTAGTTAGTGTTATCAGTGGCTCAAATAAACCATCCTTGTTCTGAAGACAAGCCAAATCTCTGCACAAATTAAACACCAGCCATGAAGTACACAAAGGGACCTTGTCTGATGCTGAAAAATGCTTTCTTCTGACCTTTTGTGGTAAATTGCTACACTGTAAATAAATAGAAAATTACTTAAGGCTTTCTCCTAGAGATTTACACTTAGTGATCTGGTGGCTAGGGACGATGCCACCTGCAGCAGACAGGCCATTGTTTTGTGCTGCTGTACATGGGTTTTCACAGCAAAAGCTTAAAAGTAGCAGAAATCTACAAGCTGTCTTTTCTGTCTTACAGCCTCTGTTCAAAAAGGGTGGCATTACATTTTCTGCATACCAGATGAATAAACATGATAACCTCAGTGCTGACAAATTGTTTAAGAGAAGGCAGAAGGCAAATACTACATTGTCTTCTAGCCAAAGCTTCAGAGGACTTTGTCCTTGGTTTAAAAATGAGGTCAAATACACCAACGCCTACAGACTAGCACTCTTTTCAATGCCACCCTAGCAGGGGGCTCAAAGTCCCATCCAACCTGGCCTTGAACGCTTCCAGGCATGGGAAATTTAAAGCCATTCCTCCTTTTTCTATTGCTACATGTCCTCATAAAAAGTCCCTCTTCATCTCTCTTGTAGCCCTTTTAGATACTGGAAGGATGCTAGAAGGCCTCCTCAGAGTCATCTCTTCCCCAGACTGAACAACCCCAGCTCTCTCAGCCTGTTTTCATAGGAGAGGTGCCCCAGCCCTATGATGATCTTTGTGATGTCCTCTAGACCCCCTCCAACAGTTCCATGTCCTTCTCATGTTGCGGACACAGTACTCAAGTTGGGGTCTTAGGAGAACAGAGTAGAGGGACAGAATCACCCTCTATATCTGTTTCCTGTGTTGCTTTTCATGCAGCCCAGGACACATGGCTTTCTGGGCTGCAGGTGCACATTGCTAGGTCATGTCAAGCTTCTCATCCACCAATACTCCCAGTTCTTCTCCTCAGGACTGCTCTCGATCCCTCTGCTGCCCAGCCTGTACTTGTGCTTGGGATTGCCCTGACCCAGGTGCAGGACCTTGCACTTGGCCTTGTTGAACTTAATCAGGTTCACATGGGCCCACCTTTCAAGCCTGTCAGGGTCCCTTTGTATGGCATCCTTTCCTTCCCGCATGTCCACCACACCACACAGCTTGGTGTCATTGGCAAACTTGCTGAGGGTGCACTCAATCCCACTGTCCATGTCACCCATTAAGATTTTAAACAACTTCTTTTATAGCTATGCCTTCTTTTCCCCTTAGGATAGGAAGCATTTGTAAACATGTGTTTTTGCAATGTGAAATTACTTTAGTTGCATGATGACTGTAATTTGTCAGTTTACAACAGAGCAGGCTAAGGTCAAATTTACATGCTGCTTTTGAAAATACATCTGGCATTAGAAGACCCAAGGATGCTGCAAGCTGAAGAAAAAAAGCTTCCCCTCACCTCCATTCACTTTGCTGAGTGGCCTCCCTAGTTTTTGTTTGAAGCTGAAATTAGCTAGCTTGGGACTGGTTTGGAGATTCATTTTTCTTGAAGAGAGGAGGGCTGTACAAGTGTGGGAAAATCTGTTTAGTAACGAGGTGTCAGATAGCTTTGAGCCCAAATTGAAAACCTAAATTTTTCCTTTCTATTTGCTAACTATGCTTAGCCTTGAAGTACTACTGATTGCGTGGGGTGGGGGCAATTTGACCACTTTGCTCAAGTGCCTGGGTATAAAAGCCCTTAAGAGAAAATCCATCAAGATAAAAAAAATCTTTCAGATCAACACGATATGTTTCAATTAAGCCTGCTCCAGTTAATGTGAAATCTAGAGTTTCATTTAGACTTCGCTGCATGTTTGGGAAGCCATAATCTCAAAATACATTTGAAGTCATGTTTGCTCAAACAGAAAAGTTAGGGGGTATTTAAATACCCAAATCCAGATATGTGTTCTTCAGGATTCCTTCTAACTGATCCTGAAGGTTTTTGACAACACAAATGCCTACAAGCTTTCAAATTAAAGCTCCCAAGGTTCACCAAATTCTGCTTCTGGGACAACTCAAAATGTGGTCTCTTTCAGCCTGAGAATTAGCCTGCAGATCCATGCTTATCCCCTGAACACACCAAACCCAGATCACAGCTTTTCATATCCTCCCCTCTAAGGTGCTTGGCATGCAGCATCTGCCAATGACAGCTTTTTCCAGAAGAGACCGGAAAGACATGTTTGCTTCCCAAGACAGAGAGACCACTGGGAGTTGGGAGGTAAATGCTGCCTTGCCCTTTAGGATAACTAAACATGGAGTTTCCTTCTCAGACAACCTCGGCATCACAGAATTCTGCTACAAACAGCCACTGTGGGAGACAGGGTCTCATTCCTGACAGTACCGAGGTGCTCTCTAGAGACAAGAAGGAGACTGGAACCTAAGCTGGCCACTGTTATACTCGAGTAGACAAGGAGGGGTGATGGCTGTATCCCTGCCCTGGTGCTGGGTGTGGAGGGAATGATAGTCCTTGCCTGGCTCTCAAGAGAGAAGAATTTGTTCTCTCTCTTCAGCAGCAGGAGGTACCTCACTATAAATCACAGTACCAAAAGACTGTATTCTGACCAGAAGTTTAAGGGACTCTAGGATAAACAAGAAGTTTTCTGCAGCTCCCCATTCTGAAGCACCCAATTCTTATAAACATTTTAAAACTTACCTGTTACCAAGATTATCCTGAAGTCCCCAAACACATTAGGACATCCAGCTTTCTAGCCTCAAAATAGTGTATCCCTCGTGCAACTGGAAGTCTGCTGAGATGCAGGTTTGCCCAGTAGAAGCTGTCCTTTATTCCTGTGACCTCTGCCATGGCTGGCTATCCGTTGCTATTCTTTCGGTGAAGCAAGTTTCCTAATACCCAAGCTATGTCTCCCCTGGTGTAACTCATCCTATTGCTTGCTGCTTGGGAGAGGAGACTCACTCCCACCTCGCTAAACTCTTCTTTCAGGTAGTTGGAGAGAGTGATAAGGTCTCCCTTATCTCCCGATCCCGCTGCGCCTCCTGCCGCGCCGGGAGGGAGTGGGATGAGGCGGGATGAGGAGGAATGCGGCGGGACGCGCGGGCGGCGGGGACCCCTAGTGGCACCGAGGCCCGGCCGGGAGAGGTTTTAGGTGCTTGTGGAAAAAGTAAAGTCTGTTTCTTTGGACCACTCTGTTCAAAAGAGGGAAAAAACAAGTTCAGTGTGAGTAATTGCCACAAAACCGGGTCCACAAAGTGTGGCTGTTTGCAGGTGACACACACTTACTATTTAGCCAAACACTGTTTAAGTCTTACAAACCGAGCTTGAGAAGGGAGATGAACTATTAGAAAGGAGAAGGAGGGTCCATTAAAAACGGGATGTACTCAGTCCGACCAAGCCTCACCTTAGTGTCCTGTGTCCAACACTGACATTAAGCAGTTGGCACCAAAAGCATAAGGCCAGAGCCTTCCTTAGGACACTCCAAATACTCTTCTGACTCCATAATTTTCAGCTGATGATAGGCCACGTACTGGCATTGTCTGTTCAGGATGTGTCAGTGTAGTGCACACATGCTTTATACTCCTAGGGCTGTGGTGGTGCAGCACAGTAGCTGGCCCTGGGCAGAGGGAGGCTCATTCGCCTGTCCTGTCCTGTCCCATGCCACCCCATCCTGTCCATGGCACTCACCTGTCCATGGCACTCACCTGTTCATTCGCCTGTCCTGTCCTGTCCCATGCCACCCCATCCTGTCCATGGCACTCACCTGCCTGGGTCTGCCATGGAGCCACTAAGACCATGTCAGGGAGGCAAGAGCTGCTCCTTGCCCTCCTGCTGCAGGAGCTCTTTCTTAGGCAGATATAAGAACTGTAAGACAGATAGTTCTGATGCCTGCAGGAGCTGTCACCTGCTGAGAGGTAATAAAAATACCCTCTGAAATTTAAAACTGTACTTTTTCTCAGCTTTTTTTGTTTGAACAAATTTTTTGTATGCACGCAACTCAAGTTAATTGGGCTAAACTGACAGTTTTATTGAAGAAGTATAACCTATTATATACAAATACATATAAAACACAGTCTGTTTGCAAAATGTGTGTGGTAAAAATGAACCAGATCTAATCATAATGTGTCTGAAGGGGAACCATAGGTTGGTCTCATGAAGCCATGACCAAGACTAGTCTAGCAGTGGGATGGCCTGGGCACAGCTGGATGCCTGAGGCACTGTCCCTGCAACCATGCCTGCTGTGCTTCCTTGTGTCACTCTCTCCGAGGACCCTGCTGAGGCTCAGAGTGGCTGTCCCCAGGCACCTGCCTGGCACTGGGAGCAGGGCACTGCTGCTCCTGCTCCCGTGGGCTGTGGGTGCCAAGGAACAGCCTGCACCCAGCCCTGAGCATCCTCCTGAACAGGGACTGTCGCTGCACTGGGGTGTGAATGGCTATGGGGGAAGGAGATCTGTCTCCAAGGGGCTGTGAGGGCAACAGGCAAGCTCCTGCCTGCACTCCTGGCACTGAGGGCACTTTCCGGGAAGGAGCAGATGGTGCATGGCCAGTGCTTGTGGGTGTGGTGGCACCAGCCTGCCCTCGCTGGGGTGACGCTCGACTTGGGGATGTGTCTGGCTCATCCTTGGTGTCCATGGGACCAGCCAGGGCAGGAGATGTGCTCTGCAGTTTGCTGATAGCCTCTCCTGTTACTGCTGTGCCCTCATCCTCTTCCCATTGAAACAGCTCTTGGTCACTGTACTCTTCTGACGTGTCTTGGGACTCCTGGCTTTCGCTGCTGTCTTCCCACGTCTCTGAGGGCGCTGGACATATGATGTCCTCTTCCAATATCTCATGGGACATCTCCTTGTCAATATTGTTTTCCCAGTCCTCATCCTCCTTGGCCAGGGTTTCTGGCTCGCTGGGAACATAGGTTTCAAGCCACTGCAGCACCTTCTGTGTGCTCGAAACGGCCTCCAACCCCTCCAGGCCTGTTGGCAATGGCTGCCCGAGGTTGAGAAAAGCGTTCCCCTGGCAGGTGAGAAAGGAGAGAGGGGCATTTCTTGAGGAGTTCTTCCTCAGCTTGAGGAAGAACTTCTTTGCACTGAGGTAGCAGAGCCCTGGAATAGGCTATCCAGGGAGGTCGTGGAATCTCCCCCTCTGGAGACATTCCAAGCCATCTGAACATTTATGCGTGTAACCTGCTCAAGGTGACCCTGCCCTGGCAGGGGATTGGTCTGAATGAACTCCTGAGATCCCTTTCAATCCTAATATTTGTGATTCTATGTGATTCAGTGATTCTGTTTTTTGTAAAAGTCACCTGGCTCCCCCCAGGAAATGCCTGCTGGAGACCTGGCAGCAGCGGCTGCTGGGACAGGGCTGTGGGAGAGGATGGGGCTGCAGTGGTGCAGTGCAGCAGCCGGCCCTGGGTTGAGGGAGGCTCATCCCCTGTCCCGTCCCATCCCATCCCGCCCCGTCCCATCCTGTCCTGTCCTTGGCAGTCAGTTGCCCGGGTCTGCTATGGAGCCACCAAGACCGTGTCAGGGAGGCAAGCTGCTCCTCGCCCTCCTGCTGCGGGAGCTCTTTCTCTTCCAGGCTGTCCTGCTGCCATGGCAGGATGGCATTCCTCTGTGGAGCCCTGCACTTGGGATGGGCCTGGTCAGTTCTCTCCAGCCCTTGCAAAGGCTTCCACTTTCTTGACATTGTGGCTGGAGGGTTCCCTCCATCCTGCAAGCTCTGTGGGCAGAGGAGCGGTCTGAGCATGTCGCAGTGGAGGGACAAGGCCTGGGCCTGCCTCTCCTGAGGTGCTGCCTCTGGCTGCCTGTGACACACCCTTGGGAAGGAAGACCAGGAGGAGAAGTGGGATGGAGGCAGCTGCCTTGGCACAGTGTCCCCCCCAGTGCCAGCAAGCCCAGCCCCAGCCCCCAGGCAGCTCCATGCGGCCCCGTCCCACCACCGGCCTGTCCCTCCTGCCCCATGCCTCACCTGGCACGTCCAGTCCAGCCTCGGCAGCCCCCTGTGCATCTGAGAGTTGGTATTCTTCAAATGGTTCTCCATGTCTGTCTTTGGCACCCTCTGCTGCAGAGCTGCCAGGGGCTCCAGGGGAGATGCAGCCTCCTGTGGGAAGTGCTTTCCTCGGAGTTGCCACCCCAGGGCTCTGTGCTCCATCAATCCTCCCATGGC
>VWZT01008717.1:14677-25328 GCA_013397055.1 Pachycephala philippinensis
CATCTTGCGGGCCCACCGGGGACCCGCCCCATCCCTCCTTCCTTCCCTCCTTCCTTCCCTTCTTCCTTCCCCAGCATTACCACCGATTTATTTTTTAATTAAACAACAAAAAAAATTTAAAAAAAAATTAAATTCAATTTTTTTCCCCATTTTTTTTATGCCCAGCTACGGAAGGAAATTGTGAATGGAAGGGAGGAGGCCGGGGCTGGATTCGAGCCGCGGCCGAGGCGAGACAAAAGGAAAAAAAAAGCATCCTCGCCTTGTTTTCCTTTGCCGCGGGGAATCCACGTGGCGGCCGCGGGAAGGCGGGGAAAGGAAAGGAAAGGGAAAAAAAAAAAAAGTGGGAAGAGGAGAGATAAATCCTGCCTGGAAAAGCTCCGAGCGAGATTTACGGCCCTGGCCGCCGTGGATGGAAATCGGGGATCCGGGGATGCTCGGGGAATCCTTTGGGATGCCGAATAATCGACTTTTTCCCCCTTTTCTCTGCGTTTTTTTAGGATTTCTCCTCTGGTTTTCTCTCCCTCTCTGCGGATCCTCCTCCTCTTTCTGCCGCTTTCGCTTCTCCTGCTCCTTTTCCCTCTCCCCGCCGGATTTTCCCTCCCTGGCACCGGGAATTTGGGTGGAATCTCCCGCTCCTATATCAGGAAATTCCAGCCCGGGAGATGAGGCAAAAACCCGGGAATTCATCCCAAAAATCACCCCGATTTGGGGATCGAAATCTCCTCTGTGCCCACAGAGGAGCCAGGGTGAAAAAAATCCCATTTTTCCATGATTTCCACCCAAAACGGTGCCGAAGGGAAGCTCTGTGGCCATCACCGTGCCCTATTTAGGTCAGAGCCAGGAATCCGGGATTCCGGCTGGGATTAAACCCCGGGAGCCTCTTCCCAGCGCCGGATAAATGAATATATTCCATAAAAAAATAAATATCCTCACCTCACCACCATAAATATACATATACACCCCCCATACGTTTATATATTTATATATTATTTGTATATTCATATATTTATAATTATAATTTCAGCCCGTTTCTCGTTTCAGGTGGATTTTAGGCTTTCCCTGGAATTTCTCCCCTTGCAAATATTCCCAATTTTAAACAAATCAATCCCAGAAAACAGCCGGGGGTTTTTCTGCTCCTGCAGGGAAATTCCCAAATTTCCTTCGTTTTTTTTTATAAGGAGAGCGGGGAAAAAAGAAGAGAAATGTTTTCCTGATAAATATAGATTTATAGATAAAATATCCCAATGGGATTTATTTTTCCCTGCCCGGATCCCCTTTTTCCAGGGGTTTTTGAGGCTCTGCACATTCCCTGGATCAGGTGGAGAAATCCTGGATGGACGCTGAAGAAATGTGGGAATGGGAAAAGCTTTCATTCCCAGTTTTTTTAAAAAAATTCCTTTTTTTGGATGTTGGAATCTCCTTCAGTCCTCAATTCTTTCCCTTCCCATCCCAAAACACCCAAAAATCCAAAAAGGAGCTTCACCCATCCGAAGGCTGGGGGAAAAAAGGCAATATTGGGAACTAGAGGATAAGAGAGGCTCAAAAAATGACTTTTTTTGGGGAGGCGAATGATTTTGGGATCCATTTCCTGCTTTGGATTTGGGTGGAAATTCCAAATTCTCCTTTTGGGGTGGCGGCTCTGATCCCTGGGGGTGATTTTTGGGGTGGAGATGAAGGGGCACGGCCACAAGCGTTGGCCAAGGATGGAAACATTGGGAAAAGGGTTGGGAAAAGGTTGGGGAAAAGGTCGGCAAAAGGGCTGGAAAAGGGTTGGGAAAGGGTTGGGAAAAGAGCTGGAAAAGGGTTGGAAAAGGGTTGGGAAAAGGGTTGGGAAATGGTTGGGAAAAGGGTTGGGAAAAGGATTAGGAAGAGCTGGAAAAAGGGCTGGGAAAAGGGTTGGAAAAAGGGNTGGAAAAAGGGGTGGGAAAAGGGTTGGAAAAAGGGCCGGGAAAAGGATTGGGAAAAGGGTTGGGAAAAGGATTGGGAAAAGGGTTGGGATGGCACTGCCACCCCGGGAATTTAATTAGGATTCAGGAGCAGCTCTTTGGGGGCAAAAAGGGGGAAAAAAGGGGTGAAAAAAGGGGGAAAAAATGGGGAAAAAAAGCGGGAAGAAGCGGGAGAGAGAAGGGGTGAGAAGAAAAGGCCGGAATAATAAAACAGGGAACCTAGTGATGAGCACCAGGCTGCGGAGGGGGGTGAGGAGAGGAGAGGAGAGGGGGGGTTGATGGCTTAATTACCATATTCAAATCTAATTAATTCCCCTTTGCATAAAAAGGCCACGGCCCGGGCGTGGGAGCGGCCTTGCAGATGGCGTCTCATGCTCAGCACCATTTTGGGGCCGCCGGCCATCTTAGAGAGAGGAGGAGGAGAAGGAAAAGGAGGAGGAAAAGGAGGAGGATGAGGAGAAGGAGGATGAGGATGAGGAGGAGGAGGAGGATGAGGGTGGCTCTGCACCCATCGGGCACCACCCGGCCCCATGGAGGCCTTGGAGGGGAATGAGGGGGAAAAATGTGGGAAAGGTTTGGGATTTGGGGGTTTTGAGGCCTCTCAGCCTCCTAAATCCAGCCCCATGGAGGCCTTGGAGGTTTAAAAGCAAGGAATGAGGGGGAAAAAGTTGTGGATTTGGGGGTTTTGAGGCCTAAATTCGGCCTAAATTGAGGCTCCTAAAGCCGGCCCCATGGCGGCCTTGGAGGTTTAAAAGCAGGGAATGAAGGGGAAAATGTGGGAAAGGTTCAGAATTTGGGGGTTTTGAGGCCTAAATCCGGCCTAAATCGAGGCTCCTAAATCCAGACCCATGGAGGCCTTGGAGGTTTAAAAGTAGGGAATGAGGGGGAAAATGTGGGAAAGGTTTGGGACTTGGGGGTTTTGAGGCCTAAATCTGGCCTAAATTGAGGCTCCCAAATCTGGCCCCATGGAGGCCTCGGAGGCTTAAAAGCAAGGAATGAGGGGGAAAAAGTTGTGGATTTGGGGGTTTTGAGGCCTAAATCCGGCCTAAATTGAGGCTCCTAAAGCTGGACCCATGGAGGCCTTGGAGGTTTAGAAGCAGTGAATGAGGGAGAAAAAAGTTCTGGATTTGAGGGTTTTGAGGCCTAAATCCGGCCTAATTGAGGCTCCTAAATCCGGCCCCATGGCAGCCTTGGAGGCTTAAAAGCAAGGAATGAGGGGAGAAATGTGGGAGAGGTTTGGGATTTGGGGGTTTTGAGGCCTCTAAGGCTCAGTTTGGGCTCCCAAATCCATCCCCGTCGTGCCCTTGGTGGGGCCTGGAGGACTGAAAGCAGGAAATGAAGAGAAAAATGTGGGAAATGTTCAGAATTTGGGAGTTTTGAGGCCTTTCAGCCTGGATTGAGGCTCCCAAATCCATCCCTGTGCTGATGGGACAGAGCTGATCCCAATCCTGAGGGTGAACATGGGGATTGGGATCCCCAGGGATGGGTGACGAGGAACCCCCAGGAACTCCCACGGATGATCCCACATTTCCACCAGGAAAATCAGCAGGCACCAACCCCCTCCTGCATATTTTTTTTGAGGGGGGAGGAAAAATTTGGGATCACATTTTTCGCCGTGTTTTTTGGGATGAAGCAAACCCCTGCTGGAAAATCCACCTCGGAGATCGCTGCCGGCTGCCAGGCTCACCCCAGGAAAGGTGAAAGTTATTTTTCCTAATGTTTTGGACAGCTCGGCTGTCACGTGGAATAAAAAAAAAAATCTTGGAGCAGGGAGGACCGCAGGGGATGTGGATTTTCTCCCTTGACTGATTCCCGAGGATGGGATGAGCTGCGGCTGCTGCTGCTGCTGCAGGGTTTTGCTCATCCCCACCCCCTTCCCTCTTCCAGGAGAAAGCTGGGATGGAGCTGGAACCCCAAAAACAGCTCCCAGGAGTGGTTAAATCCCAGGAAAATCGGGTTTGGATGGAGCAGTGAGGGGAAATTCTCGAGGAAATTCCCACATCCATGTTGGGGGAAAGCAGAGGAAATTCCCTTTTAAAGGATGAAAGGATGGGTTTGGGTCACGGGGGGGAAGGTTTTTGGGTGTGAATTAAAAGGGGAATGGGGGAAAAGTCAATGATTTGGCATCCCAAATTGCCTGGTTTTCCAGCAGCTCCGGGAGAGGCTGGGATCTGAATATTTCCAAAGAGGAATGTGAATAAAACAGGGATAAAATGGGGTTTTTCCCTCAAAACAACGGGGAAAAGAATCAGGATGGGGTGAGCTGCTCCCCAAATCCCTGCTGGAGAGAGCCCAGAGGGAGATTCCACGTGGAAAATGCAATTCTGGGCCTGCAGGAAAGAAGAGAAAAGCAGGAAAATCCCAAACTTACCCCTTCCAGGAGAGGGGAGCAAAGGGGCGCCGAGGATCCTCAGAAAGAGAAGCCGACATCCCGATTATCCCACGGGGATGGATCAGACCAGCCCGGCCCCTAAAAACCCAGGAGAATCCTTTTCCCAGCTGCCAGGGGCAGGAAATTCCAGTCCGTGGCAGCTCCCGGGGCTGCTCCATCCGCGGATTTTTGGGGTGAGGGCGCTGTGGGGTGAGGGGAATTCCCAAAGCTCCGGATTTTCCATCCTGTCCCTGTTCCCGGTGAGGGGTGGGGCTGGATCGGGGTGGTCAGGGCGAGGTGCTGCTCTGAAAAAAATGGAATGAGGGGTTCTGTCAGCTCCAAATCCTCGTGGATCAACCCCAAATCGTCATGGATCAGCTCCAAACCCTCGTGGATCAGCTCCAAATCCTCATGGATCAACCCCAAAACCTCATTGATCACTCCAGACTCTCATTGATCACCCCAAACCTTCATGGGTCATCTCCAAAACCACACTGATCACTCCAAACCACATTGATCACCTCCAAACCCTCATTGATCGCCTCCAAACTCTCATTGATCAGCTCCAAACCCTCATGGATCACTCCAAACTCTCACAGATCAATTCCAAACCTTCACAGATCACCCCAAACCCTCATTGATCACCCCAAACCCTCATGGATCACCCCAAACCCTCACAGATCACCCCAAATCCTCACCAATCACCCCAAACCCACCGATCACCCCAAAACACACCAATCCCATCCCCAGTTCGGGGCCAGTTTCTCTTTGACCCCTTCATTGGGATCTGGAGAGGCTCCAGCAGCTCCATCACCCCACAGATCCCAAATCCCACGGATCCCACACCCCACAGATCCCAAATCCCACATTTTGCAGCCGGGATGGCCCCGGCAGGGAGAGGATCCCGGGTGGGTGATGGGGACAATCCTCGGCCGTGTGCCCCGTCCCCAGCACCCACCGCCAGCGAGGGGCCACCCCAAATCCGCCTTTTTATCCCCAAAACCACAGCGGCGACAACTCCGCAGCACCCCCATTGACCCCGACGGGAACAGAGACCCCCAAACTGCCCGGATTCGGGGTGATTTGGATTCGGGGTGATTTGGATTCGGGGTGGGCAGGGGGACAAACACCCCGAGGGGTGCTCGGCCACCACGGGGCCACCGAGGGGCCGCGCCGGGCTCCGGCCAGGACACAGTGGGGGCGGCCACTCGAGGGCTTTGTGCGGCCCCCGGCCCCTCCTCTGCGGCCCCCTGGACAACGGGGGTTTGTGCTCGGCCGGACAAGGACTTTGTGGCCACCAAAGGGCCGGGGTTGTGGCCAGAGAGGGCAGCGGGCACGGCCTGGCCTGGCATTGGCCTTGCTCGGCCCCGTGTGGCCAGTGGTGATCCCGCTCTTGGGAAGCGATTCTGCTCTTGGGAAGCAATCTTGGGAAGTGATCCCACTCTCAGGAAGTGATCCCGCTCTCGGGAAGTGATCCCGCTCTCTGGAAGTGATCCCGCTCTCTGGAAGTGATCCCACTCTTGGGAAGGGATCCCACTCTTGGGAAGCGATCCCGCTCTCTGGAAGTGATCCCACTCTCTGGAAGTGATCCCACTCTTTGGAAGTGATCCCGGTCTCGGGAAGCGACCCTGCTCTCAGGAAGTGTCCCCTCTCTTGGGAAGAGATCCCACTTTTGGGAAGCGATCCCGCTCTTGGGAAGAGATCCCACTCTTGGGAAGGGATCCTGCTCTCGGGAAGTGATCCCACTCTTGGGAAGCGACCCCGCTCTCGGGAATGGGGTTTTTCCAGGCCTCGCTGGGAGATGGGAGCGGGGCAGCGTGGTGGTGCCGGGCCTCGGAGCTTGGCCCTGATAATGGGATGAGTGTTATGGGGAATGTCCTGCTGAGAATGGTGCTGAACACCACAAATCCGCGGTGACAGAGGGGTCCGGGCCCCTCCTGGCTCTGTCACTCTGTCACTGGCTCTGTCCCCCAGCCCCTCGTGGCCCTGTCCCCCCAGATCCTCATGGCTCTGTCCCCCAGCCCCTCCTGGCTCTGTCCCTGTCCTGTTTCTGTCCCCCAGACCCTCCGGGCTGTGTCCCCCAGCCCCTCCTGGCCCTGTCCCCATCCTGTCCCTGTCCCCCAGCCCCTCCTGGCCCTGTCCCCATCCTGTCCCTGTCCTATTTCTGTCCCCCAGACCCTCCGGGCTGTGTCCCCCNGGATCAGCAGAACCTCCAGGAGATTAATTCCCGGCCGCCTGGCTCGTGCTGTCCCGGCACGCGGGGCGGCGCTCGGGATAATCCCCGACTTCGGCAGAGCCAGAGCCGCAAAGACCGGGATTAGTAAGAACCAGGCTTTAATTTCAGCAGGTCCTTTTCCTGCAGCATTCCCCAATACCACATCAGGAGCTCTCTGCAGCTCGGTGGCCACGGCTGCTGCTCCAGGAGGGGGAAAACGGGCCCTGGAATCATCCAGCTGGGAAAAACACGGAATTCCAGCCCAGCCGAGCATCCAGGGATGTGTGGGTGATCCCACAAATTCCGTGGGAGCAAGCGCAGGGTCCCTGTGGCAGCAAAGCCTGAGCGAAGCAGAGCTGGAAATTGGGATGATTCCCTAAAAACCTGCTCTGGGAATTTCACGTTTATCCTGGAGTTTGGGACAGGGGTTTAAATTGATGGAATTTGGGGTTTTGGAATCAAGGCCAACTTGATTCTGGGATTCTGAAATTCTGGGATTCTGAAATTCTGAAATTCTGGGATATTTAAGGAAAACATGGAATTCCATTTCCCCAAATTTTAACCTGGCCAAGGTGTTCTCAATGTGCTGCCGGGGCCGTGCTCGCTGCCAGCCACTCGAGGGCCATCCTCCAGCCCAGACCCTTCCCGAGGGGTCAAGGCCAAGTTGGAACTTTGGGAAAAACCCCAAATCCCATCGTGCTGGGAGTGGGTTCACCCCGGGATTCCCACCTGCACCCCACACAACGAGCGACTTTTTGGGGTGAGCCCGGAGCTGCCACCTCAGGAACACATCCCTCTTTCCCAAAACATTTCCCCGCCGCTTTTTCGGCTCCCGTAGGACGAACCCCTCCAGCGGCTCCCACCCCGACCCCACAGCCCGGGTGCGGCGGGGTTGAGCCGGGCGGCTCCCGGGAGAAGCGGAGGGGATGATTAGGGTGGCCCGCGGAGTAATTATCTCATTGGGCAACTAATCCCCTTTCAGGCGGAGCGGGGTGGGGAAGTATTGTTCGGGCTTAGGGATTACATCAACCCGCCGCAGCAGACAATGTGCTCCCCCTGGGAAGAGGCAGCTCAGCCCCAGGGGGAGAGGAGGGAGGCAGCGGCCGGAGCTGTCTCAATTAGCGACTGTCCCGCCGAGGAACGGGGTGGCGGGGGGCTCCTCGGGGCTCCTGGGGGGACGTTCAGCATCCTTAACCCTTGCGGGGGACTTCACCCCGGCGCTCAGCCCTGCGGGGACAGCGAGATGCCAGCGGGGCTGGATGTGTCCCCTCCTCCCCTCCTTCGTGGCGGGGGAAGGAAAGCCTGGCCTTGTTTTCTGCTTTTTTCCTCCTTTTTCTGCCCTTTTTCCTCCTTTTTCTGCCTTTTCCCCCTTCTAACAGCTCCAATCCCAGCCCCTTCCAGCCTCAACCGCGTTGTCCTAGAATCGGGATCTGGGGACAGCGGAGCGCCACGTCCTCGTCCCCAACCCCAAAAAGCAGCTCGGGGGGAAGGATGACAACAATCCTACAACCAGCTCTGGGGGCACGGCAGCTCCTGAGCATCCCCCGTGGGCCCAGCGGGGTCTGGGGGCAGTTTTGGTTGGCTCCGTGGTCACTGAGGCGTGAGGCCACCGCGCCAGGTTAGCAGCGGAGCGAGGGGCCGGCTCCACCTGGCCCTCGCCATCCGTGGGGGTGATTAAACACGGGGCTCCCAGCTGCCATACATTTTTAAATAAATGAATAATACATAGGCGGGGGTGATAAATAAATAACGGCCCCGTACATTTGAACTTAGCCTCTGAGAAAATCCTTTTAGTTCAAAAGGACCGGGGCGCTCGGAAAGGGGGAGCCCATGCATTTTGAATGGGCTGCCATCAAGTGTCAGGGCTTGGCAAGGGAGACGAGGGGGGCAGGGAGAGAGGCAGGGAAGCAGGAAAAGAGGAACCCAGCCCCGGCAGAGCTCGGGGAGGAGCGGGGTGAGGGTCCCCGAGCCGTGGTTTTGGTGGGGACTGGCAGCGGTGGCACCCGGAGGTGGTGGGTGCTGAATCCTCCCAGAGGAGGAGGAGGATGGGGAGGCTGGGAGAGGGATTTGGGTGCCTCCAAGCCCGGTTGGCAGAGGGTCCTCGGCCCCAAAAAAAGGTGGGTGGCTCTGGAAGGAGGCCTGGATAAATCCGAGGGGGTTTAGGTGTGAGTGAAGGGGTGAAACTCCCGGGATGGAGTGGCCGGAGTGGGGAGGGACATCCAGGCACAGGCAGGTGGGAGATGGAGGTGAGGATCCCGTTTTTGGGGGGATCCAACGGCAGAGGAGCTGCAGAGGGGATGGGATTGGCTCCGAGGCTGCCCCAAAACCCTGCGTGGGGTGGTTGGTGTCACCGGTGCCATGCAGAGCCGTGACACAGATGTCCCTGCCACGAACCCAAAAATCCTGATGGATCTCCAGGACACAAACCCACAAATCCTGGCCATCCTCATGGATCTCCAGGCCATGAACCCACAAATCCTGGCCATCCCCATGGATCTCCAGGCCATGAACCCACAAATCCTGATGGATTTCCAGGCCACGAACCCACAAATCCTGCCCGTCTTCATGGATCTTGGGGCCATGAACCCCCAAATCCTGCCCATCCTCATGGATTTCCAGGCCATGAACCCACAAATCCTGACCATCCCCATGGATTTCCAGGCGATGAACCCCCAAATCCTGCCCGTCCCTATGGATCTCGGGGTCACACCCAGCATGACACATGTCCCTCAGACGTGTCACCCCTGTCCTGGGCGTGCCCAGGTGTGTCCCAGCCATGTCCCAAACAGCCAAATCCACATCCCAGCCCATCCCAGTCCAGGATCCCGCTGGAATTCCCTCCCTCACCCTTCCCAAACCCCGGGAGCCGCGGAGGGAACTTTAATTCCTTGGCTAAGTGGATATTGATTTATCGGGCTGTAATTTAGGGCAGAACGTTTTAAAATGAACTCGCACACCGAGCCCAGGCACGAGGATAAACAAGAGCTGATTTATTCTCCTGTGAGGGCAAGCAGGGACGGGGTGAGCCCCGGAATGGGGCATTGGGAAGGGAGCACCAAACCACCCCAAAACTCCTCATTTGGGGTCTGTGAACCCGCCCCAAAACTCCTCATTTGGGGTCTGTGAACCCGCCCCAATTCTGGGGTGCAGGGGACGGGGATGGTGGCAGGAGGGCACCATCACTGTGCTGGTCCCATCACATTGGGACCGGTGAGACCCCACTTGGAGCACCAAAATCACCCCAAAACTCCTCATTTGGGGTCTGTGAACCCGCCCCAAAACTCCTCATTTGGGGTCTGACCCTTTCCCAGTGCTGGGGTGCAGGGAACAGGGAGGTTGGCAGCAAGGCCATCACACGTGCCCTGTGTTGGTGGCATTGGGACCGGTGAGACCCCACTTGGGGCACCAAAATCACCCCAAAACTCCTCATTTGGGGTCGGACCCTTTCCCAGTGCTGGGGTACAGGGGATGGTGACACCAAGGCCAGGGTCTGGCTATCACCCTTGCCCTGTTGACCCCATCACACTGGGACCACTGAGACCCCACCGGCAGCCCCAAAACCACCCCAAAACTCCTCATTTGGGGCCCAAAACTCCTCATTTGGGGTCTGAACTTCCCCCAGTTCCGGGGTGCAGGGGATGGTGACACAAAAGTCTGGCTATCACCCGTGCCCTGTTGACCCCATCACACTGGGGCCACCAACAGCCCCAAACCACCCCAAAACTCTTCATTTGGGGCCCAAAACTCCTCATTTGGGGTTTGAACTTCCCCCAGTGCCGGGGCACAGGGGATGGGGACACAAAGATCTGGCTATCACCCGTGCCCTCTTGACCCCATCACACTGGGACCACTGAGACCCCGCCAGCAGCCCCAAAACCACCCCAAAACTCCTCATTTGGGGCCCAAAACTCCTCATTTGGGGTTTGAACTTCCCCCAGTGCCGGGGCACAGGGGATGGGGACACAAAGATCTGGCTATCACCCGTGCCCTGTTGACCCCATCCCATCGGGACCACTGACACCCCACCAGCATCCCCAAAACCACCCCAAAACTCCCCATTTAAGGCCCGAAAACCACAAACCAGGCAGCCACCAGCAAAACCCCCCAACCCCACCCTCC
>VWZT01008721.1:16444-27581 GCA_013397055.1 Pachycephala philippinensis
GTTCCTGATTAGAACCATCCTGAAAAGTTCCTGATCTGAATCATCCTGAAAAGTTCCTGACTGAAACCATCCTAAAAATTACTGAAACCATCCTGAAAATTACTGATTGGAACCATCCTGAAAAGCTCCTGACTGAAGCCATCCTGAGAAGTTCCTGATTAAAACCATCCTGACAAGTTCCTGACTGAAACCATCCCAAAAAGTTCACAATTTGAACCATCCTGAAAAGTTCCTGGTTGAAACCATCCTGAGACGTTCCTGCCTGGTGCTGCAACCTCCTGGCACCACTGCAAGGATTAAATTCACATTTCGGGTTTCTTTGTGCCGCTGTGGACACGGAGAAGTCATTGTGCCCCTGTAATTATTTCCACACTGCTGGGCTGTGAGAGATGGGCTAGGGGAGGCTGGAGCAGAGCCCTCCCTGAAAGGACCAAAATTCACTTTTTGCCACCTCACATGCGGAATTGTTTAGGTTGGAAAAGACCTCCAAGATCATCAAGTGACAGCATCAACCCAGCACCACTAACTCATGTCCCCAGGTGCCACATCCACACGTTTTTGAGCACTTCCAGGGATGGGGACTCCACCCTGGGAAGCCCCTTCCAATTCCTGACCACCCCTTCAGTGAGGAAATTCCCCCTCATCTCCAATCTAAACCTCCCCTGGCACAACTTGAGGTCTTTCCCTGTCCTCCTGCCACCTGTTACGTGGGAGAAGAGGCTTCCAAACTGCAAATAATTCCTGGCTCACCACAGCTCAGTGCATCTGAGAGGCCTGGAAATGGTGTAAGAGCAGCACAAAAAAAAAATCACTAAAAAACGCCAAAAACACCACAAAAATATAACCAAGAATGTGGTAAAAGCAGGGCTTGGGAATGGGACAAACCTCAAACACCCTCAAAGTGCTAAATGTTGGCTCTATAACATTAAATCAAAAGGGCACCTTCTGCACCAGTGCCAGTTCTGGGGTGTGGACTGCCCCAAAATTGCCCAGGCTCCACATTTTTGCTCCAAATGGAGGGAAAGGATCCATGTGGGATGGTGCTTCTCTGCTGAGTTTCGTTGCAGCCCCAGAGAAGGCCAAGGTGGATAAATCTGTCAGGGAAGGACCACCAGGAATGGCCAGGAGGGCTCCCAGCATCTTCCAGGCTCAGCTGGGAAGGGTTGCAGCCCTCCAGAGCAGCTTGGAAAACTCCAGTGCTGGGTTTTCAGGGTAAACAAATATCCCAAATAATATCCCTGTTTAGAGAGCTGCGAGTGGGGAAGCATTAAAGGGTTTTTAAAGGGTTTTTAAAGGGACACGTTATGGTAATGGAGCAGCGAACGGCACAAAATCCCAATTCACCAGGGGAAAAAGCAGGAGCAGCGCTAACGAGAATCAGGAATAATCATTCCACGGAGCAGAGCCTGCAGGAGGAAAGCAAAATTGTCACTGTGGAGCAGGATCTAAGTGTGTGTGGATTTATATAAATATATATATGTGGCACTTTGCTGTTGACTCAAGGCCTCGGCGCAGGGCAAGCCTCCAGCTCCCATATGGGTCACCACAGGCTCTCACAGGGCTTGGTGAGAGGGGAAAATGCCAAAGCTGGCTCCTGCAGCCCGTGAGAAGAGGATCTAGTTTCATCTCAGTTTGGCCTTTTGCTGCCAGGGAATTCTCTGACAATGCAGTGCACATCCACCACAAATTTGTGGTGGGGGGATTTTTTTCCTTTTTAAAACAGTGACCAGAACTGGCCCTTACTCCTCCATGGCTGGAGAGACAGAGAAATGAGGAATCTCAAGGAAAAATAGGAAATAAATGTGATGCCCTTCTCTCCTGGAGTAGCACTTGGGCTGGGTCAGGTGCTTCAAAACAATCCAGTGTCAGCAGAACAGGACAGCAAGGAGGGTGCAGGGGGAGGGAAACAAGGCTGGAGCCTGCACTGCCACTGAGTTTTACCCATTTTTCATTAAAATAATTACATATTTCCAGCTCAGAACTCTCAGGCAGAGGGAGAAAGGCCTTGAATAACCCTTTGGCCATATTTTGGTGCCAGTTTATCCCTGACCTGCCCAGGCTGTTGGCTCAGCAGAGCAACACTCAGTGTTGACACCTCTGCTCAATGCCCTTCACGATGCCCAGCTGGGACCTCTCGTGCAGCTCCTGATTCCAGGAATAATCCCAGGGGTTTGCTCACTTTGGGGATTTGGAACAGCAAGAAGCATGAGCAGCTTTCCCTCCTCCCATTTCCCACCTCCTGCCAGCGGCATCTCTTTAATGAGTTCACATCTCCACGCTCAGGACGCTTTGGAGCCCGTGGTCTCTGCCTGGGCTCCTTAATGCACCTCTGTGGGGATGAGCAGCACTTAGGCTTTAAAAAGCTTTGTGGCTGCTCTCCTCCCAGGGGAGGCAGTGCCAGGAAATCTCCCCCCAACTCCCCTTTCCAGAAACACCATTTCCCGCTGATGCCTAAAGAGGCCAACCTAGAAACAGAGACCGGACAGGAGTAAGGGAATGAAGGTGGATATTTATTTGAAAGGCCTTCAGAGGCACACCCTGGGCAGGCCAAAGGCTGCACCCAAGATGGACCCCGAGTCACGAGTTCTTCACACTTTTATAGCTTTGGGCCATTTGCATCTCAGCATCATTTCACCAATTAAACTTTAGCTAATGATGGAATTTCCCCTCAGCTTGCCCCCCTTCTCAAGATGCTGGGTTACACATTTTGGGCCTAGGCCGGGCTGGGTGTCCTTGGAGAGCAGCCTGGAGAGGTTTGTTCTGTCTGTCTCAGCATGAGAGAGCAGCAGCTCACAGGCTACAGGACACTGCAGAGTTACAGACCAGGAACACAGAATTTGAAAAATATAAAAGCGAAAACATAAAGCATCACCACCCAGCAGCTGGAATGGACCCCCATAACTCACCCACAACCAGCTCAGCAGCCCCGGAGCACGGAGTGACCAGGGCACAGCCCTTTCCCCCTCCTGCTGAGGGGCTTTGGGAGCTGAGCCACGGCTCCCCCCGAGCTGGCAGCTGCTGCCATGCAGAGAAATGCAGCAGAGCTTCGGCTGCACTCCCAATTCCGGGCTGGAACGCACCCAGCCAGCAAGAGGCGCTTACACACGACATTAACCATGGCAAAAACCTGTCCTCAGCCCCCAAAGCTGGCATGGAAACCTGAGTCAAGATTATGAAGAGTTAAATTTTAGCTAGGAGTTAGAAGCAATTTGCACTGATTAAACCAAAAGATAAGTTAACGAAGAGTTAGAATTTAGCCAAGAAGTATTGTGCTATTCACTACTATGTACCTGTCTGAAACTTTGCTTATAGTAAATGAACTGTCATAAAGGCAGAAGAAGCTGATAGAATTATGGCTAGCGCCTAGATTGTATGATCAAATACAGGCAGGAGGCATGGACTGTCTCCAGAAGGCTTGCCCACAATAGAAGGTAGAAAGTTCATGGTGATGAAGAGATCCCTGACTTCACCTTTCAAGACCACTGACTCAAATCAAGACCACCCACCCAAATCGAAAAAGGAATTGAAAAAAGGACTAATAACCTCATTGTAATAAGAAGCAAGAAATGGGAGGTGCTAGAGATATGTATATGATTAACATGTAACACTTTGTGAAATAAATAGAGGGCAGATAACCCTGTAAGGTGTTGGCACGTCTCTAGGAGGTGACTCCCGTGCCACCTGCCAGTGTAATAAACATACCACTTTCTAACTTTAATTAGTTAGAGGGTGTTTTGTCCGTGAATATCGTGATTTTAACAAATCAGACCTCTTGGTCACCACTGATGGCAGAGAGGAGCCTGCAGGGAGCACGCACAGCTTTGGGGGTGATGTTTTGCTTTTGCACTGACGAGGTTCTGGGGGAGGGAAGAAACTCCTCCCCGTTGAGGTGTCAGCCCTGAGGGAGAGCCTCAGGCTCTGCCTGCAGCTGGCTCCCGGACTCAAAGGATGCATAAACATTCCCCACCCTGTTTGCAGCTTAACAGACCTGAAAATGCTCCTAGAAAACCCCAACCAGCTCAGGATTTCATCCTCCCCATCACCTCAGCATGAATTCTGCTCCTTCCTCCACACCAATATTGGCACCTCTGTCCCTGTCCCCCCATAATCACTGCCACAGCCCCTCGCAGGGGCCACACCGCCCACAAAGAGGCTTTTTCCTCCTACAAATCCAGTCCAAAAACTCATTTCCTCCAGGAATTGCTGGGATTTTCTCACCAGTCCTAACTCCCAACTGTCCTTCATGACCTGCATTATGTTTTTCCAGCATTCCACAGGAACACGAGCAAGAATTCCCTTTGCAAATCTCTGTGTACGCTGAGTGTATGAAACTGTTCCCATCAGAGAGCCCAGAGATTTGGCAGGGATGTTGTTTTATTACCATCGGATTGCACTGAAATAAATCAATATTAAGGCCTATTAACGATAATGACTGAAAATAAAAGGCTGTGTTTAAAGAAAGTCAATTGCACTTAAAACACAATGGTTTGGAGACAAGAGCAATATTTTTATGTGTGTTATCAGATAACAAACATATATTAACACTACTATAAAGGAATGGGGTGGAACAAGATGATCTTTAAGGTCCCTCCCATCCCAAACCATTCCACAATTCCATGATTTGACACAGCTGTTCCCAGCCAAGAATCTCTGGGATCATCCTTCTCCACCTCCATTTTATGGGGTTTATCCCTCAGTCACAGGCAGACACATCATTCACTCTTCAGCGTCCAATTTCCCTTCTCTGGAGGTCGTTTTTATCCTTTCTCCATCAAAGGACTCCTTGCCTCCCATCTATTGTCCTTTTATTTTTGGTTGCTCCCAGACTTTTCAATTTTTTACTATTCCACACCAAAATTTGCCCAGAAACCTTCCCAGGAAACTCAAAGTGCTGCAATGAAAATGCAAACAGACACCAATGAATAAAATGAAACAACAGGAATTTGGTTCTGGGCTTCTCCTATGAAAGTTCTTAGGGCCTCATATCCCAAAATAATTTTTCATCTCACTCTTGGGCAGACTGGGAGCAGCCCAGTGGCATCCGAGAGAGGAGAATCTGTCCCAGTCCATGTGATGCCTAAAGAGGCCAACCTAGAAACAGGGACTGGACAGGAGCAAGGGAATAAAGGTGGATATTTATTTGAAAGGCCTTCAGAGGCACACCCTGGGCAGGCCAAAGGCTGCACCCAAGATGGACCCCGAGTCACGAGTTCTTCACACTTTTATAGCTTTGCTCCATTTGCATCTCAGCCCAATTTCACCAATTAAACTTCAGCTAATGATGGAATTTCCCCTCAGCTTGCCCCCTTTCTCAAGATGCTGGGTTACACATTTTGGGCCTAGGCCGGGCTGGGTGTCCTGGGAGAGCAGCCTGGAGAGGTTTGTTCTGTCTGTCTCAGCATGAGAGAGCAGCAGCTCCCAGGCTGCAGGACACTGCAGAGTTACACACTGGGAATGCAGAATTTGAAAAATATAAAAGTTAAAACCTAAGGCATCACATGTAGGGTGGGCACAAAGCTCTGGTAACTCTCAGAATACGTGGGTGAAGAGGGAGAGAGCGCAGGGAAGGTGAAAGAGGCCGAAGGAAAAGCAACACAGAAGCAGGACAGAAAGATCCAAAGCTCACCTGTCTCGTTGGAAAAGCAGGTTTTGTGGAATTTGCCCATGTAGAACTCCAGCCCGATGATGGCAAACATCACGATGGCGAAGAAGAGGAGCAGCCCAATCTGCAGCAAGGGCACCATGGCCTTCATGATGGACTTGAGGACAACCTGCAGGCCTGTGGGGACACAGAAACACCTCAGGGAGGGAAGGAAAACAGGGCCTTGGGGGTGGAGAGGAGGTGGGAGAGAGGGGCTGTCCAAGGGGCGATTTGGGATTGGTGATGCCAAGCAGTGCTGCTCTTCCCAAGGTGCCATAAAACATTTCCTGCCCTAAGAGCAGGAGAGACAATTGGGGGTTCTCCTTTTCTGGTGGCTTTTCTTCAGCTGACAGTTTCGATGGGTTTTTAAGTTTCAGAGGCACTAAAAAGATTTTTCCTGAAGCTGCTGGAGTCCTGAAACACAGTCTGGAGCTGAACCAGGTCCTTGGGGCAGCTTTGAACCCTACCCAGGGCACCTCAGGGCCAAGCAAACCAATCTGTTGTAGATCAAGAGGATGAAAAGCTCATTCCCTCTTCTCCACAGACGTGCTGGAAGTGCCAGCTTTATCCCACCAAATTCTGACAGTGGCTGGACTGAGCAGTAATTAAGAAATTGGTGCTAAATTGTGTTATTACAGTTATTGTCTCACTGTGTTGAAATGGAAGTGAGACCATAGCAGGAGCTATGGCCAAATCCCACCCTTTATTTTTTCCCCCTTATCAAAAGGGTAAAATCCCCAACACAAGAAGCTCAGCTAATCAAAACCATCAGAGGATCCAAGCTGAAAAGCTCGAAAGCTGAAAAATTCAGCTCTCAGCTCTTCACACCCCAGAGAATTCATTCAGCCCCAAAGGCAAAGGGCTCCTAGGACAAATCCCCACCCCTCACCTGCAGATTTGGGAGCACGAAATGGGATGAGAGACAACCAGACCCCAAAAAGGGCAGGAGCTGCTGACCCCAAAGAGGCAGGGGAAGAAAATATGGCTCAGAGAAGCAGTAACACCCCAAAAACCCAGAGAGCACCCGGGTTATCACGACACTCACTTGGGATTCCTGACACGAGTTTCAGGGGCCGCAGCACCCGCACGGCTCGCAGGGTTCGCAGGTCAAAATCCGTCCCAGCAGTCGCCAGAATCCTGCAGAGAAAAAGAGGAAAAAAAACAGATTAACTTCAAATTCCTCTTTCCAAAGCATGGATAAGTGTGGTGTGAAACCAGCAAATGTTGGAGCTGCTTTAGACTCTGTGCCTGTGATGCCTGAAAGGAATTAATTCCCAAAAAACTCCTGCTGTAGGAAAATCCCCAATCTCTGCCTGTTTTTGAGGCCACTGGAACATCCTCAGGGCACCAAAAAGCTGCACCCTGTGCCACAGGACAGCTCACCCCAAAAGGAGACGGAGAGAGGGAACTAAATCCCTCAGTTATGCTGGGAATCACCTGCCAGAACTTCCTATAATAAACCCACAATCCCTCAGTTTGGGGTTTCCCAACACCTGCAGCAGTTTCTGGTCGTGGTTTCCCCTCTGGGTGCCAAATTCAGTTTTGTTCAGAGCATCTCCTCGGAGGAGAAGGTGCAGAGAGCAGGGTGGGAGCCTGACACCCACCAAATCCAGCCCCCAGAGCAGAAGGAGGCTTAAAAATGGGATGCTCTGCACAGAAAACCAAATGGATTCCCTGTTTTAGGGCACAGCAAGGGAAGAAATATTGTCCCAGTGTCCACCAGGAATAATGGAAACTCATTTTTCCTCAGTTTCCTGATAACAGGAGCCCCTTTTTCTCGGTTTCTTGATACTGGGAGCCCTTTTTCCTCAGTTTATTGATACGAGGAGCCCTTTTTTCTAAGTTTCTTGGTAAGAGGAGCCCTTTTCCTCAGTTTCCTGGTAACAGGAGCCCTTTTCCCTCAGTTTTTTGCTAACAGGAACCCTTTTTTCCCAGTTTCTTGACAACATGAACCCATTTTCTTAAGTTTCCTGATAACAGGAGCCCTTTTTCCTCCATTCTTGCTAAGACCCCTTTTTGCTCAGTTTTTTGGTAACAGGAGCCCTTTTTCCTCAGTTTCTTGACACCAGGAGCCCTTTTCCCTAATTTTCTCGCTAACAAGAGCCCTTTTTCCTCAGTTTCCTGATAACAGGAGCCCTCTTTTCCTATTTTCTTGCCAACATGAGCCTTTTTTCTTCAGTTTTTTGATAACAGGAGCCCTTTTTTCCCATTTTCTTGCTAACAGGAGCCCTTTTTCCTCCATTTCTTGCTAACAGGAGCCCTTTTTGCTCAGTTTTTTGATAACACGATCCCTTTTTGCTCAGTTTCCTGACACCAGGAGCCCTTTTTCCACAGTTTCCTGACACCAGGACCCCTTTTTCTGCAGTTTCCTGACACCAGGAGCCCTTCCCCCTCAGTTTCCTGATAACAGGAGCCCTTTTCCTCAGTTTTTTGATGACAGGACCCCTTTTTGCTCAGTTTCTTGACACCAGGAGCCCTTTTCCCTCAGTTTTGTGACACCAGGAGCCCTTTTCCCTTAGTTTCCTGACACCAGGAGCTCTTTTTCTGCAGTTTCCTGACACCAGGCTGCTGAGCCTCCAGCAGCCATCAGCCGCCACGAAAACAAACCCAAGGAAAAGCAGAATTTTCCCAAACCAGCTGTATAATTGCACTGTGACCCACACAGGACACCTGCAAACCCAGCAGAGGAGGCCGTGGCAGTGCAGGGAGCTCTCCCAGGATTAATAAATCCCTGTCCTTGACTTACTGACTGACTTAGCCCCGCTGCCAAGCCCAGCCTAAGGAAGAGCAGGCTCAGCACTGCTGGGCGGAAAGGGCCAGACTCCAGCAGCAGGAGGGGCTGGAGATCAGGATAAAAACCTGCTGGGATGTTGGATGGCAGGAGGCAGAAGCGAGCCAGGACCTGAGGAGCTGAGTATTTATTCTATAGGACACCTGTTCCCACATTTTCACGACCTTAAAATTCCCATGACATCAGCTCCACGGATGCAGTTTGAGCACGAGCAACAGGAGAGGCTTTAAACCAAGAACCAGCACATGCAGAGAGTTCTAATTTCATCTTCTTCACAACAATTTCATCCCCTGCTCCCTCCCCTCCATCCTCACGGTTTAATTGCTCACCTACAGACCTGAGCAGTGTGGGAGTGACACGGGCAGGGATAATCCTAAACATCCCCCTTGGAGGTTGTTCCCAAGTCAGCCCCCAGGGAGCCAGGATGGATTTGGGCTGTCACCAGGCAGAGCCCTGGCTCGGGACAAGCTGAGGGAAAGGGTACTTCACGCCCTTATTTTGTTTTTAAATTCAAAGAGCGAATGGGAGGGAATGGGTGCCAGTAAACACTGCAACGGGTTGAAATTGTCATTTCAGAGTTTTCTTCCTAACAAACTTGATATTAAATCCAGCCTGTTCCAACTCTGGCACCACACACAAATCCCTTTCCCAGGAAAACTGCTGGGTTTGCCATTTAATTCATTAATTCCCACCTCATTTTCACTGTCACCCCCCAGTGAACCTGCACAGGACACCCCAGAGCCTCCACGTCCCATGGCTGCTCCATGGATTCCATCCCATCCCATCGCATCGCATCGCATCGCATCCCATCCCATCGCATCCCAGCCAAATCCCACAGACCCTCCAGCAGGGCTGAGCTGTCCCTGCTCCCTCTGCCCACAAATCCATCACTCTGGGAAAACACAACAGCCCAGATGTTGTCTGCAGAGGTAAAAACCAGCTGCAGGCTAAAGAAAGCTGGAAAGTTCACAGAATGGGTTTGGGTTTCTCTGGGCACCCTGTGCCAGGGCCTCCCCACCCTCCCAGGGAACAATTCCTTCCCAATATCCCATCCATCCCTGCCCTCTGGCACTGGGAAGCCATTCCCTGTGTCCTGTCCCTCCATCCCTTGTCCCCAGTCCCTCTCCAGCTCTCCTGGAGCCCCTTTAGGCCCTGCAAGGGGCTCTGAGCTCTCCCTGGAGCCTTCTCCTCTCCAGGTGAACATTCCCAGCTCTCCAAACCCTGGAGCAGCTCCGTGGCCTCCTCTGGACTGTCTCCAGCACAGCCTGAGGGGCTGAGGCGCAGCTCTGGGGCTGGGGGGCAGCTCTGGTGCCAGGAAGGACCCAGGGGCAGCAGGGGAACCTTGCAGACCAGTGAGGCAGAGGCTGAGAAAGCCCAGGCTGGGCATCCAGCACTTTTCCTGCCCCACCCAGAGCAGGAAGGGCTGATCCCACAGCCCCTGGCACTCCGTGGTGGGTTACACCATGGGGTGATAGAGAGATAGGTCTTGAAGGCTGGAGNGATTGCAGTTTGTGACCTTATAGAGTATTGTTTACCTGTTACCATAATAAACAATGTCTGTGCACTGCTCCAAGTGATAGAGAGACACTGTGCTGAACATCTTTCCTATTTATATGATGTTCTATCCTGTTGTGGGTGGGTATTTAGGGGATTGGGGCTGTGCAATAAATGACTTTACACCTCTCAAGCTGTGTGCAGAGTCATTGCCCATGCATGAACGCTGCAGAACTCCGTGCCCACCCCCACGGCTCTGCAGCCCCAGCCAGGCTGTGCCAGCCCTGGAACCAGGGCACGGGGGGCCCTGAGGCTTTGAAAGAGCCTTGTGGTGTCAGCATCCACCCCAGGAAGCCTCAGGGTGCCAGGAAGGACCCAGGGGCAGCAGTTGGGGCACAACAAAGCAGCTCAGAAGCTGTGCCAGGGCGGGGATGGGGCCTTTTCCCCCTGCAGAACCAAAATTCATTTACAGGGTTGCAGTGCCCTAAGCTGGAAAAACATCCCAGCCAGGGGGAGACCTTAATTAACATCATCTGGGGCATTTGCCAAAGCGCCACCTTTGTTTTACTTCTTCCCTCATAAAAGCCACTGTGAGCTAGGTCAGGACAAGTGGGAAATGATCCTTAAAAATAAGAGAAATGCAGAGATCAAAGGAGCCAGCTGACAGGCACATCCCAAAATCCTGCTGGAGCATCCCTGACTCAGCCAGCAGCTGGGAACAAAGCAGAGGTGGTGGCTGAGCCAGTGCCAGAAGAGGAAATCAGCTGGGAAAAGCAAAAAGAAAAGGGAAAAAAAATCAGATTTTAGGTGATAAATGCCTTGATCTGCAGCCATTTTTGTGCCTCGGTGGGTTGTGCAGAAACACAGATTGGATAAGTTTGGGATGTTGTCACTTCCAAGGGTTTGAGTGGCAAACTCCTCTTAAAAATCAAACTCCTCCTAAAATCAAACAAAATCAACTCCTCCATGGAAGTTTTCCTCTTTGTGATGGCCAAACACCAAACCTTTCTTGTTCTTGCGCTGCTGGGGAGGACCTGGGCACCCATCCCCCAATTTCACCATCCCTTGGTCAAAAGCTGCTTTTTCTCTCTCTCTCTTCCTGATTTTCACCATCCCTTGGTTAAAAGCTGATTTTTTTCTCTCTCACTCTTCCTGATTTTCACCATCCCTCAGTTAAAAGCTGCTTTTTTTTTCCTCTCTCTCTTCCTGAT
>VWZT01008721.1:27612-43549 GCA_013397055.1 Pachycephala philippinensis
TCTCTCTCTCTTCCTGATTTTCACCATCCCTCAGTCAAAAGCTGCTTTTTTTTCTCTCTCTCTTCCTGATTTTCACCATCCCTCAGTTAAAATCTGCTTTTTTCTCTCTCTCTCTTCCTGATTTTCACCATCCCCCAGTTAAAATCTGCTTTTTTCTCTCTCTCTCTTCCTGATTTTCACCATCCCTCAGTCAAAAGCTGCTTTTCTCTCTCTCCACTAACCAGCCCTGACTGACAGCTCTTCCCAGAGACAGCCCAGCTGTGGGATAAATGCTCGATAACGTCTATTCCAGCAAAGCCTGGAATAAATTATAGAAGCAGCTTGTTCCTCTGGGGATAAAAGAAAGCAAAGAACGAAGGCAAAGTTCCTTCCCCGAACGTTCTGATAACATAAATAATTAGCAACCCCTTCCTGTAAGGAGCTGCGAGCTCAGGATTGATTTGTTCTGGTTCAGCAAGACCCAGGCTGCCAGACACAGGTGATGAACACACTCAGTGAAGCCCTGAGCAAAGAAAATGCCCTGAAATTCCTTCAGGTTTAACCCCAGAGCTCCAGATCCTGAGGACTGGAGTGAGGGAAAAGCTAATCGTGCTCCTCAGGATCAGCCCCACCTTGCCTGAGAGATATTAATTCTTCTGATTTTAAGACCAGGGAAAAAGTGCTCTTTTCTTTTTGTTGCCTTGCTTGAAAGGCAACAGTGCCCCTTCCCATTTGGTTTGGTTTCACAGCATGAATCTTTGGGAGTTTTATCTTGACTCCCAAAGGCACGGAGCAGAGCCCAGGTCTGGGCTGATAAACCCACGTGAGGTGCTAATTGCACGTTTAATTTATGGCTGTCCTGTGCCTCCCACACAAAGGGCCCAGCTTGGCAGCTCTGCCACTCCTTTGGACCACCAACACTGCAGCATCCCATATTCAGAGCCTGAATATTCCAGCTAATCCTGCTCCTGACTTCCACATCGATGGCACAAGGGGCAGGTCCCACCCTCTCCTCACAACAGAGCTGATCCCCTGGCATGGATGAAAGTGTTTGTTCCCAAAGGGATTGTATCCATCAAAACAGCCTCACTGTGCTGAGGGATAAACCTCTCCTTAGCTCTAATGTGAAGGGAACAGAGGGGAAAATCAAACACACCCAGGAAATAATAGTATTCGACAGCAAAGGGTTTCAGAGGCACAAACAGCCCGTCCCTAAGAGGTGATTCAGAGACGATCCCATCAATCCACATAAATAACTCCAAGGGGTGTCAGAGGATGGGGCTGAACTGTTCAGTGGTGCCAGTGACAGGACAGGGGCAATGGCCATAAACTAAACCACAGCTCCAAATCACTAAACTAAAACATAAAATAAACATAAACTAAAACAAGTTCTACAACCTGAGGAAGAAATTCTCTTCCCCTGAGGGTGGCAAAGCCCTGGAACAGCTGCCCAGGGAGTTGTGGAGTCTCCCTCTCTGGAGACATCCCAAACCAACTGGACACATCCCTGTGTCACCTGCTCTGGGTGACCCCCAGGCTGGCCTGGATGATCTCCAGAGGTCCCTTCCAACCCCAGCTGTTCTGGGATTCTGTGATTCCCTGGTTTCAGGGGTTGGCCTGGATGATCTCCAGAGGTCCCTTCCAACCCCAGCTGCTCTGGGATTCTGTGATTCCCTGGTCTCACCCCAAATGGGGGCATTTCTGAGCCTCTTGTAGCCAGCCCTGAACTCACCACCAGCCTCCAGCAGTGCCCAGATGTGAACACAAACCCCCTCCTCCTCCTCTTTGCACGCTCCCGAGTTCTGGGAGGAGACAGAGCGAAACGGGAGCAGAATCCCCTCCCCAAAGCACCTGCAACCCACTTTTGTGAGCGTGATTCCCGAGCCAGGCTCCAGGGAGGGAAGCATCTGGAGACAGACACTCTTCTGCTACAGCCAGGCAGGGACTCAAATCCACCAAAGGAGGATTTGCAGGGCTCGGATGGTGCCTGGGATGAAGGAAGATGTTCTGATTGTGAGGCAGCTGCTCAAATAAGTCCTTGTTGCTGCTAAGCAGGAGAGACAGGGACGTGCCCCGCTGCAGTGGCACAGGAGGCTCATTGCCATCAGCACTGGCAGCTGGCAGGGGAACACACGGCCACGAACATCCCTGGGAGCTTGATGCCCAAAGAGGCCAACCTAGAAACAGAGACTGGACAGGAGGAAGGGAATAAAGGTGGATATTTATTTGAAAGGCCTTCAGAGGCACACCCTGGGCAGGCCAAAGGCTGCACCCAAGATGGACCCCGAGTCACGAGTTCTTCACACTTTTATAGCTTTGNGAGAGCAGCAGCTCCCAGGCTCCAGGACACTGCAGAGTTACACATCAGGAATACAGGATTTGAAACATATAAAAGTTAAAACATAAGGCATCAAGCTCACACTGGGAAAACAGGAGCACAGAGGAGTTAAAGCCATCCTGCACTTCACTGGGGCTCGGAAAGTAGGTCACACCTCGAGCCTTGCTCCATGAACGGCACCAAGGAGAGATACTGCTTCCTGCCCTTGGGAATGGGCATCCCAGAATGTCCTTCCAGAGGTTCCCCAGGGCAGGAGCTGGGAGCAGAAAGCATTTCCTGGGGAATTCTGGTGTCACCCAGCCCACAGTTGAGATAGGAAGGGTTTTGTCTCAGTAGCAGACAGGATTCTTCGAGGGGAATTTCAGGATCAGCAAAACGTCTCAAGTATTTTTACTTTAGGGGATGTAAATGAGAGAGCAACAGAACAACATTTGGGGATTGTTTCATTTGTCAAGTTCTAAAACGAAGCATTCCCGGCTTTAAATACGTTTTCCTTTTTAGTGGAAGCAATTCCTGTCAAGCCTGCAAATAGTTTTGCCTTGATTTAACGCTGCCATTTCCCTGAAAAATACAAACTCCCGAGCCCTGGGTGAGTGAAAAACGTCACCCAAACCAAACGCTGCCCTTCAGAGCTGTGCCAGGAACGCTGGAGGAGCAGGGCTGTGCTCTCCACGAGCTGCAAGCACAAAGCAAAGGGCACAGGCCAGCTGGTGGGTGGACGGGGGATGGATTTTCCTGCCAGGTGGGCTAACAGGGCAGCACAGAATGCAGGAGGAGAGAGCTCTGAGTCACCAGAACACATCCCAAGCCTCCTTCCCTCCAGGAGCCACGGAGGAGCAGCTCCTTGCCAGGCTGCCCCGGGAGCTGTGACGAAGGCTGTGTTATTTGGAGGCAGAGCCACCTCACCCTCTGCACTTGGCCAGCCCCCAGGAGCTGTGCAGGAGCTGGGCAGGAAATGTCAGCGCCATCAGATCACATCAGCGTTGGGAAAGCAAAACGAAACGGGTGGGAAGAGGAGCTCAGCCTTCCCCTGGTGCTGCTGGGAGAGGGATGGGAAGGAAAAACATCTGCCAGTGCTGGGCACCTCGGTTGGGAGGGGAAGGAGACCTCAGGGCACATCACTGATATCAGGCACCTCTCCGAGTGTTTCCCCTTGGAGGGAGTCGGTTCTGAGTCTCAGTGATGCCTAAAGAGGCCAGCCTAGAAACAGAGCCTGGACAGGAGTGAGGGAATAAAGGTGGATATTTATTTCATTTATTATTTCATCTATTCAGAGGTACACCCTGAATATATGGCCCTGGGCAGGCCAAAGGCTGCACCCAAGATGGACCCCGAGTCACGAGTTCTTCACACTTTTAGAGCTTTGCTCCATTTGCATCTCAACCCAATTTCACCAATTAAACTTTAGCTAATGATGGAATTTCCCCTCAGCTTGCCCCCCTTCTCAAGATGCTGGGTTACACATTTTGGGCCTAGGCCGGGCTGGGTGTCCTTGGAGAGCAGCCTGGAGAGGTTTGTTCTGTCTGTCTCAGCATGAGAGAGCAGCAGCTCACAGGCTGCAGGGCACTGCAGAGTTACACACTGGGAACGCAGGATTGGAAACATATAAAAGTTAAAACATAAGGCATCATCAGGACCTTTTGTCTCCAAGGTGAGAGGGCTCTGGAGGAGGTTTTCCCAGTGAACTCCCTGAGCAGGCACAGATTTGATATTCCTCAAACACCTCCTGGCCCAACCTGCAGCCTTGGAGATCCCAAATCCCAGCATTTTTCCACCTCAGACATCCCATGGTGCCAGTGCTCACACAGGTAGGCAGCCCCTAAATCAACACAAATTCATGAGATCCTTAAAAAAAATTAAATTAAAACTCTGTTTGCCTTGCGATCCCTCAGCTTTTGGAGGCAGCTGGGGCCAGGTTTTCACACGCTTTATCCACAAGCCACAAAAAATACAGATTTTCAACTAAAATCCAAAACTCTCTTGCCACAAGGATTAAAACAAGGCCTCAGATACCCTAATCTGACTTGCACTATAATATTTCTTTTTTTAATACACACCTTATTGTCCCCTCAAGGGATATAATTATTCCTCTCCCTTCGTTTTGTTGTTTTATTTTTGGCCAGAACTCTCACACCAAACATGCAATGTTGTTCTAAGGAAAACACAGTTTGCCAAGACATCTAAAATATTGTGTATTCCCTCCATCTGCTTCTCCTAAATAAACCCAGGGCCTTATCTAATATAATGAGTAGCTGTTGGCAATAATTTCATAGCCATCTGTACAGTGCTTTAAACCTGTTGCAAGCTGGGTTGTGGACAGGGAAAAGTCAGAATTTATTCCTTCAGTATCGAAAGCAGAAATTGTCACTCCCCCCCTTCTGTTTTTTAGGATAATTTAGCCATGACAGCGCCTGTGCTGGGTGCTTGGGGAGCAGTAATTCATGACTGTGGCAAATAAATCCCATTTTTTCCCTGGTTGTTGTAGATAAAAGTTGAGTTTTGTAGCTGAGAAGGTGCAGGGCAGCTCCAGGTGGGTGCTGCCCTCAGGAGCTGGGTCTGCCACCACCACACGAGACCCTTCACACTCCCACAGAGGAGAATTCCCCAAAAATTTAACTCTTTTTTTAATTAAAAAGTCTTTTCTGGCTGCACTCAGCTACAANTTCTTGCACAACCCCAAGAAGAGCCTGGGAACATCGTCCAAATAGGTGATGAGGTGAATTATGTCCCCATCCCCTCTCAAACNTCTGGCTGCACTCAGCTACAAGAACCACAGCCTGCAAGTCTCCAGCACCCAAATCTGCTGGGGAGTTCAGAGAATCAGAATATCCTACAATATATATATACATACATATATATAAATATATACATACACATATATACACACACACATATATATATCCACACAATATATATATAATAAATACCCTGAGCTGCAAGGAGCCCACAAGGAGCATCCAAGCCCAACTCCTGGCCCTGCACACCCCCAAGAAGAGCCTGGGAACGTTGTCTAAATGGGTGATGAGGTGAGTTATGTCCCCATCCCCTCTCAAACAGCCTGGACCAACTCAACAGCTCAAAAAAATTTTATTTTGTTATTTTTTCACCCTTGTTCTTGCACAACCCCAAGAAGAGCCTGGGAACATCGTCCAAATAGGTGATGAGGTGAATTATGTCCCCATCCCCTCTCAAACTGAGCTGGGATCAACTCAGCAGCTCAAACGAGTTTTATTTTGTTATTTTTTCACCCTTGGTTGCCCTGGTGGAGCGGAGTGGAGCTTCCACAGCCACCACACCATTCCCCCTGGGGAAAGAGAGATCCAGCTGTGAGTTCCAGGCCCAGGCTGCCAGATGTGCAGCCAGAGGAGGATGTCTGAGTGAATTTATAACCTTTAGGACACGACAAAGCGTCTGTGAGAGAGCAGCACTGCTCCACTACTGTGCACGGGATTCCAGAAACACAAAAGTCTTTGGAGAAAGAGAATTGGAAGGAACAACAACTCAGTGCTGAGGAAATCTGAAGAACTCGATGCACCCAGGTGAACATGGGCCAGAATCCAGATATTCAGAGATCCCAGCACAGCTTCTGTGCATCCAAAGGTCACATTTAATGGCCCCAAGGATCATCTCAACACCAACACAGCACACACCCGTGGTCACACTCTCCCTGGGTATTGGTTTCCTCCTTTTCCACCCCATTTTTCCCCACGTTATCCATCCTTTCTCCCTCACCACAGCACCAAAATCCCCCTCCCAAAGCCAACAGAGCTCACAGACACTCCCTGGCAGCAATCACAGAATGACAACACAGCTCAAGCTGGAAGGGACCACTGGAGGTCATCAAACAAAATCTGAAAGAGGGGAAATTCAGAGATCAGGAAGGAATTGTTCCCTGGGAGGGTGGGGAGGCCCTGGCACTGGGTGCCCAGAGGAGCTGTGGCTGCCCCTGGATCCCTGGCAGTGCCCAAGGCCAGGCTGGATGGGGTTGGAGCAGCCTGGGAGGGTGGAAGTGTCCCTGCCCACAGCAGGGGTGGCACTGGATGATCTTTAAGGTCCTTTCCAACCTGTAACATTCCCAATCCAGTACCACCTCCCTGCCCAGCAGGGTCCCTTGGAGCTGGCACCCAGGCCTGTGTCCCCATGGGGTTTGGATACCTCCAGGGAAGAGGCTCCAAACCCCTCTGGTCTCCCAGCAAATAAAAGGGCAATGGGCAGGTGGGAGCTCAGGGGCCGGAGCGATGTCACCGGCACGGGGAAGTGACATCTTTATAGTAGGAGAGGGGAATGTGCTCAAATGAATTGGCTGTTCAGCTATAACAGGGGCTGCCGCTCTCCGCTGGGCTGTTACCAACCCTGGAATTGCTGCAGATAAAAGTCTGGCAGCGTTTTCATCATAAACTCCACATTTCTGGGCTGTACATCCCAGCCCTTAAAAAAAAACCCCACGCTGTGGGCAGAAATCTGCCATCCCAGCTCCCAGCACGGCAGCACATGTTTGTGTTTTCCAAATCTCCAGAGTGGTCCCGTGGGGCAGTTCTGGAACAGAGATGGAAGTTGCAGTTTTCAGAAGGTTTCAGAGAAAACTCAGAAGGTTTCAGAGCCCAGGCAGGGAGGTTTTTCCATGTCCTACAGCCACCTGAAACACAGAGCACCCAGCAGGGATAACCCTGCGTGTGCTGCTGATGTGCTGCAGCCACTGCTCACATCACAAACTCAGACCTGAATTTCTGGAGCAGGAAAAAGAGAGAGATGCGTGGGGGATTTCTCAGCCAGCTGCAGGAGAGGAGCAGCCCGTGGCCCACAGCAGCTCCCTGACGAGGAGAACATCGCGCCCAGGGCTTTGGGATGGCGGCCAACAGCATCAGATGCTCGCTGTTGATGCGGCCCATTGCTGTGAAATGGTCCAGAAAACCCCCCCAGCTCCTAGGCAGCCAAGTTAAGTGTTGTGTTAGCAGCTAAATCAGCCCAGGCTTAGCTCTAAAGCCAACAGAGGAGAGAGCACAGGCAGGGAAAAAGAAACCCAGAGCAGCGCTGGCAGCCCCTGGAGTTCTAAATGCACGAGCTGGGTTCAGCAAGGAGGGGTTTAAGACCTAATGAGTTTAAACATCAGCGAGACAAGTCTGTCTCTTTCCTGTCTCAAACACACCAGGGTCTTGCTTAAATTGGGATTTTTGGGGAGGAGACGTTTCATGTTTGAATCTCAGAGGGGTGGTAGTGCCCAGCTCCGGTCTGTGCCCCCTCAGCCCCTCCCCACAAACCCACTCGGATCGCTGCTCTGCGGGCACAAAAAGCCCCGTGGTGGCAAATACACCGGGGTCTTGCTTAAGCTGGGATTTTTGGGGAGGAAACTCTTCGTGTTTGGCTGGGTTTGAATCTCAGGGGGGTGCTGGTGCCCAGCTCCGGTCTCTGCCCCTCAGCCCCCTTCCACAAACCCACGAGGGTCGCTGCTCTCCGGGCACAAAAAGCCCCCTGGGCTCAGCTGTGAGGCCGCAGCCGCCCGCGGCAGGCAGGGAAGGAGCCGGCAGCGCTTTTCCAGCCGCTTGCCTTTATGATAATTGGGATTTGCACGGAGCAGAGCAGCGTCTAGACAGCGCGGAGCTGAGCTGCGAGCCGGGAAGGTGCGGGAGGACTCGGTGGTTTCCAGAGTAAGCGATTCTGACATTTGCAGAGTCATCGCCTTCCCTGAGCCCGGGAGCCGGAGCCCTTCCCTCCTCCCGTAGCCCTGGAAACAGCAGCAGCAGGAGGCAGCTCTGGTGTGGCCGCGGCTGCGAGGTGGCTCTGGGGGGACTGGGCTTTGTCCCCCTGATGCCTGAGGGTTTAACTTTTATATTTTTCAAATTCTGCGTTCCCGGTGTGTAACTCCGCAGTGTCCTGCAGCCTGTGAGCTGCTGCTCTCTCATGCTGAGACAGACAGAACAAACCTCTCCAGGCTGCTCTCCAAGGACACCCAGCCCGGCCTAGGCCCAAAATGTGTAACCCAGCATCTTGAGAAGGGCGGCAAGCTGAGGGGAAATTCCATCATTAGCTAAAGTTTCATTGGTGAAATTGGGTTGAGATGCAAATGGAGCAAAGCTATAAAAGTGTGAAGAACTCGTGACTCGGGGTCCATCTTGGGTGCAGCCTTTGGCCTGCCCAGGGTGTGCCTCTGAAGGCCTTTCAAATAAATATCCACCTTTATTCCCTTCCTCCTGTCCAGTCTCTGTTTCTAGGTTGGCCCCTTTAGGCATCAAAAGGACCTTAAAGCTCATCTCCTTCTAACCACTTCCCATGGGCAGGGACACCTTCCACTGTCCCAGGCTGCTCCAAGCCCTGTCCAGCCTGGCCTTGGGCACTGCCAGGGATCCAGGGGCAGCCACAGCTTCTCTGGGAACCCTGTGCCAGGGCCTCCCAACCATCCCAGCTGGGAATTCCTTCCCAATATCCCACCTAAATTTCCTTTCTTTCATAGATTGATGTGGGTTAGAAAGCACCTTAAAGCTCATCTCCTTCCAACCCCTTCCCAAGGGCAGGGACACCTTCCAGGTCACTCATACAAGTGACATCCCTGTGGCAATAACTCCAGCAAACCAAGAAGTGTTGCTTGTTCTTAGAAAAAGCACTCAAAGAAAGCTGGAAAAAGCCTTTTTCTCCCCACCAAAAAATGTTTGTTTTCAGGGAAACATCAATTTCAGTTTTCCAGTGGGAAATAACAAAACATTTTGGTTTCGCGTTAAGTTCAAATACAGCTTCGGATTTTATTTTTATTTGGTTGCTTTTAACTGCAGCAATATTGTAAAGCTGGCTGAAAGCAGCATTTCCACTTAAAATCAGGCTGAAACCTCCCAGGGGGAGCCTCTACCTTTTAAACCAAAAACTTTTGGAACTGGGGTTATTCCTCCAGTATTTTTCAGTAGGGAAAAATGTGGATTTCTGGGTGACCATCCTTCAAACCTGGAGGGAAAAACTCCCCCTAAATTGGCTCATCACCCCTTCCCACTGGGATGAGGTTTGAGAATTTGGGATGGAGACAGTTTGGTGCTTCCAGCTCCCCTTCAGAGCCACAAGGAGAGGTGGGGACAGCAGGACCCTCCTGAGGAGTGCCCAGCCACCATTCCCAGCTCCTTTTCTCCTGGCTCAGGGAATCCCACTCACCTTTCAGCTGTGACAGCTCCCATGACTGATGGCACTTTGATATTTACCCGAGCGTGCTGCCTGTCACAGCAGCCTTCAGCACATCACACTTTTGGCAGGCAAGGGAACTCCTTCAGCCCCTTGCAGCTGATGGAAAAGCCATGGATTTCTGCCGGCCCTTCCCTTGTCACATTCCCCCAGAGCCCAGCGTGGAAGGAAGGAAAGCTCAGCCAGACACAATCCCTGAGAAAGGGAAGGGGCTCCAGGGGGGTTGGATCAAGGAGAAGGTGGGGGATGAATCTATGGGATCGAGCAGGTTCCACCTCCGAGTGATTTGGCAAGGCACATCCTTCTCCTGGAGCTCCTGGGGATATGCAGGATCCAGCAAATGAGGAAAGTCAGGCTGAGGAGGGAGCAGAGAGGAGGGAGGCTGGAGGGTGCCAAGCACCATCTCAATGCCACAGCTTTGCCAAGAGCTGCCACCTGGGGTTTGCACCTGACAAAAGGTACAGGCTGGGCTAGAATCAGGATTTGGATTTTATCTCAGACCCTGCCTTTCTTCAGGGAAAGGAAAAAAAAGAAAAAGAGCATTTAGCCTGGAAGTTCCCCAAACGCACTCTGGAGGTGCTCAGATGGAATGAGCAGGTTTTGGGGGACACAGCTCCCCCCTTTCCTTTAACTCAGCTGCAGTTTCCTGGCAGTGGGACACCCAGTCAGTGCCAGTGATGCCTAAAGAGGCCAACCTAGAAACAGAGCCTGGACAGGAGGAAGGGAATAAAGGTGGATATTTATTTGAAAGGCCTTCAGAGGCACACCCTGGGCAGGCCAAAGGCTGCACCCAAGATGGACCCCGAGTCACGAGTTCTTCACACTTTTATAGCTTTGCTCCATTTGCATCTCAACCCAATTTCACCAATTAAACTTTAGCTAATGATGGAATTTGCCCTCAGCTTGCCCCCCTTCTCAAGATGCTGGGTTACACATTTTGGGCCTAGGCCGGGCTGGGTGTCCTTGGAGAGCAGCCTGGAGAGGTTTGTTCTGTCTGTCTCAGCATGAGAGAGCAGCAGCTCCCAGGCTGCAGGACACTGCAGAGTTACACACTGGGAATGCAGGATTTGAAACATATAAAAGTTAAAACCTAAGGCATCACCATCACTGCTGTCTCACCCTGCCCATGCCATCCTATCCCCTCTCCCACAAGGGGTGCTGAATCCTGGAGCATCCTGGACTTTGCTGTCCCAGCCCTCAGCACCTCTGAGCCAGCAGCTTGTCCTCACATCCCCTTATTCCAGCTGAAATCCCACCAAAGGGACCTGCCAGGATCGATGTTTCCCCATCCCCGGCATCTCCTGGATTCTGAGCACAAGCTCTGCCAAAGACCAGGCTGATGAACCCAAAATGAGCAAAACTGAAGGCACCAAACTCATTAAAGTAATGAGTGCCCTGGAGCAGGATTTGTGACTCCTTTGCACAGAAAGGAGAGGCTGAATCTGCACACGCAGCTACATCAAACCCCTGCGAGCCACAGCTGAGTACAACCTGCAGCTTTTCCCTGTCCCAGCTGCAGGAGGGGAGACTTTTATCCCTTTTCTTCATTTCCCTCTCTCTCTCCTCATTTCTCCCTTGTTACACGAATGAGGCAGCAGAATTTTAGCAGCTTTTATGTTCTGCAAAAGATCTCTGACCTTTGCGGTGCTCTGGAATTCCAGCAGCTGTCCAGAACCCCTTCCCTTCCCAGGAAAAGCACCTTGCTGCTCAGAGTGAAACAGCCACGGGGTTTTCCTGGTGGGAGAAGAGCGAGGAGCTCTTGCAGGGATCAGCCAAGGGGGAAAGAGATGGATGTAGGAGGCTCTCACCACCCCCTGCCACACAACCTGGACCAGGGTGGGGAAAATGAGGGCACAGCAGCCCAGGAAGGTCCCAGGGATAGAGTTTTGTGCTTCAAAGGGGAAGAAAGCAATGGGAAACACTTCAGTGCTGCTAAAGGGGAGAGGGCTGTCAGCTCTCCCCACAGCACAGGGAACAGATTCCCTTTGGGAAGGGGAGATGCAGCCTTCCACAGAAGCACCGAGCCCAGCCAAGACCCAATCCCAGGCTTTTCCCTGAAGCCTAAAGCAGGTGCTGTCCCTGGCTGGGATGGGGACAGGGAGCTCTGCCTGGTGTTTTCCTCCTCCTTTGCTGAGCTCCATCTCCCCAGCCCCATTCCCACGGGATGGGACTGCTCCGAACACCATCCTGCTCACAGGCTGCTCCAAGCTGCTTAAAAACCACAAAGGGCTTCTCCCCCTGCTCCTTCCTCTTCCCCTTTTACCTGAAATCCCCTCAAACCAAACAGAGAAAACAGCCCTGGCTGCCACAGGCGAGCAATAAGCCAGGAAATTTTAATCCCTGCCTGTGATTGTAGCGAGGAACACGGAGCGAGATAAAAGGCTCGCCAGCCCTGGCATTATTATATTAGAAAGGTAATTATCTCTTCTGCCACCTGACTCTGGGCTTTCTTCGTATAATGAAGTTTGCAGCCGCAGGAGCAGCCACCACAGCCTCGCTAGAAACACGAGAGAGAATTGGCTGCTCTGATGGAAGAGCCAGCACAGCCAGGCTGGGAGGAGAAGGAAGGAAGAGGAGAGGAAATCAGAGCTCCTGGTGCCTGTGTCCCACCACAGAGTGGGGCCCGAGGCACCCTCAGGCTTTCAGCACGTGCCCAAATTCACATTTGTTTCAAGGCACCTGCCCCGTGGATCCCGATCTTTTAGGCTCTTTCCAAACCATCAGGAAGGCTGAGGGGATGTTCAAATAAAACGATATTTTTACCTTTTGATGCTGTTGAATGATGCAGGAAGGAGAGTGGCCAGCCCATCAGAGAAGCCTGGATTGGCTCGGATGGAAGGGATCTTAAATCCCATCCCATCTCACCTCTGCCATGGGCAGGGACCCCTTCCACTGTCCCAGGCTGCTCCAAGCCCCGTCCAGCCTGGCCTTGGGCACTGCCAGGGATCCAGGGGCAGCCACAGCTGCTCTGGGCCCCCTGTGCCAGGGCCTCCCCACCCTCCCAGGGAACAATTCCTTCCCAATATCCCATCCATCCCTGCCCTCTGGCACTGGGAAGCCATTCCCTGTGTCCTGTCCCTCCATCCCTTGTCCCCAGTCCCTCTCCCGCTCTCCTGGAGCCCCTTTAGGCCCTGCAAGGGGCTCTAAGCTCTCCCTGGAGCCCACGTCCCCCACCTCAATGACAGATTGTCTTCCATCTCGATATCCAGCCTCTCCATAAGGGTGCAAGGTCAGCAAATGCTCCTCCCCAGCCCAGCCTGTGCTCTCCTGCAGCCCAGATAATTGGCTCATCCGTAGCTTTCATCTCCTCCCCGGGCTGGCGAGATGAAGCCAAATTCCACCTTCCCAATTCCGGCCGCCTCATGCCACCCTTGCCAGTCCATAAATCCCTGCCACCCTCACCCTGTGGTTTGCAGCTCTGAAAAGATCAGGCTCAAGCGCTCGTGGCCCCTCTCATCTGTCACACAGCTTGCTCTGAAACACGAGCAGCCTTTAACCCGCTTTTACTTATTTATTTCAACAGGAAAGGAGAGAGGAAAACATCCCTGGCCAGCCTGTGTCAGCAATTAGGAGCATGACATATCTGGCAGGAACAGCTTTATAATTAGAGCTCTGCCCTGTCCTTCTCTGTCCCCTCAGAAACCCCTGAGGATGAGCCACGGCCACGGTCAGAGCTTCAGGGTTGCACAGGGAGGCAGGGCTGGCTCCAGGGAGAGCAAGGCATGGAGCAGCAGGAATTCTGTCCCAGGGGATCTCTTTTGGCTGCCCTGAAGCCTTTCACCCTCCACGCTGCTGTTTCAGACCCACAGACCCTAAGGCAGCAGTTCCAGCTCTCAATTACAGTCCCCTCACACTGCACACCCCAGCCTGGCACCAGGCACCACAACCCACCAAAAAACATGGTCATGGCCACAAAAACCATCATCCAAACTTCCTCACACAGCACATCTGCCATCCCAGCACAGTGACCAGCAGGAATTCTGGCTCAAGGAATCTCTTTTGGCTGCCCTCAAGCCTCTCACCCCTCCAAGCTGCTGTTTCAGACCCTCAGGCCCTAAGGCAGCACTTCCAGCTCTCAGTTACAGTCCCCTCACACTCTGCACACCCCAGCCTGGCACCAGGCACCACAACCCACCAAAAAACATGGTCATGGCCCTCACACTCTGCACACCCCAGCCTTCACACACCACATCTGCCATCCTAGCACAGTGACCAACAGGAATTCTGTCCCAGGGGATCTCTTTTGGCTGCCCTCAAGCCTCTCACCCCTCCAAGCTGCTGTTTCAGACCCTCAGGCCCTAAGGCAGCACTTCCAGCTCTCAGTTACAGTCCCCTCACACTCTGCACACCCCAGCCTGGCACCAGGCACCAAATCCCCCAAAAACACAGTCATGGCCACAAAAACCATCATCCAAACTTCCTCACACACCACATCTCCCATCCCTGCCCAGGTAAGACAAGGCTTTCCACACACTCAGCTATTCCCCACATCAGGTGTCTCCATTCTATCTTTTAATTCTGACATCCCAACCTGCCATTTCTCCACAAGCTCTCAGGCTGCAATAAATAAGCTGAACCTAACACCTGTTCCTGAGTGAGATTAACCCCTGATAACCAGAACCTGTGGTGATCACCGGTGACAACAAAAAAAAATTAATAATTAAATACAGGATAAACCTCCAAATACAGAACCCCAGAATCATTTCGGCTGGAAAAGGCCTCTAAGATTGAGTCCATCCATCCCTGGGCAAATTATATTGATATCTACAGGTCAGAGCAGCCCTGGTGTCCCAATTCCGTGGTGGCCACAGCCACCTCCTCTCTTACTCCAGTGAACTGGAGACACTCTGAACTGGCTCATCCTGGCCCCAAGGAACCTCCTTTTTCTTGGAATGGATCCAGAAAAACCCCAATAATGGTGCTAGCAAAGATTTTAAGAGCCTCAGGCACAAGAAACAAGCCGAGCTCAGAGCCAGCACTGCACCAGGGACTGTCCCTGCCTGAACACAGCACTCAGTTCAGCCCCAAAGATCCTCAAAGCTGACAAAATTCAAGTCAATCCTTTAAGCTCCCTCCGTGGGCATTCCCCAGTGAGAAAAGGGGCACCCAGGAAGGGTGAGAGTGTGAAGGATCAGGGAAAGGGCTGCATGAGGTAACCTCCATGGCATTTCCACCAGGAGCTGTGTGCTGGCCTTCCCCCTCTAAGCTCTAAGTGCCAAGTTCCCTTACAAACTCTATTACCCCCATTTAAGCAGTTTCCTCTGCTCCAAAGCTTCCAGCCCCGGCTGTAAATGGTATTTAACGAGGAGCTGCTGGTGCCTGCTCCTATTTCACTTCCAAAAGGGCTCTGGCTTTGGCACAGCCCTGCTCTCCAAGAGGAGCCGAGTCTCCCTCGCTGCCTCCCTGCTCTCTCCTGGCCACCCCGAGGAGACTGAGGGCATGGAAAAGTGATCCCATGTCTCAGGCATCAGGTGGGGAGTGAGGAAAAGGGAGGAAGCCACCTGAGGAGAGGCAGAGGGGCGATGCCAGTTCTAGTCAGTCCCTGGCATTTTAAAGATGCCCTAAAAATGCCATTTGTCTGCTTCATCGGGGAGAAGCCCTTAAAAAAAATCCCTTTTGTCCCCACACATCCCAGCGCTGCCGAGCCCCTCCAAACCCCACAAAAACAATGAAACCCCTCACAAAACCAGCGGGGGAAAGGCTTTCAAGAAGTGCCCTCAAACCCTGCTCACATCAAGTCAGGACATCACACACTTCCCCTCACAGCGGGCTGGCAAACGGCTGCCGGGATCTCGGGGAGCTTTTTCATCTTTAAAAGGCATAAAAGAGAACAAAAGGCAGAAATCCACACGCAGCACACCCAGATCTAACGGGGCTAATGAGAACTCCAGCTCCCGGGCTTGCAAACGGGCTCAGCATCACTGAAACCCCTCTGGAATTTGTTATCCTGGTCTTTTGGGAGCAGCTGGATTCACGTGCAGCCTCTGGGGTCTGGGATTGACCCACAAAGGAGCTGCAGAGGGGAGGCAGGGAATTCCAGGGGAATGGTCTGTGCCACGGGATGGGGCAATGAGGGCATGAGCACCCCCAGCACCCCTCCCTGAGGGCAGAAACCCCTGGGTGACACAACGGGGACCATTCTCAGCACAGGAAGGAGCTGGAGCTGCTGGAGAGAGTCCAGAGGAGAGCAGGGAGATGCTCCAAGGGCTGGAGCCAGGCTGGGAGAGCTGGGGGTGCTCACCTGGAGAGGAGAAGGCTCCAGGGAGAGCTCAGAGCTCCTCGCAGGGCCTAAAGGGGCTCCAGGAGAGCTGGAGAGGGACTGGGGACAAGGGATGGAGGGACAGGACACAGGGAATGGCTTCCCACTGCCAGAGGGCAGGGATGGATGGGATATTGGGAAGGAATTGTTCCCTGGGAGGGTGGGGAGTGATGCCTTAGGTTTAACTTTTATATTTTTCAAAT
>VWZT01008721.1:57679-84724 GCA_013397055.1 Pachycephala philippinensis
GTTATCTCAGTTCTCTCATGGTTATCTCAGTTATCTCGTGGTTATCTCATGGTTATCTCACGGTTATCTCAGTTATCTCAGTTATCTCATGGTTATCTCAGTTATCTCGTGGTTATCTCAGTTCTCTCATGGTTATCTCAGTTATCTCGTGGTTATCTCAGTTCTCTCATGGTTATCTCAGTTATCTCGTGGTTATCTCATGGTTATCTCACGGTTATCTCAGTTATCTCAGTTATCTCATGGTTATCCTGTGGTTATCCCATGGTTATCCCACGGTTGCAGGGGGAGCACACTGCCAAGCAGCAAGAGAAAAAGCAAAATAAACCATTTCTCTTTTGCTCCCCGAAAGATCCCCCGCTCTGGGTGAGGACACAGCAGCTCCCCAGAGCTCTGAAGCTTTGACTCCTGTCAGATGTTAAAGCCAGGCTCCTTCAGAGACCCCCTAAGCCCAGCTTTACCAGGCCAGCCCAGTGGTTTCTGCACAGTCCTGGTGTGCCCACGGAAACCCATCCCTGGGGGATCTGGGGTGAGCCAAGGAACCTGTGCCAGTGACTCGGGAGTTTCTCGCAGTCCCTCCTGTCTGGGATCTGCCACATGAACTGGCAGTGAGAGCAAACAGGATGGGGAGCTGGGACAGACACTCCATGAGCCTTTTATTGAGCTCTGACCATTGTTTTAGTGTCCTTGCTTGCTGTATAATTGTATCTTCTTCGAGTTTTTGCAGGCAAAGCTAATCTCTAAACTCTTCTATATTTCTGAAACTTGCTTCTATTTTTCGCACTCAAGAGCTTTTTTACCTTTTCCTGTGTTTCCCACATGAACCAGCTCCTGGCCAGGACAGCTCAGGTTGGAAGCTTCCCTCCTGGTTTCAGGGGCTTTGATCCCTTCCCTCCTGGTTTCAGGGGATTTGATCCCTTCCTGCCTCAGGGACTTTATTCACCACCCTTTGCCAAATGGGGCTAAAGAGCTCCCTGTGATACACAAAAACCCCTCTGAACCTCAGCTCCCCCAGCCAGCAGCTCAGGGAAGCCTCAGCTCCAACAGTGAAGCTTTCCTTGGTCTCCATGTCCCTTCTAATGTCACCCAGCAGAGAAATAAAGATCCTTTAGTGCCTTTTGTGCCAGGAATTGCACACACACACAGGGTGCCACCCTCAGGCAGCAGAGCCAGGAGCTCTGTGTGCCCCAAAGGCGCCAGGACCACGTCCGAGGTTACCAAGCAGCATCTCCTGGGAGCACAGGTCAGCCCCAGGGCCTGTTCCCTTCCAGAAAACACAATTATTCACCTAATGGGCAATTTGCTGCCATCTGGACGCTGAGAGCTTGACCTGTGCCATGCCAGACGTCCCCATGAGGTCAGTGCCTGCCACTGCCTGGCACTGCTGGAGACACAGCTGCTGCCAAGCATGGATCCAGTGAGCCCCAGAGCTCCCGGATGGATCTTCCCAGTCTGTCCAGCAGGAATTCCAAGGTGATTCCCTCCCGTGCCACACAGGTGTGGGAGGGTGGCCAAAATCCCATTCCTCTCTCTCCAGAGTTAGGCCCAGCTCCTCGCCACCATGGACAGCCAGTTCATGCTGCCAGATGTCACTTTGTGATCCTCCAGGCTGAGCAGGGTGATGCCTTAGGTTTTAACTTTTATATTTTTCAGATTCGGCATTCCCAGTGTGTAACTCTGCAGTGTCCTGCAGCCTGGGAGCTGCTGCTCTCTCATGCTGAGACAGACAGAACAAACCTCTCCAGGCTGCTCTCCAAGGACACCCAGCCCGGCCTAGGCCCAAAATGTGTAACCCAGCATCTTGAGAAGGGGGGCAAGCTGAGGGGAAATTCCATCATTAGCTAAAGTTTAATTGGTGAAATTGGGTTGAGATGCAAATGGAGCAAAGCTATAAAAGTGTGAAGAACTCGTGACTCGGGGTCCATCTTGGGTGCAGCCTTTGGCCTGCCCAGGGTGTGCCTCTGAAGGCCTTTCAAATAAATATCCACCTTTATTCCCTTCCTCCTGCCCAGTCTCTGTTTCTAGGTTGGCCTCTTTAGGCACCAAGAGCCCACAGCTCCCGGCCCCGAGCGGTTCTGTGGCAGAGTCAGGCCTTGGCACTGTGCAGGGATTTCAGCAGCATGAGAACACCTCAAGGTTGTTCCAGCAAAGGTGATTCCAGCACCGGGTGTGAGTCACGGGACAGCGAGGGAAGGAGAGGCCGGGGAAGGCACCACTGCCAACAAATCCCAAATCCTCCCTGCCTGAGTTCCACCTGCAGGATCCCGATTGGGATTCACCACAAAGAACTGAACCCCAACTCCCTGCCCAGGCCCAGCACCCAGAGATGGAAGCTCTGCTCTAAAAAAGGAGCACAAAACACGCTGCAGGTTTGATTTTATCAGAGAAGCAGAGTCCCAGGAACCTCTTTCGCTCCCAGTGACACCGCATCCACGCAAAGCTGCTCTGACACGAACAGAGCGGCGCAAAAGTCGCGGGGATTTAAAAAGTCGTGGGGATTTAATTCTCTGCTTTTGGACTCCGAGGGCGAGCTGAGGACTTGGCAAAGGAGGGGAATGAGTGTGTGCACGCAGGCTGGGATGACTGAGCCTGTATCCATGTGGATGAGCGAGTACGTCTGAGCAAGTGGGCTGGAGACGTGAGCGCCACGCCAGCAGCAGCGCATCCCGAGCAGCTCCCGCTCAGTCCTCATCCCAAATCCCGGCTCATTTCCACGTTATGAATTGCAAAGGACCCACAATCACACACTCGAGCAGGCAAAAAATAAAAAATAAAAAGAAAAAAAAAGAAAAAAAAAAAGAGAAAAAAAGGAGAAATCAGACATGAGAAGGGAGGACCAGGGAACAGGAAGCCAAACACAGAACTATTTCCAGGAGGAATAACAGCCATATGGAAAAAGTTACCAAGATGATGAATTCTGCCTTCAATATGTTCAAGAAAGAAACTGCATCAGACCCAGTCTGGGGGTGGCCAGATCCTTCAGGAGGGGAGAGAAAAAAAAAGCTGCCACCCCAGCTTGAACTTGAACATTTGGTGTTTCATTTGCATCTTGGAACGAGGCAACAGTTATCAGTCAAACTTTGCATTCCTCGCTTGGATCCCTGCCTTGCCGGGTCACATTTGTGGCTCTCACATAACCAGGAATCCCCCCGCTGCAATATGCTGCTTCTGGCTCGGCCCTGCAACCAAATTCCAGAGCAGCTGACATGGAAATTTACCATCAAACAGCTATTAAGGTTTTACCTCAGGCTGTAAAAGCTGGGGTTGATGTGCTCTGCATAAGGAATGGAAAGCCGCCCTGGGCTCACGTGCTCCGTGGCACGGTGCCACCCTGCCGTGCTCACATCCCAGAATCCGGGCTGGAGAAGTGCAGGGATGGAACCAGCCCCAGCCCTACAAATCTGCAGCTCTCTGGAGGCTCCTTGGCTGCACTGCAAACTGCAAAAGGCACCCAACGAGCTGATGTTTCCAAGGATTTGTTCTCTTGGCTTCCTGATCCCGTCTCACCCAGGTCTCTCCCTCCATTTTCACACCCAGTTTTATTTCCTCGCTCGAAGGGCTGGGGGAAGGGGAAGCACAGAGGGAGGGGTTTGCACAAGGACACCTCGGGCAGAGCAGCGCAGCAGCTGCCTTTGTGCAATTTCCCCAATTTCTCCCCAATTTTCTCCCTCCTCAATGCACAGAGGTGCCCCCTGAGGCAATTCCACTGTGTGGACACACCTCTCTGATTCCTCATCCTCCAATGCAGGTACATCACTCAAGTGCTTCAAGTTAATTGGGATAAATCCAGGGTTTTCTCCAATTAATGGCAATTTCTTTTTCTACTTTGCATCCCAACCTCATCTCCTGTCTTTCTCTCCATGCAAATCACCACCCACCTGCCTCCAAGGGTGGACAGCCTTTGCCAATGCAAGTCTCCAGCAGAGAATTAAAGCTAGAAACTATTAACCATCACTGGGTTTTTTCCATCACCATCGAGCTCTAAACACTCTTTATTCGAGCTACAAGTGGGCTGCTGTACATCTCCTGCAGATGTCTGTGTTCGAGGGGAGGAAATACAGCAGCACTGAGATCCTCTCGTGGCTGATAAACAGAGAGGGATTGCAGTTGGGTTCTTTGCTGCCTGGCACTGATGGCATTGCCTGAGAGGGGCTGATTTGTGCCTTCAGTCCCCTCTAAACCCTACCCCAAGCACAACCACACCTCTCTTGCTCATCCCTTTTGTCCCCAAACCCCAGATAACGATGGCAGAGATTGCTGCTCTTCCCCACTCCTCACTATACCACACAACACAGCCACATCCGGCTGATTTTTCCCTAATTCCTCCCCAAAACTAAGCCCAGCGAGACATTTTCCAGCCAAGAATAACCCCAGAAGTTCCACACCGTGAGATGAAACACAAGGGAAGTTGTTTTTTGCCCGAGATGCAGAAGTGACTCTGCAGGATGAAGAAGCCCGAAGAGATTTTGCCACCAGCAAGGTTAAACAATTGCTTCTTCCTTCCTCCTCTCCAAAGTGGCTGATTAATTCGGGAGCAAGGTAAACAATAAACAGCCATTATGTGCACGGGGGTGATGATTCAGCCGAGGCAGCAGAGCAGCGTTTGAGTAACAGGCTCCAAACATGGGCTTGATTTTCCCGGTGACGATTCCCCCGTGAGCGATGGAACAAGCTGTCTCAAACAGCCACCAGGCAACAGCACGGCCCCAGTGTCCAGAGCTCCCCACACCAGCAACCCAAAGGGCTGACAGGAAAGTTTAAAAAAATTAAATTTGAAAAAAACAAAAATCAGCCCCCAGGGGATCACACGTTGCAGGAGCAGTTTTTTCCATCCAGGCAGCAGCGAACACAAAGCAGCTGGGACATCTCAACTGGCGTGGCAGTGCCTAGGAGAACATGCTGTGTCAAAAGAGATCTTCTGGAGAAGTGAAAATGTAGCAGGACACCTGCGAAACATCTCCTTTCTGCCTGCACAGCCAAGCCCTGAAAAATTTAAATGGGTACTGCGAGAAAAATGCGCTGGGGGATGTTCTGTAAAGCCATAAAACCCTGAGCCACCGAGCGGATGAAAGAAACCATGAAGGCAAGCATTTGTGCTTCTGCTTTATGCCTCGTATTTTTGTTTTGCCTCATCACAAGCCTGATTGGATCCTGTCTGTTACTTGGATAAAGAGAAGATGGAAATGCTTTCTGTTGCATCAACAAAAAGCAACATGAAAGAACTGCACGGGCAGCGAGCCAGCAGCTCCGGGGCAGCGCTGCTCTGCAGCACTCCTCCCTCTGCCTGGAGCCGGGGGGATTTCACCTCCCTGCACCAGGCTCGGGGTGATCTGGGCTTGGAGCAGCTCAGTTTGCAACCCAAGGTGTTTTTCCAAACACCATTACCTGGATGCGGATGGGGGAAGAGGGAACAGCTCCTCTCCCTTTGAGGCTGGCAGCTGGGAGTCGTACCAAAATCCCAAAAGCCTGGTGGGTTCATCCCTGTCTCTGTGGCTGTTCCCTCTCCCAGCTCGTCCAGCAGCACGGCCCCACCTTGTTTCAATTTCCCTGCCACCAACCCCACAAATGTCCCCTGATGCCACCTGCCAGGGTTGTGGCACCAGCAGCAAGCAAGAGGTTAACAAACCTGAGCTTAACAAATCCAGGGTTAACAAATCTGAGTTTAACAAATCTGAGGTTAACAAATCCAGGGTTAGCAAACCCAGGGTTAACAAATCTGAGGTTAACAAACCCGAGGTTAACAAATCCGATGTTAACAAACCCGAGGTTAACAAACCCGAGGTTAACAAACCCAAGCTTAACAAACCCGAGGAATATATCCACTCCACTTAAGCAGAGCAGAGCAGCGAGGGGGCCCCACGGTGTTGACAACTCCAACAGCAAATTAAGAAGCTGAAATAAAATGCACCANAAACCCAGGGTTAACAAATCTGAGGTTAACAAACCCGAGGTTAACAAATCCGATGTTAACAAACCCGAGGTTAACAAACCCGAGGTTAACAAACCCAAGCTTAACAAACCCGAGGAATATATCCACTCCACTTAAGCAGAGCAGAGCAGCGAGGGGGCCCCACGGTGTTGACAACTCCAACAGCAAATTAAGAAGCTGAAATAAAATGCACCATCAAGCAAGCAGCTGGAGCGAGGCCAAAAATCAGAAATAGATGTAAAGAAAACTGGATCGAGAAATCAGCCCCGAGCAGGCTCATTGAGCTCAATTACTAGAAATTAGAAAAGGAAATGGAAAAATTGATATTGGAAAGGCAGAATGCATTCTGTGGCATCGGCGATGGCTGCTCTGTTGATTGTCTCCCTCCTGATGGTGTTTTTGCAGCGTGGGATTCGGGATCCCAGCTCGGAATGCCATCGATCCAGGGGGACAGGCTGGCACTGCCAGGCAGGAATTCACAGCTTACGTTTGTGACAGCAAACCTGAAGGGAAATTCGGCAGCTGGGGTCTGTCCCTGTGACCCTGGTGACACTGCCATGTGCTGGCAGCTCAGCTCTCAGCCTCCCCACCAGCCTGGGGAACACGGAGGGGCTGTCAAGAGCTCCCATCACGTTTCTTCTTGCACCTTTGAATCCCAGAATCACAGAATGACTAGGTTGGAAGAGACCTTCACGATCATGGAGTCCAATCCATGCCCTAACACCTCTACAGTCCTGGTTTGAAACCCTGCTCTGCAGCCAAGAGCGCTGGTAGAGAGGAGCCATTGATTTAAAAAGCAAAGAATACCAAAAAACTCGTGAGCAGCATGGGATAAAAGAATATTCTGAGTTCAAGAGACCCACAAGGATCATCTCTTAAGAGAATGGGCCAGAAAAAACAGCAGAAAACAGCAGAAAGTTGTAGCCCTCGTGGTGATAGGAGCTGGGAATGCTGCAGCAGTGAGCAGAGAGAAGCAGAGAGAAGCAGAGAGAAGCAGAGCCCATCCCGAAGAGGTTTGGGGTCTTTATCCCGAGCATTCAGACTTCCCAGAACAGCTCCAAGCAGCAGCCCCTCCCTGCCCACGACTCTCCTTTCCCAGCATCTCTCCTGAGCCTGCCCAGCTCCTCCCCCTGCCTTCAGAGCTGGCAAAATCAGCCAAATCCTGCTCGGTTTTTGTTGGTGACACACAAACCTGTCCCTCCAGGTGTCCCAGAGGCAGAGAGGGTGGGGACATCCCGAAGTGTTTGTGTTCCCAGCACAGGGCAGCCCTGCCACGTGTCCCCCCCTTCCCACTGACCCCTCACCTGCCAAACACCCCACAGAAGGGCTCTGGTTTATCCCTGGGGCTCCAAAAGATGCAAACCCCAAGTTCATTATGGACATCCCAAACTCTGGGGAGCCAGGAACCCCAAAAGGCTGAAAGCAGCTGCCTTCACCTGGTAGCTGCCATGGGTCCAGGTAAAACCACTTGGTTTGGCCTGAGTTCTCCTAAATTTGGAAGAATTTGTCCTCAATTCCTCAAATCTTCTGCCCAAAAAACCTTTTGCAGGGCCTTGCTTTGTAACTGCTCAGTCCCAGTTCCCTCCTGCTGCAACTCTGCCTCCATCCCTTGCCTTCATTCCCGTTCTCATTCCTCGTGCTCAGGGCTTGTTGGTACAGAAATCCATCCCCACAGGGTGAAGTGCTCCTCCTGGAACAGAGCAGGACCCCAGAATGTCCCCACAAGTGTCCCCAGGTGTGAGCAATCCCATATTGCAGAGCAGGACAGGGCTCAGACCCAGGTACCACCTGTGCCCTGGCATGGGGGCAGCCCCAGAGACCCCCCTGAGCAGGATCCAGCCTTGCTGCTGTCCCTTTGCCTCCCTGGAAGTTCCATTTGCCTTTCCCCTGGCAGGGATGGAGATGGACTGGGAGCTGGAGGAACCGTTCTCTCTCCAGCTCACTGCTTAAATCGACTTAATTTCTTCCAAATGTTTTCTGTTATTGGATTTCAGAAGAGGAAAAAATGCCATGGGAAGTTACACGAGCAAAAGTAAAGAGACTGATCCCTGGGTTTGCTGATTTAAAGGGTTTGTGGGCACAGGCATCCACAAGTTTATTCCTTCAAAGAATTCTGTTCACTGGGGTCAGGAACATCATTCCATTTTTTTGGGGATGATTCCGGGTTTTTCTCCAATTAACGAGCACTCCTTTTTCTCCTTTGCATCCAGCTTCACTCCAAAGTTCACTTTGGTGCTCGGCAGCTCTCTGAAAAGCCAACACCACAACTCTGTCCTGCGAGGATGGCTCGTCCCACACTCAGTGGGGGAATTTGATGGGATTGACATTCCCTATTCCTGAGGAAGGGCAAAGCCAAAAAAACCTCTGGAAGTTGCCGTGCTGGGCAGCCCCACACTCAGCACACAGCCCAGCCCGGCCAGCACGTGCCCAGCCCACGAGCTGCTGGTCCCAGTCCAGCCCAGCGCGGCAGGAACGCTCAGCCACCATCTGATGGCTGCTGGGGCCTTGTGGGAAGCCAGTGGGATTGATCCAGGTCCTGGCAGGCAGGTATCCGTGTGTCTCAGAGCCTCTGCCTGCCAGGACCGGGCTGGGAGGGCGCCAGGCACGAGCGGGACGGGGTCCTCTGAGGTCTGCTGGCACCTCCCAGCTCCTGCCTCGTGCTCAGGTACCGTGCTCCGAGTCTGGCACCTTGCAGAAAGCTTCTCGTGCCCTTTGGGGGACGTGGCTTTGTCCCTTTTGCATACCTCAGGTCTAAGGGGAACAGCACAGAGCTCCAAAGTGATCCCAGTTCCCTCCTACAGAGCCCCAAAGTGCTCCCAGTTCCCTCCAGCACAGAGGCCCAGAGTGCTCCCAGTTCCCTCCAGCACAGAGGCCCAGAGTGCTCCCAGTTCCCTCCAGCACAGAGGCCCAGAGTGCTCCCAGTTCCCTCCAGCACAGAGGCCCAGAGTGCTCCCAGTTCCCTCCAGCACAGAGGCCCAGAGTGCTCCCAGTTCCCTCCAGCACAGAGGCCCAGAGTGCTCCCAGTTCCCTCCAGCACAGAGGCCCAGAGTGCTCCCAGTTCCCTCCAGCACAGAGGCCCAGAGTGCTCCCAGTTCCCTCCAGCACAGAGGCCCAGAGTGCTCCCAGTTCCCTCCAGCACAGAGGCCCAGAGTGCTCCCAGTTCCCTCCAGCACAGAGGCCCAGAGTGCTCCCAGTTCCCTCCAGCACAGAGGCCCAGAGTGCTCCCAGTTCCCTCCAGCACAGAGGCCCAGAGTGCTCCCAGTTCCCTCCAGCACAGAGGCCCAGAGTGCTCCCAGTTCCCTCCAGCACAGAGGCCCAGAGTGCTCCCAGTTCCCTCCAGCACAGAGGCCCAGAGTGCTCCCAGTTCCCTCCAGCACAGAGGCCCAGAGTGCTCCCAGTTCCCTCCAGCACAGAGGCCCAGAGTGCTCCCAGTTCCCTCCAGCACAGAGGCCCAGAGTGCTCCCAGTTCCCTCCAGCACAGAGCTCCAAAGTGATCCCAGTTCCTTTCCCTCTCATGCCTCGGGGAGAGGCTGGAGGGGCTCTCTGGGATTTCCCTTTTCCTTAAGCAAAGGGAAGTTGCTTTTTCCCCCAGGAAGGCCACAGCAGGGAAGAGAAACCACGGGGGTGGCGTGGGCCTGAGGCTCCCAGGAAGGCATCGGGGTTCATCAGGAACAGCAGAGGAGCTGTCAGGGAGAAGGGGGCGAGGAACACCCGGCAAGGAAGGACCGCAGGCGAGCAGGGGTGGCTGCTGGAGATGCTGGGGAAGCTGCTGAAGGGGCGGAGTGATGGGGAAAGGAAAAAAAAATGAAGCAAGAAGGGATTCTGAGTGTAAAATTTGAGACTTTGGTAAAGCAGCCCTGATTTGCAGACAGGGAAATGTGGCCAATCAACAAAAAATATCTTGGTCTGGCCATCTGAGAACAGCAGAGAGATTCAGACAGAGAGTGGCAAGCACAGAGCAGAGGAACTGGGGGCCAAAAACCCGAATCAGCTGAGCCTGGCTGAGGATCACAGCCCCATGAGAGACCTAGACAACACAGGGCAGCAGGAATTTGCCCATCCCCAGCTGAAATCCTCCCCAAATCCCTGCAGAGCTGCTCCCTGGGGGAGGGAGGGATCAGAGCCTTGCTCCCGCAGCAGCGCTCAGGAGACGGCTCCGCTCCCGAGTGGGTGGCGCAGCCTCAGCCTTCATGAATGAAAATTCGAAAAAATTAAATAAAAAAAAAAAGAAAAAAAGCAATACAAGAAAGAATCACACCACCCACCAGCAGGTGCTCTATAAATACCGTGGCAGGGGGTGTCTGCAGAGGAACTGGAGGCATTGACTTCATGGCGTGCTCAGAGCCACAGATGCAGCTTCATTTCCATGTAGAGCTCTTGGCTGAAGCCTCAGAGCTGTGCTGAGCTGCTCTGAGCTTGGCCTGGCTCTTCTGCCCCACAAAGTGCAGGAAAACCATGAACAAGCCCAATTCCTTCCCCTGGAGAACAGGGAAATTGTTGTGTTTATACCACAGTGGCACCTCCAGGCATCCCAGCCCTGGGGAGGGTTTGCAGCGCTATAAAATCTGCTTGGAAGATCCCAGATAAAAACACAACGCCCAAAGTCCTTCCTCAAATATTCGAGGTCTGAGTTGAGCTGAAGAAAACTGGTGCAGCTGACCTTCACTTCAGTCTAAACGTGCTGAGCTTTGCAGCAGCCAGAGCAGGGCAGAATTAAAACATTTGGCAAGCTCCAGCTGAGCTCACCTGCCTGATGTGAGGAGGAATCCCAGCAGAACCCTTCACAGGAATTGATTTAGGCGAGAAAGTCATTGCTCTGTGCCTGAAGCAGAGCTGGTCAGGGCCCAAATCCAGGCTGAGCTGCACATAAATCACAAACCCAGCTCATTGCTGCATCAACAGACCCCATACAGCAGCAACCAGACCCCAATCCTTTAACTCCTGTAAGACCCCCTAAAAATCTCCTCCAACGCAGATTGCAGCAGCGTTCAGTTAGGAAGACAAAAAGATATAAAATCGCATAATAGCACAAAGAGACCTGTCTGCTGAGAGAAATGTTTGGGTTTACTGTAGCAGAGAAAGAACATTGTTACCTGGAGAACGAGCCTGGAGGAAGAGCTGGGATGGGGGGAGCTGCTGGCAGCAGGAGGGGAGGGAACTCGGGATGGATCTCAGCAGGCAGAACAGGCTCAGGCACAGGCAGGAGCTGCTTCTGAGGGGCCCTGGAGTCACTTGTACCAATATCCTCTGCAAATGAGAGAGCCTGGAGGGCTCTGCTGTGGTGCTGAGTGTCTCAGCTTTGCCTGCACAGCAAAGCCAAGAGAACAGGGGAACCGGGAGGATTCGTGGTGTTCCTCACCCTGAGCCTGTGGGCGCCCCAAAAGGAGATCTTCGCTCCTCTGGCACACAAGGTGAAACAACCTCAAGTTGTTTCCAAGCTCCAACCACGGCACAGAGCAGGGACCCCAGGGAACCAGGACTAACTGAGCCCAAACTGTCACAGGCAGAGCCCAAACTGTCACACCAGAGCAGGGATCACAGGAACCAGGACTAACTGAGCCCAAACTGTCACAGCCAGAGCAGGGAACCAGGACTAACCAAGCCCAAACTGTCACACCAGAGCAGGGCTCACAGGAACCAGGACCAGCTGAGCCCAAACTGTCACACCAGAGCAGGGATCACAGGAACCAGGACTAGCTGAGCCCAGACTGTCACACCAGAGCAGGGATCACAGGGAACCAGGACTAACAGAGCCCAGACTGTCACACCAGAGCAGGGACCACAGGGAACCAGGACCAGGTGAGCCCAAAGTGTCCCCTGGAGCCACCAGAGAGGTTTTGTCCCCAGCTGGCTGGCTGGGAAGAGCTGGCACTGGGATCCCTGTGGATACCATCACTCAGAGCTCTGCAGACAGGGTGTCCCATGGCATTGCACAACTCACAGCAACCTCAGAGCCCCAAAACACTCAGCACAGCCAAGTCCCGGGGCTGCTTTTAGGGGAAACAATTACCCAGCCCTAAAGCTACCTGCAGAACCTCCCTCCTGCATTATCCTCAAGATTTAACTCGGTGTGAAGATGCTCCTGGGCTTTAGCTGGCTGTGGGGAGCTGATGGGATGCAGCTTGGGGTTTAGCCCTCTCTGAGCACAACAAACCTCAGCAGCACGGCTGCTCCATCCCCAGCCAGCCCCAAAGGCAGCCTCGTGTATGGATGCTAAAAAGCTTTAGCAGAGAAGTTTCCAGCTCTCTGCTGCATTCTGTGAGAGCTCTGTCTTTCTCATGCAAACTATCAAAAACAACGCTATGGGTTTTGTAAACCAACTTTGCTATCTTGCACCTGCAAATTATTTTAGGATTGTTCTGATATCGACCAGGGAAACGTTTTGAAATGGGTGTTGTGAGAATTGACCAATCACTTTATTAGGTAGAGGTCCAACAGCCTTTTGCCATTCAAGTAAACTCTAAGCAAACTAACACATATAAACCCGTCTGTTACTAAATAAATAATTCCATTGTCTCCATTCCTTCCTGGACTCGGACTCTGTGTCATTATTTCTCTCTGTCCCCACTACAACAGCAACACTCGTGTTCCCCTTTCCTCGGGGGATGTGTTAGGAAAGGGAAATCAAACACTCTGCCACAGCAACAGCAGCACCAAGGGCAAAAGCACAGGTTCCCTTCCCTGTGGAAGCGTGGAACCAAACTCGCTGCTCCTCCAAACATTCCCTTCCAAGAGAGACTTGAGCAGGAAAAACTCATTAAAAAGAGATGTACCCAAAATTTCCCAGCATGAAGTTTATGTGCCTGTACCCTCACCAGAGCTCTATTCTCTTTATTCTGTTCCTTCCCCTCTTTTAGCAAGAACGTGACTTGAGGCAGAGCCTCTGCGTGCAGAGCTAATAATGAGAATGATATTTTGCTGCTCGTGGAGGGTGTTTTTGTACAGATATTCCTTAGATTAACTCCCACACCAGCTCACCGTGTGTCTCATGTCATGGGACTGGGCACAGTTTATGGTTTAACCCAGCACTGGCTGATTCAGGAAGGGACAAATGAGTGAAATTCCAGAGCCCAACTCACCAGAGTGTGAACCAGGGAGCGAAACCAGAGCTCAGTAATTGCTCTGTAATTCTCCTCCCCCATGGACCAGGCCCAGAAAGGGCCAAACACCACTGACCAGTTATCAACAACAACTTTTTGGTGATGCCAGACCACAGCAAAGCACCTCAGCCTCACTCTTCCAACAAAACTCATTGCCTGAAGAGCAACAAGGTGGGGAACGAGGCTCCTCATGGAGACCCAAACAAACCAAGCTTCCCCTGCAGTCACAGTCTGGCCCAGCTTGAACTGCCTTTCTAGATCCTCTAGAAAAAGAAAGGAAGGGGAAAAAAATTGCTTAGCAAGATGATTAAATAAAATGTTATCTATTCCAGCTACCCACTGGCTCTGGCTTTGACGTCAGAGCTGAATGCATTAACTAAATTTGTCGCTCGACAGCTAAAAATATCGAAGGCATTAAAAAAAAAAAAATAGGGCAGTGCTGGGAGAATTGGAGGTCCTCAAGAGGCACAAAACCCCTCCAGGTGGGGTTCACTGTGCTCTTGGGATTGGGATGTCAGGGAGGAGCTACAGCTGGTGAACATCCAAAGGGAAGGGAATGGGATGCTGCTGCCTGTCTGCTCTTGAGCCTCTTGGATTGCCAAGGATTCCCAAGGTGTTTGAAGATTTCCCCTCTTCCTCAGCTTCTCAACTGATGACCAATGGAGCTGGGATGCTGGAATGAATTATCCATATTTTTAGGGGTAACTGGAGGAAAGAAAATTCCCTTTAAATGATGGCCAATGGAGCTAGGATGTGGGAATGAATAATCCATATTTTTAGGGGTAACTGGAGGAAAGAAAACTCCCTTTAAATGACGTAACAGAACTGTGTGTTGAGTTTAGGAGCCAGCCTTGTTCTTTTCCAGCCCATTCCAAGGTTTTTTGTCTTTGAGGGAGCTCTGCCTGCTCTCAGAGGGTGCCATGGACACCACAGGTGCCATTTCCAACAGAGAGCACTCAAAGCACAGCAAACACTGGAGAAAAGCCTGAAACAGCCATTTGCTTTTGTTCTTTGATAGAGAAAGCTCCCGGAGACCCAAACATCCTTCAGCACAGCTTGCTCCCAGCCAGGCTGCTGCTTAAATCCTGAATTCCTGAGGGGCTAATTGCAGGGTGGCAAATACTGAGCAGGGAAATCAGCTGCTCAGGGATTTGGGGTGTCCTGAACTGCTCCAGGGTGGAGGCAGTAGAGCAAAGGAAAAGGGCCAGAGAACTTTAGCTGCAGGACAGAACCAAGAGGAAATAAACCTGGGCTTTGTTTAAAGTCATGGAAAGCAAATTTTTACTGATCACGGTTGTGCAGGGTCCAAGGCAAGCGTGCATTGAACCCCAGGAATAAATCCTGGTTTAAGTGTGTTATCAATGTTTCACTGATAGGGACAGAGTCCAGCTGGTGCTTTGGGCTTGGGACAGACCTGAAGCACAGGAATTACAACAAAGAGGTGCTTGGGTTACCTGAAGTCCCTTCCTGTTGCTGTTCCTGTGGCACTGGAGAGGAAGCTTTGCTTCACTAATATTTTACAACAGGTTTACTTCTTTCTCTGGCAGAATTTGTATGGGAAAAACAGTGGCAGGAAACAAAAATCTGAGGACTTAGTGCCCACACTTGTAGGGATCATTGCAATTGTGCTGCTGGATATTAAAAAACACACAGAGAGTGACTCTGCAAACTCCCATAGCCAAAATCCTGGCACTACACATCAGACACAAGTCAGTGACAGAGCAGAAACAACATCACAAGTGATTAAGTGACATTAATTGCTGTGAGGGTGGGGAGGCCCTGGCACAGGGTGCCCAGAGAAGCTGTGGCTGCCCCATCTCTGGAAGTGTCCCAGGCCAGGTTGGAGCACTCTGGGATAGTGGAAGGTGTCCCTGCCATGGCAGGGGGTGGCACTGGATAAATTTTAAGCTCTCTTCCCACCCAAAGCCCTCTGAGATTCCACCAGGCAGCAGCACCAGAGCCCAAACACACCAGGGACAGCACCGAGAACAAAATCTATTTCCAAAAAAAAAAAAAGACACGGGTGATTCAAGGTTGCAAAAAGCACCCGATGTGGAAAGCTTTAATGGAAGAATGGATGGATAGAAGATATTTCTATCAGCAGCTGGAATCTTTTCCCACAAAGTGCTGACTCCCCTCGCCTGAGCCCTGGTGGGTGTCACCTCTCCCCTGCCCGACTGCAGCTCCTCCACCTTCTCCTGACTCTGCTCCCTCCCCACCCAGGGACATTAACATATGTCCAATCTGCTGAAGGTGACGGAAGGAATTTTTCCCCAAGAAAGGTTAATAAACAAAGGAGTCCTGCGGTAACAATAGAGCCATTGTGTGAAAACTTAATTGGATCAGCAATGCATCAAATGTGCCAACACGGGGACAAACCTGCAGAGGAATTGTTGAAGCTCAGCCCTAGGTCAGAGTCTAAATGAGTGCCTTGCAACAGAGGCTGCTTCTAATTGCACTGAGAAGCCACAATATGTTGGAAATAAAAGCTGTGGGGAGCTGGCTCTTATTTTTAAAGCAAAAAAAGTTATTTCTTTGGAGGTTCAAACAACTCAGCTGTAATATTCTTTATAATAATGCGTTTTAGCAAAGAGAGGCTTTTTTAAAACTCAAAAATAATACTTATTCAATGCCAGCCTGTTTGTAATCAGATTGGGCTGGTGAGTAGAGGAATCCACCAGAGAAGGGACAGCAGAAAAAAAAACTAACAACTTTCTTTTAGGAAAAAGTTTTTTACTGAAAGAGGGATGAAGTTCTGGAATCATCTGCCTGGGGAGGTGGTGGAGTCACCATCCCTGGATGTGTTTAATAAAAGACTGGATGTGGCACTCGGTGCCATGGTTTAGCTGAGGTGGTGTTAGGGCATGAGTTGGACTCGGTGATCTCAGAGGTCTCTCCCAACCCAGTGATTCTGTGATTCAGAGAGGAGCTCTGGAGGCTGATGCCTAAAGAGGTCAAGCTAGAAACAGAGACTGGACAGGAGGAAGGGAATAAAGGTGGATATTTATTTGAAAGGCCTTCAGAGGCACACCCTGGGCAGGCCAAAGGCTGCACCCAAGATGGACCCCGAGTCACGAGTTCTTCACACTTTTAGAGCTTTGCTCCATTTGCATCTCAACCCAATTTCACCAATTAAACTTTAGCTAATGATGGAATTTCCCCTCAGCTTGCCCCCCTTCTCAAGATGCTGGGTTACACATTTTGGGCCTAGGCCAGGCTGGGTGTCCTTGGAGAGCAGCCTGGAGAGGTTTGTTCTGTCTGTCTCAGCATGAGAGAGCAGCAGCTCACAGGCTCCAGGACACTGCAGAGTTACACACTGGGAATGCAGCATTTGAAAAATATAAAAGTTAAAACCTAAGGCATCATGGTCACTCACCCAAATCTCCACCATCCTCCCACTCAATAGTGGGGGACACTAAACAAAGTCCAACATTACCAATTTTTTATTTTTGAAAAAGCTGCAAAATTGAGTTGGTTTTTCTTGGAAATGTCACAGTGAGCCAAGACACTCCAGGAGAGCCGTCAGCGCCGGCCAGTGACGCTCCAGTGTTCAGCTGGAGAGGAAAACTTCCATCCTCAACTCTCACTCGGTGTGGGCAGCCCCTGAGGAACTCAATTTACAGCACTGCTCACAACCACCCGAGCTCACTTTGAAGCAGGAAGGAGTCTCCTCATCAAAGCAGCTCACTGCAACCACGGGGAGCAAACTGCTAAAACAAGGGGTTTCTGGGTGCCTTGGTTGTAATTAGGAGAGAATTAAAAATCAAGAGGAGCTGCCACTGACAGCCTGATGAGGTACGGAGTTCTGCAGATACTATAAATAGTGTTTTATATATACACTATGTAATAGACACTATAATATGAGTATTTAGGTAGTAGGTACTGTAATAGTGTCTACTATTGGCACCCCCGAGCCTGTCAGAGCTCCAGGAGGGTTTGGACNTCCCTGTGGGACCCTTCCCATTCTGAGTATCCTGTGATTCTGTACTACATGGGATTTACTAAAGGGACCAGAGTTCCACAGGTATCTCACACAAAGCACATTTTTAAAGTGACCACAGGAGCAAAGCAGCAGGAAAATGTCATTCTCTTCCCATATACACGGAGGATTACACATGTCACAGTGACCAGGAGGGAGTATTTCTCTTGTTTGCTGTTTCTGTGGTTTCCTCCATCTCTGGGCAGGAAATCCATTTTGATGCAGGACGAGCAAAATGGCAGCTTCCCTTGGGAGCGGCCACTCACGGTTACAAACACCAGAGCAGTGACATTTCCCATCCAGCCCCTCCTCCGAGGGCTGAGAGCAGGAATAACGAGTGGCAGGAGGAAGGAGCTGCTGCAGGGCTGTGCTTGGAGCACGCTCCCAGGGATCCCTGCAGAATGGACACAGCTCCCTGAAGCCTTGGGCAGGTCTGGAATCATCAGCACAAATACTCCAGGGCCAGAAGTGTGGGGTAGGCACAACCCCTGGGTGGGCACTATGGATATGAAAAAAGGTTTCAGGCAGAGAATTTCTTTAGCCCTTGCAGTACTTTGTGAAGATTCGCTTTCTCATGTGAAGAATTTAAAACAATGTTATAGTTTTGTAAATTTTTGCGCCTGCAGCTACTTCCCAAGAACTGTTTTGGCTTCAACCAGAAAAGCATCTAGAAACGGATGTCTCAGAACTGGAGCAATCACCCCAAGGGGTGGGTGTCCGAGTGACCAACCATTTTATGCCATTCAACACATTTTGTGTATTAACATATAAAAGTTGTTCAATCTTTCATTAAACTCTCTTACTTCAGATCAATTTCGTGGTAGCGTGGACTCTGTCAACTTTACCTCCTTGGCAGCAACAGCAACAGAGCACAGATGTCTTCACAGCACAGCTGGAATGTTCCCTTTATCCCAGGGCACCATAAACACCAACAGGAGCACAGTCCATAGACTGACACCCCAAAAACTATCCCACAGCCTCAGAGCCTCTGTCAGTCCACGCCTCAGGTCCTGCAGCATCATCAATCTGTCTCTCTCCTGCCCCATCCAGAAACCCCAGCCTGTTTTCCATGTGCTGGATGGATTTCAGCAATGCTCCAGCACACGGGATTCAAGATCCGGGTTTATTAAAGCTGCAAAAAGTTGGGGAGTTGGAAGCCTGAGGGTGCAGGCCAACAGTGCTGGAAGTGTCTGATGGTGCTGGGAGCAGACAGACAGATCCCACTGTCCCCGTGCTCTTCCCCAAAGGGGATGATTGTCCCACAGGGTCCCCTGTTGCATAGCTCTTGGTCATTTAACCCTCTCAAAAAGCTTTTCCAGGCTCATTCCATTTATTTAAAAAGCGAAGAATACCAAAAAACTCATGGGCAGCACAGAATGACAGAATATTCTGAGTTCAAGAGACCCACAAGGATCATCAAGTCCAACTCTTAAGAATATTCCTAAGCTCTGGTTCAGAGCAAACCCCACTGGGCACGGAAAGGTCCCACCCCGGGGTTGCTGCCACTGTCCTGTCCCCACAGGGCATCCTGAGCTGGAAGGGACCCACCAGGATCACCGAGTCCAACCCCTGGCCCAGCACAGGACACCCCAAGGGTCACACCAGAAATTGGGGATGCCCCAGATCCTGCCACCAGGATCACCGAGTCCAACCCCTGGCCCAGCACAGGACACCCCAAGGGTCACATCAGAAATCGGGGATGCCCCAGAGTGCTGCAGCATCCCATCCAACAATCCCATTCCTGCCCAAACGCTTCCCCCAGGGTCTGCCCAGCACACTCTTCTTAAGGGACAGACCTTTAAGGACATTCAGGGCACAAATTCCTCAAGTGCAGCTGCTTATTGAACTCAGCATGGTCCAAACACAACTCCCGCAGGAAAGAAAAGCCAGAGCAGCAGCACGGGTTGGGTGCACAATGGAAAGTGAGGTGGGAAGTGCCTGGTCCTGGCTGTGATTTTAGGTCAAGTCAGGGAGGAGCAGGGTGGAGGAGGATTCTCTCCCACGTGGGGTGTTGTGTGCCCAAACACTGCTGAGCATCACCAGCCCCTCCCTGCACCACCCATCCCCTGCTACAGCACAACCCCTGCATCCTCGGGGTGAGGAGAGAGCTCAGGATTCCCCAGGGACAGCCTCGCCCTCTCTGCACCAGGGGATAAACCCCCAAAACACACAGCAGAGCCTGAGCCCCTCCCTGCCCCACTCCGTGGCTGTCACAGGGCTGTCACCACTCCCTGCTCCCAGCACCTCCCTGCTCTCAGCCCTGAGAGCACTCATCCTCCCTCTTCCATCTCCCAGCCTCAATTATTCATGGGTGTCAGCAGTGGTGCAGAAGCACAGCCAGAGACAGAACCCACAGACACTCGGGGAAGATGTCGCCCCGTTCCCAGCTGCGGGTCCCCCAGGGCCGGGCTCCAGGCACTGTAATGAGCTCTGGAAGCACCTCAGCGCTCGGTCCCCAGCCCCAGGGGGAGAGGAACCAGCACAAGAGCGGCTCTGATGGTGCAGCACACAGGCAGGGATCAAAAACTCCTGCTGAATATGGAGGAGAGGAGATACACGCTCGCACATAAAACATAAATGCTCTCCCCCATCAATATTGATGTTTCCCTGTTCGCACAGAACCAGACCAAGGATAATTACATGCAATTTTTATGCTGCCTCCAACATACTTCAGTCTCTGCACATCAAAGCCCGGCTAGGTGATGCTACAAGTTGCCAAGAGTGTCATGGATCAAAATGGAGCTCGTGGAGAGAAGCGATGGGTGGCGAGGTGGGGGAAGGCAGCAGCCTCTGCACGCTGCCGATGTTCCCTGCGGTGACAAAGGGAGTAAGAACGGAGGTGATCACAGGCTGGGCACAATTATCCCCGTGTCCGAGCCCAGTGCCCGTGCTGGAGCCTGGAAGGGCAGGGGGAGCTGGCTGGGAGCCTGCTGGGATATCGGCAGAGCTGTGGGTTATCGGCAGAGAGGTGGGATATTGGCAGAGCTGTGGGTTATCGGCAGAGCCGTGGGATATCGGCACAGCCATAGAATGTCGACGGAGCCGTGGGGTGTCGGCAGAGTCGTGGGATATCGGAAGAGCCGTGGGGTGTCGGCAGAGGCGTGGGGTGTCGGCAGAGCCGTGGGTTATCGGCAGAGCCGTGGGATATCGGAAGAGCCGTGGGGTATCGGCAGAGCCGTGGGGTATCGGAAGAGCCGTGGGGTATCGGAAGAGCCGTGGGTTATCGGCAGAGCCGTGGGATATCGGCAGAGCCGTGGGATATCGGCAGAGCCGTGGGATATCGGCAGAGCCGTGGGGTATCAAAGCCATGCACGGCTCCAGAGCCAAGCAGAGAAGCACCTTCAGCAAAGCCCAGTGCCAGGGAGCAGGAGCGGGATCCCGGCCTGGGAGCAGGAGCGGGATCCCGGCCTGGCACGGAGCAGGGACCAGCCGGAGCAGCTGGAGGCAGAGCCCTTCCCATGCCCAGCCCTCCCCAGCCCGCCGTGCCCAGCACAGAGCGAGGGCTGCTGCAGCGCCTCGGGGGAGCCCTGCTGAAAGCTTTTACGGAGCTGGCACATTTCCACCCCACCTCCATCCTGGAGACAGGCACACCCCCAGCCTCAGACCGTAAGTGCCTCTAAATCAGAGGCTGGGAAGCGTTTTCCGCACCCTCGGGAGGCAGATGCAGGCTTTCCTTGATAAACAAGCCCTCGCTTTCCCGAGGCCACGGGAGCACCTTCACCTGTGGCTGGAGAAAAGCTGGGATCGCACAAAACACGGCTCCAGCACGCCACGCCCGGCTCCTGCTGCCACCTCCGCCACGCCACAGCTTTCCACGCAGCGCTGAGGGATGGAATCAGACACAACTTGGACTGACTGCCCCCAGGCCCCTCTGTTCCTTTCGAGAAAATCGAATTCCCAACCAGCAGCGCCCAGATGTCCCCGTCCCGGGGCCGTGGATACGAGCGGCATCCGGAGTTGTAGCGAAAGCGAACGCGCGATGTAACGTTTTCCCTTGAATGACAGCTTTAATGAAAGACATCTCAGCGCTTGGAAAATCAGCATAAATGATCAGTTGCTAATCTCGTTCTCCCAGTAACTCTGGGAAGGCAAAAATAGAGCAGGCAGAATAAACTGGGGGCTGCAAACGGGGGTGGGGAGGGAAGCGGGGGGATGTTTTGCTCCTCTTTCTGGGAGCTCACATAGCAATTGCCACTGATTAAAAACCCACTTTTCTTACAAAAGGCACGATTTGCTGAGCACCAGTGTTGAACAATAGTGGGGGCTGTCTCCAGGCTCAGCAGAGGGAGCTGGATCAGTCACTTTTCGTGCAGTCTTCAGCCTCCTACACCCAGCACGTCCCTGCCATCAGCCGGGGCCTTTATCCCAACCTGAGGAACCACGGGTTGGGAACTCCCAGCTGAAACTTTGCAGGATGGGAACAGATAAGAACAGCAAAAGATGAGTGGGTGATGAAGATTTCCCACCTCTGAACAAGCACAAAGCCACGAGATCCCAGCTCAAGGCCAACACCAAGAGGACACCTCGGCACTCAGTGGACAGAGGGGATTTTGTGCAACAGAAGCAGAATCCCAGACTGGTTTGGGGTGGAAGGGACATTAAAACTCATCTCCTTCCACCCCCTGCCGTGGGCAGGGACACCTCCCACTCTCCCACGTTGCTCTGGTCATTAAAGCTTCAGGCTAAAGCCCAGGGAGAAGCAATTCCCTTGCTGTCCCCAGAGCCCTGCTCTGATCCAGGCTGACGTTCCCCACTTTCCAAGGCCAACAAAACATCCTTTACTTCGCCTTCAACTTCTCCATCTCCTTTGTTCTCCTCAAAATCTAACCCTGGCCCTGTCACCATGGTACCTGAGCTCCCAGTGGCAAATTATTAATCTTTACAGCATAAGGAGGGACAATTTTGACATCAATATATGACTTGTAATAGCTGCTGTCTGTGTGATAGCACCTTTTTAGTACTTCTTTTCATTTCTGTACTTTTTTATGAGGCTATTTTCTTTATTAGTACGTTTTTATAGCTTGTGCAACACCTTAAGTGCCTCCAAGAAGGTACTTCATAAATAAAATTTTAATAAGATTAAGGATTTAACTCCAAGAAAAAAAAAGCCCACTTGGCCAAGTTACGAATCACATGGTCCCTGTTCCATACCCTTCTTGTTTGTGCATGTCCTCACATAGCCCACAGGTTTTTAGTTTCGGTGCCACACTTCTGGCAGAACAGTTGGAATCTCAGCAGATCTCCGTATTTCACGGGTGGAGAGCTAACAGGACTTTTGGAGAGGTTATTTTTCTTATTTTCTGCTGTATTTCAGAGCCGAGTTCCAAAACTAGAACAGTTTATATCACTTTGTTCGAGGCTTTTTAAAATTTTAATGGCAACAGAGGCACCAATTACCTGCAGCCAAGAGGAGAGAGAAGAAATCCAGCCCAGCAGGCCAGAGGGGTTATATAAACCTGCTCCTGTGGCAATTTCATTTTCACTTGCACCACACAAACAGGAAAATTAGGGCTGGATCACTAAATTATCATTAAAGATGCAGCTACAGAGCAAAGCAAGAAGGATTTGCCGTGGGGCTGAGCCTCTTGTCCAACACACGATCCCAAATTGCTCCAGTTCTCCGAGGAAACACAGCTCTTGTTTAGTCTAATTCAGGAGGAAAGGTCTTTAAAAGTCTCCAACTCAGCAGAAAGACCTGGCTGCCTTCCCTGGATCCCAAATTTCACAGCCCACCTTTAAGGAGAACAGCAGAGCTGTTTTTTCCTCTTTCCAAAGAAGCCTCAGCAGTTTTCCCCACTAAACCAACAGGAAAACAAGAGGCAGTTTCAAAGCATCCCTGGAGATAAAATCTGGGCACCTTCCCACAGCACATCCTGGGACACCAGAGCAGCCCCACAAACTCCCACACCTCACCACACCTTGCCCAAACAGAGTTTTAAATACAAATGACACGTAAAAAAACCCAAAAACCTCCATTCTCAAGAGACACAACACTCCAAAACCTCAACCAGATACCTGCTGTTCCCTGCTTTTCTCCCAGAGGAGGAATTCAGGAGCAAACACATCTTTGGCCTCAAAGGGGGTGCTGGAATCCACATCTCAGCCTTTGTGCCCAAGTCTCTCTTTGAAATCAGGGGAGAAGCTGCTCCTCCTCTGCCTTTTCCAATTTTCCCCTCACTCCCCTGCTCCCAGGATTCCAGCAGGGTTTGAGCCACCTGGAAAAGATCAGCTCCAGGCCATTCCTCACCTGGTGGCTGCACCAAAGGTGTCTCAAGGCCTCCAAACAAAGCCCCTCCTGCTGAACTCAGTGATCTCTCACTTTTCCATCACTGTCAACACTCTCAAGCATTTTCCTAACAAATGGGATCTTTCGCCAGGATCCGTGGGGAAAAGGGCAGGTGCCCCATTGCCAAAATAAACTGTGCCCTGAAACAATTCCTCCACCTTGTTGAGAGGAAGGAAAGGGTGTGAAAGCACCACAGGGGCCAAGATTTGAGGACAAATACATCCCGTGGGTCCCACAGGTGGCCAGGCAGGACCAGGTGTGACCTGCTGTGACCAGGTCAGCAGCACCCCATGGGTGGTGGCACCCTGGGAATGGCTCAGTGCGTGCATGGAGGCAGCAATTCCTTCTCCACAGCCACTCTGAGCTCCTCCTTTCCTCCTTTCCTTCTCCACAGCCACTCTGAGCTCCTCCTTTCCTCCTTTCCTTCTCCACAGCCACTCTGAGCTCCTCCTTTCCTCCTTTCCTTCTCCACAGACACTTTGTACCACCCTGCTGCAAAGACCTCCTTCAGCTCTGAATCCAAAAGCCTCCCAGAGCCTAAAGTTCCTTTATTTCTCCAAATCCACCTCCCAAGCCCCACGGAATGAACCTTCAGCGCATCAGCAGCAAAGACCTTTGGCACATGGAGTCCATCTGCAGTGATGGCCCATAACTGATTGTCAGAAATGCCCTCATCAACCCCCTTTTGTATTAATCACAAAAGAAAAACAATTTCTGCCTGCTCCCTTCAGGTAATTATATTTTGCCCTGCAGCAGGAGATTTTATTATGTTTAGTCCCATTTCATTTAGAGCCTGAGGAAGGACCACGAAGTCTCAGATAGGAGCGATAAAAGGAGATGATGCTCGAGCCCAGCCTTTTGCAAGTCAGCATCTGACCCGAGTTAAAATCATTCAAGCACAATAGGGGAAAAAAAAATAAAACTCCTTCAGATTTGTATCTATTTGGAGAGGGCAGGAATGCTGGCTGAATCATGAACTCTGGGGAATACGGATGCCTCCCGAAGGAGCCAGGCCTTCATTGTCAATGTGCTTTAAAAAGAAAAGAATGTTTCATGTGGGTGTGTGCCGTTGTTTTTTTCCTCCGTGGAGCAAGTGTCCCATCTTATTTCTCAAATGGTCTTTTCTTTGTTGAAGCCTCATCTATTAATAATCCTTCACTTGAAGGGGAAAGGAAAAAGCGAGCTCCTGTCAGACATACAAGCTGTTAGTCTGGGATGGACAAAAATAAACCAAAGCTGCACAATTAGCTGCAGCACAGGTCACTCGTCTGGAGTTGTGACTGGCTGTAACCACAACCTTGCTGAACTTTCCTTATGGAATAGGAGCTGGGCAGTGCTTGGCATCCAGGAGTGTCCTGGAGGAAATTGAGGAAGTTCCCTGAACTGCCCAACACCATCTGCTGCATCAATATCCTCAGCGTGGGGCCAAGAAAATATTTGGGTCTTGAAAACATAGAGAAACAAGATCAATGGAATCTGAAAGATCATGGAGTGACAGAATGGTTTGGGGTGGGAGGGACCTTAAAGCTCATCTTGTTCTTGGGGCAGGGACACCTTCCACTGTCCCAGGCTGCTCCAAGCCCTGTCCAGCCTGGCCTTGGGCACTGCCAGGGATCCAGGGGCAGCCACAGCTTCTCTGGGCACCCTGTGCCAGGGCCTGCCCACCCTCACCCTGCCTGCACTCCTTATGGAACCCCAATATTCAGGGAGCTGCCCCGGGTTCAGGATCTTCCTCAAGACATGCTGTGTTTTCTCTATGACATCCATTCCAAGCTGGCTCTGAGCCCCTCAGAACCAGGGGTGGCTTCCCCTCAATCCCTTCCCCAGTCTGAGGCAGGTCGCTGGTGCCAAACTGGCCAAGGAGCTGAGCTCTGAGCCCAGGTGGCTGGACCCAAGCCCTCACTTTGCTGATGATGCTCCACCCTCAGACTGCGGGATGGGGGCAGCAGCTTCAGGAGGGACCTGGGACGAGCTTAAATTTGCAAATTCCCTATGAGTGCTAAAAAGCTTTAGCAGAGAAGATTTCAGCTCTCAGCAGCAGTTTGTGAGAGCTCTGTTCTATCTCATGCGAAACTATGCAAAACATGATAAAGTTTTCTGTAAACAGACTTTGCTAATCCTGCACCTGCAAATATAATTAGAATTGTTGTGATACCGACTGGGGAAATGGGTGATGTGAGAATTGACCAATCACCCTGATAGGTAGTTAGTTAGAGGTCGAATACCTCTTGCCATTTAGGTAAACACTAAAAGAACTAAACACATAAAACCCTGCCTTTTATTAATGAAATAATTCCTTTCTGCTGACCACACTCGTGTCTCTGAGCCCTTCTTTGCCCTCCGGCAGCGCCGACAGCGACACTTCCCCAGTGAAATCTTGCCTTGTTTTCACTGCTCCAAACAGCGGCCCTTTGCGAGGGAATGGAAAGTGCTGGAAACGTCAGCCCGGAGCTGTGGGGATGTTCAAATGCCACTGGTGAGCTCAGCCGTGCCTGGGAGAGGTGTGAAGTGAGGCAGGGAGGCAGCCAAGGAGCTGCGTCACCGCCAGGAGCCGGCCCGGTGCCACCACGCTGCCTGCGAAGGCACAGATGCCATGTGAGCCCACAGGCAGCGCTCAGCAGGCTCCGAGAGCCTTCCCGGGATGGGAACACGGCCCTAAAGCTGGGCTTTAGCCCCGGGAAATGGGGAGGAGAGGTGACAGGGACAGAGCTGAGAGCCTGATAATCACCAGGGCACGGCGAGGTGGCTCATGAGCTGCTGGCACTGCTGCTCTGCCAGCTCCACGAGGCTCTGCAGGGTCCCAGCATTTGGGATTGCAGGGTCCCCAGGGCACACACAGCCCCAGCATTTGGGGTTGCAGGGTCCCTGCTCCCCAGGGCACAGACAGCCCCAGCATTTGGGGTTGCAGGGTCCCCTGTTGGCACTGCTGCACTGCCAGCTCCACGAGGCTCTGCAGGGTCCCAGCATTTGGGGTTGCAGGGTCCCCAGGGCACACACAGCCCCAGCATTTGGGGTTGCAGGGTCCCCAGGGCCCAGCCCCGGCCTGTGGCACTGCCTGCCCCCTTCCTCCTGCTCAGAGGAGCAGCATCGCTCTTTGCCACGAGCTCTGCTGCAATATTCCCAGTCTTCCTCTTCCCCCCAGGCCCCCCAGCTGCAGGAAAATATGTTAAATCGTTAAAATAATTCACTTTTCAGGTCCTGTCAGAGGTCACAGCCTGGTTTGCTGGGCTGGGGAGGTCCCGTTTTCTCCCCAGGTCCATTTGTATTCCCTCTGCAGCAAACACTCCAGCACGACTCAGGTGGGAGAACCTCATCTTGGTGTGGGGCAGGATCACAGCAAAAGGAAAAACCACCCCAGTCACAGCAAAGGACAAGTTTGGAATTTTGTTTTCTTTGGAGAAGGCTGAAGAAAATATCTCCGTTCCCAAACAGCACCCCAGTCAAAGCTGAGCTGCTGCACAACTCAAAAGTGGGACTGAGCCTTCTTCTGCGGGGTCTGAGTGATGGACAGGATTTTGGGGGATCCCCGTGACTGGCAGTTCCTGGGGGGAGGGATGAGCTGCAGCCGTGGGAGCCAACAGAAGGGAAGGGGTCCAGTCCCAGGAGCAGCAAGAAGTGACCCTGTCATCCCTTCATCCCCTTCATCACCTCCATCACCTTCATCACCTCCATCACCTTCATCACCTCCATCACCTTCATCACCTCCATCACCTCCATCACCTTCATCCCCTTCATCACCTTCATCCCCTCCATC
>VWZT01008721.1:85131-126385 GCA_013397055.1 Pachycephala philippinensis
CCATCACCTTCCATCACCTTCATCCCCTTCATCACCTTCATCACCTTCATCACTTTCTATCCCCTTCATCCCCTTCATCACCTTCATCCCCTTCCCTCACCAGCTCCCAAAGCCTTCAGGCCAGCTTGGAGACAAACCCAGGTGGGTCTGCTCCCCAAAACCCCCCAGGTGGAGCGGGATGGGAACGCTGCAGCTCCCTGGTGGAGGGAAAGGGTGTGAATTCCTCACCTGGAGCCCACACGGACCCAGCCTGAACACCCCCGGCCCAGCCCCTTCCCAACACCCTTCTCTCACACGTTTTCCCTCCCACATCGAGCTGCCTTCCAGCCAAGCCCGAGCTGGCTGTGCCCGAGCTTTCTGCACCAGGGAAGGCAGAGGAGGAGCAGGAGAAGGCACATCTATCTCCACGTGCTCCCGGCCTCCCAGCACCGGGGCACCCAACACTCAAAATACAATTTTAGGAGCTAATTCCACCCATTGCCCAATCCAGCACGAAAATCCTTCCACCCAGAGCCACCCCAGCTCGGTGGCACCCAGCCTGACTTGTTGCCAAGCCCCAGAGGCCGGGCTGCGGTGGAGGAGCACAGGCTGCCTTATCTGCAGGGAAATAAAGCCAGCCCTGCCGAACACAGCTGAGTGCAACATCACCATAGAAACCCGGCGAGGAACTGGGGGAAGCGGCTCTCCCCAGCTCCTCTCAACGTGACAGCGAGCAGCGCCCAGCCCCTCTGGGCTGGCAGGGCTGCGGTGGGCGAGGGGGACGCCTGGAGCAGCGCTGTCCCCGTGGGGAGATCCCCCACTCGCCCCCCGGGCTGTGTTTTTAGCCCCAGGCAGGTTTCCTCCTCCCCAGCCACCCACTTCCAGCCCTCTGGAAGCATCCCCAGGGTGGTGCTGCCTGGCCGTGCACACCCCCAGCAGGCACCAAACTCCTTTTTTCCTCGTCCATGTGCATTTTCCTGCACATTCCTTCAGTGGAGGGAGGGAAGAACCAGCCTGGGGTGAGACCACTGAGCCCCTGGACCTTACAACCATAGCACAAATTGAAATCCATCCCCACTCTGGAGTCAGTTTTGTGTGTGACAAAGCGTTTTCTGGAGAGAGAGATGTCTGAGAAAATCCATCCTCAACTGAGGCCTTGCCCAAATTCCTGGGAGAAAAGGCAGGAAACCCCAGAGTGTGTCACATTCACCTCCTTCCCTCCCTTCCAGGCTTGTGGGTGCCACGAAACACAACCAGGACACCCCAACTTTAGTGCAGCACCAGCAGGGCTGGGCTGGCTGGAGACACCACAGACAAAACTCCTCAGCCTCGACAGTGCCTGGAGACCGAGGTCCTGGGTTGTGTCACTGTCATGGAATCCTGGAATCCTGGAACACTCTGGGCAAGAAGGGACCTTAAAGATCATCTAATTCCACCCCCAGCCATGGGCAGGGACACCTTCCACTGTCCCAGGTTGCTCCAAACCCCGTCCAGCCTGGCCTTGGGCACTGCCAGGGATCCAGGGGCAGCCACAGCTTCTCTGGGCACCCTGTGCCAGGGCCTCCCCACCCTCACAGGGAACAATTTCTTCCCAATATCCCACCTAACCCTACTCTCTGTCAGACTGAAGCCATTCCCTGTGTCCTGTCACTCCAGCCCCCTGTCAATTGTCTCTCTCCATCTTTCCTCTTGGCTCTTCCAGGCACTGCAAGGCCACAATTGGCTTATTTTGAAGCCTTTTCTTCTGAACAATCCCAATTCTCCCAGCCTTTCCTCTCAGGAGAGGTTCTCCATCCCTCTCATCATCCTCTGGACTCAGGAGAAGTCCTTTGCTCCTCTGTGAGCACAAACACGACGCTTCCTCCCATGTGGGGTTTCTTTCTCGTTCCCATTTTCAGTAATTACCTGCAATTTCTCCCTGTGCTTCGTGAGGAAGAAAAGGAGCTGCTGATTCACTGGCCTGATGTTCCTTATTTTTCACATCTCTCCTGTCCCCTTTTAGTCATCTTTTACATTAACTGACCCCAGATTTTTCATTAATATTGCTCCAGTGCTGCAGGTTTTCGTCCTGACAGCTTCCATTTCTCTTCCATGAACTCCATTAGACACAAGGGTCAGGGAGCAGCTCAGGAAAGGGTCTTTTGCTGATATATTGACTTATTTTTTTTATCCCAATGTAATGCTAATGGGTTTATTACTATTTTCACTATTGCCAGGCATTGAGGAGATTTTCCACTCGCTCTCCACAGCTTCACCCCGATCTCTCACCCCTTTCCCCACCTCTTTTAGGGTGCATTTATCATCTAGAAACTCAGATTATCCCCTCCATGGTGTGAGCTGTCTTTCCATGGCTGTCAGCAGCAATTCCTCCTGCTCCCATCCTGCCTGCTTGGTCCCCACCTCCTGAAATCCTTGGCTAAGCTCACTAATTCCTTGAGATTTTGACCCCTGCATCCTCACACCCCACTTTTCTGGCCCATTAACACATTCTCCATCAGTTCTAACCCATGCTTCCTGCCAGAGGAGGTGCAACAACTCCAGCCTTCCATGAAAGCTTAATTTCTTCTGAATCCCATTCCCAAAATCCAGATGTGGAGCTCTTGTGCGGGAGAAAGGAGTTGGACTGTCTGGCAAACCAGAAATTAATAACAGAGCCACAGGCCAAAATTGAGCCTCTAATTGGTTTCAGATCCAATTCCTGTTTGTATAGGACCGAGTAAAATACAGCCCTGGGTCATCTATGGGCTCTTTACAACTGGGGATAAATAGGTTCATAAAATGAAACGTTAGGTAATAATTTCTTAAATTAAAATACTTTGGATGTGATGATTGGAAGGTAAGATTACCCAGGCCGGAGCCCTGCTTCTGCTGCAGAGCTGTAACAAGAAATTCACTTCAATTAAAAGCACTTTTCAGGTGCTTTGAATTTAGGAACACTGGAAGAAAGGGCTCAGAGACAGCGGTGAGTGCAGGGGAAGGGAGATTGTGAGAAGCTGTGGCTGCTCCTGGATCCCTGGAAGTGCCCAAGGCCAGGCTGGACAGGGCTTGGAGCAGCCTGGGACAGTGGGAGCTGTCTCTGCCCATGGCAGGAGGGGTGGAACAAGTCCAACCCAAACCATCCATGATTCTCTGTATAAAAAAAAACACTTTTCCACCTCAACAGCTCTAGAAATGGCTCCTCTTTGGAAGCTCCAATGTGAAATGGAAGAAGCTCCAATGTGAAATGGAAGAAGCTCTTGGTCCTGGATGGGGAATACAATTGATTAAACCCTGAAAAAAAAAAAAAAACCAAACACAGAAAAAACCCAATTTCTAACAAGAATTTAGGTTCCTCCTCCTAAATCAGATGAAACCTGTCCTGGGTGAAACTGGTGGGACAAGCACCAGGAGAGAAGAGACCCTGAGAAATGAGAGGATGAACACGTCAAACATCCCAGCTGAAAACAACAACAACGAAATGTGTAAATATTGAATGAGCACACATTGAGGGCAGAGGGAATCCCAGGCAGAGACGTGTTGGAAAAGAAGGGACAGCCCAGCTCCTCTCCTGCCTGAGGCCTTCCAGCACAGGCCTAAAACTGGCCCAGGGCCATCTCAGGAAAATTGTTCTGTAGAGGAGTTACAGAGGCTGTGAGAGAATCCTGCCCTGATGCCTAAAGAGAAACCCAGAAACAGAGACTGGACAGGAGGAAGGGAATAAAGGTGGATATTTATTTGAAAGGCCTTCAGAGGCACACCCTGGGCAGGCCAAAGGCTGCACCCAAGATGGACCCCGAGTCACGAGTTCTTCACACTTTTATAGCTTTGGGCCATTTGCATCTCAACCCAATTTCACCAATTAAACTTTAGCTAATGATGGAATTTCCCCTCAGCTTGCCCCCCTTCTCAAGATGCTGGGTTACACATTTTGGGCCTAGGCCGGGCTGGGTGTCCTTGGAGAGCAGCCTGGAGAGGTTTGTTCTGTCTGTCTCAGCATGAGAGAGCAGCAGCTCACAGGCTGCAGGACACTGCAGAGTTACACACTGGGAATGCCGAATCTGAAAAATATAAAAGCTAAAACCTAAGGCATCACTTGAACAAGCTCAGAGTCCAAAAAACACCAGAGGAAAGGAGAGAGGAATGTGGCACTCAGGGCAGTGATGGGCAGCTGCCACACTCACTCCAGCCAGGAATTTGTCTGGAAACTCTGTGTTCATTCTTCACTCAGCTCCTCCTCCCTCTCAGGGACAGGCAGAGGGTGAATCCTTGGTTTGGCAGAGGGGGTGGTTATTGAAAGGGGTTTTTGCTTCCAAAATTGTTCCTCCCCTTCCTCAACAAAGCCCCACGTCTTCTGAAAGAGCATTAAAGCTTCAGAGCATTCTGTGAAGAATAAAATGAAGAGAAGGCCTCTTTCTTACAACTTCATTGAAATCTAAGGAAAACTGGGGAAACTTCCATGCCTCTCTGGATCATCAGCACAGAGGCTGAGGAAGATGAAGGAAAATGAAAATGGAATTAAATCTTCAAGTGCCTCTCCAGCAATTCATCCATCCTGGGAGGAACAGGGAGGCCTGAGGATAGAAACTGTCCTTTTTCTAAACCTCTTAAACTTGAGATAATCTTTCAGAGTCTGGTTTTTTTCAAACATTTTCCTGAGAAAGAAGAGAAAATAAAAGGTCTCTGTGAGGCAAGAGCCGCCTGTACTTCCATCTCCTGGGAATTTTGCCTGGAGATGCATCTTCTTGCCTTGGGTTCACCTCCTCCTTGGCTGCAGCCCTTTGTGATTTCCTGTGTTTGAAGCCTGCTCAAGCTTCTCTTTGTTGCACAGGAACTGCCTGTAACGCTCCGTGTTTTCCAAGAAAATGCTGGCAGGAGATCCATAACCTTTCAGCATCCCTTTCTTGTTCCCTTCCAGGCCCTGAACTCTTTCAGTGGCCCCTTCTGATGTTGTGAACTGAATTTAACAGCCAGGACCTGCCACCAGCAATGCCCAATTCTACACTGAGGAATTGGGTTTATTCCAGGTATTTCTGCTGGAATTACAGGCCACAGACACAATATCCTTCCTATCAACATCCTTCCCCAATAAAAGGTTTCAAAACAGCCCAGATAAACAGAATAAAAGCCGCTTCTCTTTTACATCAAGCAGTTTTTTTCCCCCAGAATCCCTTTCAGGGCTTGCTGCAAGACAAATAATCTTCATTTCCTGATTCTCCTCTATTTATTTCATTGTGTTTCCCTCTCAGGTCCAAGTTCCTCCCAAGGCTGATCCTTTCTAATCCAAGAGGAATGAGTTTCAGAGGAGACTGGCAGAGGAAAATCCTAATTGCTGACATTTTCCTGAGAGGAAAACCATATCTCTGAGTGTAGGAACAACAGGAGAAAATAATTCTTGCCACCTGGAGCTGGACAAGGGAACTTTTCAGTTGGGTGATCCAAATGAGCTTTTCATTTGGATGATCCAAAGTAACTGGAGAAAATCACTTTATAGAATCACAGAATGGTTTGGGTTGGGAGGGACTTTAAAGCCCATCTCATTCCATGCCCTGGGCAGGGACACCAGTGAAAGACCATTTGCAGACATTGTGCTTTCCCAGGGAAAAAAACATCCGAGAAAAGCCACCTGAGGCCAACCAAATATTTCATTTGACCTGAAGGTAACAGATTTATGGCGTCTGAGTCACTTAATTAATTTTTATTTACAGTTTAGATCAGTGCTATTTCCAAGCATAAAGTCAAAAGAACCATTTCAAGTACGTAAAAGCAATATATTTCAAAATGAAACACTTCCAATTTTCTTCCTTCTCCATTTTTGGCTTGAAACGTCCATATTTCACCAAATGGATTAAGAGATTAAAAAAGAAATCTCATGTTTTCTTCATGGTGTATGCTGTGTATACTCTTAACCCTGTGTATGCTCTTCACAGGCTTTTTGGCCTTCAGGAGAGCCCTTTGTTCAGCAAAAAGAGCTGGAAAAATTTGCAAACAGCTCTTAATGAACACGTCGGAGTTTAGAAAATGAGGGTGAAGGAGACCTGGGGTGGGCCAGCCCCTGGAGAAGGTCACAGCCCAGCTGAGAGCCCTCTGCTGCCTCTCCTTGGCAAGAGCCAACAGCTTTAGGGCAACCTCGTGTCAAACTCACAGCACCCAAACCTCTAAAACATCATCCCCAGCTTGTCTCCTATAGATACAAAAGAGGCCTCAGCAGGGAATTTCTTTAACCTTTGCAGCATTTTGTGAGAGCTCTGTCTTTCCCATGTAAAGAATTTAAAGCAATGTTACAGTTTTGTAAACTTCTACACCTGCAGTTGTTTGTCAAGGATTGTTTTGGTTTTAACCAGAAAAACATCTAGAAACTGATGTCTCAGAACTTGGCCAATCACCTCGAGGGGTGGATGGCCAAGAGATCAATTACTTAATGCCATTCAACACGCTTCTGCTTATTAACATATAAAAGCTGTTCCATTTTCCATTAAACTTCTTTACTTCAGATTATCTCTTGGGCACTTGGACTGTGTCGTTTCTTACGGGTTCGGGGTGCTACAGCGACATCCTCCTACTGAATTTTCATGAAATTGGCAAAAACAACATTTTCTTTCCCCAGGTGAACCCTGTGATTAGAAGACACCTGAGCTGAGGAAGCTCAGCCTTGCCCAGCACCACACCACTCGAGTGCCCAAAACCAGAGCTCCTGTCATTTCTCACTTGAGTCATCTCCAGGAGCAGCTGAACCATCTGTCTGACATCAAAGGCAATTCCCAGATCCACTTTCCAGCCCCTCTGGATGAATCAGGTTCCACAGCATCACTGAAATCATCTGGGCCCAGCCACCTTGAGCCCTCCAGAGCAGCCCTGTCCATCTCTCCCTGTCCCACATTGCCTTTTGACCTGTTCCAGGTCAACATTTCCCACTTTGACTCACCAGGATTTTCCTGAGGGTGTCCTGGACAATCCATCTGTGCAAAGAGGCAGAAAGTATCACCTCAGCTGCTCCCAGACTAAAATTTGGATGAAGAAGCTTGTAGAGCTCACTTGGAACAACCTCAGGGAGATCTCTGGCTTCCTTTGAAATAAAGGATCATTCAATTTTGGTCCAAAGCAACCAAAATAAATTGGAATGCAGGAAAACCAGGCTCTTGTGATTTTGCCCTCAACCAGGAGGAGGACACGTTTCTCTTGGTGCCCATGGCTGACACCGTGGGACAAGAGCAGAGTCACAGCTGGTATTTCTGCCTGACTGGGACAGCATTCAAGGCTCAGGGAAACAGCATCATCCAGGAGGGGACAGGAATCAATTGATTGTGCAAGAAACAATCCCTTCCAGGAAACAAAATCTCCAGGTGTCTGTCATTGCCATGGAGCCATTTTCAATGGGCTTTTTTATGTCCCTCCTTTTTTTCTTCCTCTTTACAAGATGGGAAGGGATCCTCCTAGGATCTAGGTTTAGATGGGATATTGGGGAGAAGTTTTTTATTATGAGGGGGATAAAACACTGGCACAGGTTGCTCAGGGAAGCTGTGGCTGTCCCTGGATCCTTGGAAGTGTCCAAGGCCAGGTTGGATTGGGCTTGGAGCAACCTGGGATAGTGGAAGGTGTCCTAAGATGGTTTTTAAGGCTTCTTCCCACCCAGGCTATTCCAAGATTCCATGATTACTTGGGCAGGAGCTGTGAACAGAAAGCTGTTCTCTGCCCTCCAGAGCAAGAAGGTTTCTAAGACACAACTTCACCCTTAACTCATGACGCCATAAATTTCCATTTTTACAGATGGGCAAAGGGAGGAAATTTGGCCCGGGGTCAGCTGTGATAATGGAGGAGTTCTTGCCTGGCAGCACCTCATTCATCCCATTCCATCAGGCACTTAATCATCATTTAATCCAAGGATCCTCATTCATCCCGGGTTCTCAGAGCCCTGCGGGGAGTCTTTCAGTGTCATCCAAGATATTTCAAGCTGGGGGCCTGGCAAGGACAGCTCCAAGGATGGCATCAATTGTCTGCAGCAAGTTCCTTGACCCTTTCCTTTGGAGAGCTCCCTTGCACCAGCAGAAAAAGCAGAAGGGGGTTAAATGGCCCTTGTGAAGATGAAATAACCCAACAGCAGCACATCCATTTATTTAGATCATCAGGGCCATCTCGCTTGTGATCCTGAGCGTGAGAGAGAGGAGTTAAACCTCTTTTGAAATCTTCTGTTAAAAGAACTAAGGCAGATCTGCAGCCTCCAGAGATTCAGGAGGAGACAGACACCCGGGAGATTATATTTAAATTTTAAATAGCTCTGGTTGATTGGGTCAGGCCCTGGTTAATGACACAGACTGATGGTCCTTCGGGTTGGGGTGGATTTTTCTTGAGGATTCTGGCACCAAGAAGTCATTACGACATGAGGTAATTATGGAGCAGGTTCATTAGCCCACAAACAGGTTCAGGTCACTCCACATACCTTGTCCATCCCTCTGCATCCTCAGATGCCCTGGATGGGATAAACGGAACTTGTGTGACTTTCTGTTCATGATCTTTCTGTATCAAATGATAAGAAGGTGTAAAAAGCCCCATTTGTACAGAATAGATTGAATAGCACTGTAAAAATTAACGAATTGAAAATCCAGTGGTGAAAACCACAAAAGGAGAAACACTGATTGTTAGAGTGTGAGACAGAGTGAGCATCCTAAAAACTGAGGAGATATTCCTGTTGGTAAGGCTTCTTTTAGACGCCAGGGTCAGTTCCTCATCTATAGCCAAGAGAGTGATTTTTGAATTCAGCAAGATCAAGCACAAAGCACGGGTGAGGTGGGAGAAAAGGCTTTCCTGGAAGACAGACAGCTGAAAATTCCAGATGCTCGCTGCCACCAGTTGTTTCTCCCATGAAATAAGTGGGGTCAGATTTTCCATCCTTGTGCCCGGGGCACTGAGGAACGGAAGCAAACCTGGCACACCAAAGGACAAGAGTTACATCAGCCCAGGGCTGGAGTCTTCCCTCTCCTTTCAGCAGCAAAATTCCTGTCCTGAGATGTCCCTGAAGCACCTACTCACAGCCATAAGGACAGGGGAGAACATATTTGCAACAGAAGATGACCACGACGATCTGGTTTTTGCTCCAGGAGGGTCAAGAACGAGCTGATGTCACAAGTGCCAGGCTGAGCCTCAAAATGCAACAGGGCTCTCACAAATCCCTCTGGTGTCCAGGACAAAGTCAGCCAGAGATGTGCTCCAGCCACACGCCCAGCCTCCAACAGCTCCACAAAACCAATTAAAGGGCTAAAAACTTATCAGGACCCGCAGTCCTTGAGTATTTTTGGTTCAGACCAGCTTGAAAGGGACAGTTTGAAGGACTTTGGGGCATGAGGGACCAGAAAGCCTCGTCCAGAGGTACAAAGGATTCGTTTATGGGACAGTAATTACTCGGCAGCGAAGGACATTAATTTGAAGTTAGTAGGGTTCAAGATATTCCATTATTCATCGTGCACCCCCATTTGCAATGAAATCATTTCAAAGTGATGGATTCAGATTTAGGCAAGTGATGCTGGAATGGGACAGAGGATATACTTTGCTGTGTTTTATGGGCATAGAGAGAGCCATAAATTTTGAATGTTAAAAAGTCATTCCAAAGAGAGAAAATATTTTAGCTGTCAATCTGGCTCTCTTTATTGCTGAGGGAATAATTCCATGGTATACAGGAGCTCTGAGCTGGGAAATCTGTCCTGCAACATGACCAAGGGATTCAGGGATCTGATCTGAAACCCACTGAAATCAGAAATAAGAGGGTTAAGGATCCCACAGCAAACTGCTAAAAGATAAACCCTAAACCTGCCCTTCCCACTGGCAAAAGGAAAAGCTCTTTCCAAAGGTGGGTGAGCCCTGAAAAAGGCGCTGCTCAGCCAGGTTATCATCCCAGAGACTGAAGGATGGATGGATGTGCTGGAAAACTTCCTTTGCACACCAGAACTGGGAAAGAGGAGGAGCACTGGGAGCTCCCTCACCTTCCCATCTCACTCTCCATGCAGAATTTGACACACCAAAATCCTTGGAGCAGTGACACCCCCAGAGCCTACAGGAACAGCAGCACCACGTGGCCCAAAGCAACCAAAATAAACTGGAATGCAGGAAAACCAGGCTCTGGTGATTCTACCCTCAGCCAGGTGGAGGACACGTTTCTCTTGGTGCCCATGACTGACACCGTGGGACAAGAGCAGAGTCACAGCTGGTATTTCTGCCTGACTGGGACAGCATTCAAGGCTCAGGGAAACAGCATCATCCAGGAGGGGACAGGAATCAACTGATTGTGCAAGAAACAATCCCTTCCAGGAAACAAAACCTCCAGAAGAACGCCCAGAAGAACAACTGTAGAGCCCAAACCATTACAACAGCCTCGGAAGGGATGAATAAAGAGAAGGAAGAAGAAAATCTCTGTAGATTTGGCCCAGAAATTAATTCCCCTGTCAGTCAGCCCGAATCAGGTGGGATTTGCATCTCCCCTTTGGAGCAAGAAGCATCCAAGCATTACCCCAAAACACCAGAAGTTTGCAGGATCACATGGCTGAGAATGTGCTGCCTCTCCAAAAAAGAGTCTCCAAAATGGCATTAGACTTGCTATTAAACAATGTAGAGAACATGATCCTACCTCAGCAAGAATAGAAAAAGAAGAGCTATTTCCTCCTAATGATCTCGTTCCAAGAAAGCTTGGAATATATGCTTAACGTTGCAGACAGCTTTTCCTATGCCTGCTAAGCACTTCTGCTCGAAACAAATATAAACCTAATTTCATTTTATATATACCAACAAAATGCAAATTACAAGAGCAAGAGTCTGGAGTCTTCATCCTTTAGCTCATCTGTATCCCAGGCTCCCCACTTGCAAACGATGAATGTCTGCTCATGGATTTGCTATTTTTTTTCCAACCAAATAACTTCTGCCACATTGTGTTTCTCTCCTGCAATATAAATAATGTTCACTTAACAGTGAATGCATTAGAGAACTATGTTTCCATTGAGTTGTCATTTCCAGAAATATTCTTCTTTTGGGTAGAAATTTTCCATTCTCAGTCTCGGCTGAAGAACAGTTTTTCACCCCACTTATTTCTATTTTTTTTTCAGTATATCTTGCTCTTATTTTTAATTTTAAAGTAACAGCAATATCCCCCAGTAAGAAATGCACTGAAAACACAGACTTTTCCCCAACCTGTAACTAGAGATTAATTTGGGGGCTATTCATAACCCAGCTGAATTTCTGAGATCAGGTCAGTAGCGTTAAGGTGAATTTTCATTGGAACCAGTGCAAAGCATCAGGAACGGCACAGGGAAGAGGAGGGAAAGAGGAAGAGCCCTCAAAACTCCCAAGATTTCCATATTGTGGCAGCTGGGAAAAGCAAAACACTGGAATAGCTTCTGAGCAAGGTGTTTTGAACAGGGGAAGAGATGGAGACAGGGAAAAAGTCTTCCCTTACTTCATTGACATTCATCCTTTTGAAGGATTTAGACAATTCTCAGTCTGGACAACTGAAATAAAACCAGAGAGGGGAGAGGTTTTATTCGAAGTTCTCACACGATTTCTTTCTTACTTTTTCCCTCCACAACTCAAACAAAATCAACGTGAAAACCAACTGGGTTTTGTCAGCCCAAATAAACCCAACAAATCCTGCCCATCACACAAAGACTCGCTCGGTTTATGGTTGTTTTCTGCCTTGCTCCTCCTGGAAGGAGTACAGGATCTAGGCCAGCAGCTTCATCCACTTCCCTAAAAATAAACAGCGTTTGTTCCTTGCCCCTTTTGCTTCACAAGATCTAAGATGTTAAATATTCAAAAAAGCCACATATAGAAACCTGATTCATCTCAATTATTCTTGGACATTTTCCTCCTGAAGCACAGATACACCAAGGGAAGGAGTAATGCCACGAAGTTTGCTCCTCCACAGCACAGCTCCATCAGCAGCAACTTCAGAAACCACTTTTGGCTAACAGACGGCAAAGAGGGCTCAGTGATGGGATGGGTGGTGGAAGGTTCCAGATGAGCATTCAGTACAAGTTGCATAAACTGTCAGCTTTAAGCTAAAATGTCCACTGGGACCTTCTTTGCCACCATCACCTACAGGATTTTTATTTCCTGTGTGCATCATGAGATGAGAAGTACATGAAGTTACCAACGAGCTCAAAGCCACACACCCCCACCTCATTTTATTGTTTATCGTTTCCTACTTTTAGGTGGAGTTTTCTAGGTGGTGTCCAAGCCATAAATCAAGGAAAACCATAAGAAAACTCTGGTGGGAGTTCATGAGAAACCCTAGAAATCTTTCCGTTTGGATTGGTGCCCTAAAACTTGCCAGGCAATGAGCCCATGCAGGAAAAACGAGCCTATTGCTGTTCCCAAAAACAGGTTTTGAAGGTATTAAGTGAAAATTAATGGTTACTTTTGTCTTTGATATTCCTATACCTCCCTTTGCACCGTAAAATAGGAAACATCAAAGTCTGTCTCACAGGGGTGTTGTGAAATTGAGTTAATGTTGGTGTGAAGCTCTCAGGCTGCAGCAATGAGGTCCATAAAAAAGAGGCCTGGAAGGAAATGAAGATTCCCATGTTCAGCCCACGGTTTGAATAAGACTGTAAATAAGACTTAGGGCTGTGCACCGAACAATAAAGATGGAAAATGAGATTAGAACAATCCCTTCTGCCACCTCAAACAAAGCTGGAGCCTGGTGGAGGAGCGTGGGGGCGATCAAAGAGCAGCCAGGCAGGTTAATGCTAGCTTTGCCCCACTGCCAACAAACTGCTGAGCAGAAAATGGGTTTGGGGCACCAAATCTGCTCTGCACCTGGCCAAAACACTCTGGGGATGGAGCAGGTGCCTGGGGGGACGTCTCTGCTCCAGGATTATCCCCACTGAGGGTTTCTGTGCTCCCAGGAAGGTGACATCTCCTCCCACTCACGGTGAGGATGAGGCAGACCTGGAGCCTCCCTCCCTGCATGCTGCACCCCTCAGGAGCTGAGCCCTGAGAACAAACAGAGCTGGGGCAGGGCCCACCAGGTGTGTGCTGCATGCCCAGGTGGGAAAGGCTCAGGACAGGTGTGCCTGGAGGGGCAGGTTAATGTTAGACAGCTTGAGGAGCCACCCTGGGAGCACAGGATGAACCACAGCCACCCCAGTGGGCACCTGAGCTCACCTCACCTGCTCCGTGGGCTCCATCACCCTCTCCATGGATGGCAACAATCAAGGGTTTTCCATCAGGGATGGGCAGGGCAGGCTGGCTCAGAGCAGCCCAGCTCCTCAGCAGATGGAGACCCATAAAATTCCCTCTGGACTTGGCACTCAGGTGCTGTGTCCAGTTCTGAGCTCCTCAAGAAGGACATTGAGGGGCTGGAGCGTGTCCAGGGAAGGGAACAGAGCTGGGAAGGGGCTGGAGCCCCAGGAGAGGCTGAGGGAGCTGGGGAAGGGGCTCAGCCTGGAGAAAAGGAGGCTCAGGGGGGCCCTTGTGGCTCTGCACAATTCCCTGACAGGAGGGGGCAGCCGGGGGGGTCGGGCTCTGCTCCCAGGGAACAGGGACGGGAGGAGAGGGAAGGGCCACAAGCTGCATAAAGGCAGTTTCAGCTTGGACATCAAGACTTTCTTCACAGAAAGGGTGATTAAACCTTGGAAGGGGCTGTCCAGGGAGGTTTGGGGTCCCCATCGCTGGAGCTGTTTAAGAAAAGACTGGAGGTGGCACTCAGAGCTCTGGGCTGGGTGACAAGCAGCTGGAGGTCAGTCACAGGTTGGATTCGATGATCCTGGAGCTCTTTTCCAACCTAAATGATTCTGTGATGCATCAAAACAACTCCAGGGAGCACGACTTTGGGGTGCAACCCAAAAATTAGCCTAAGTAAGCTCAAATTCAGCTTTTGCAGGCTGGGCCACACCTCCACACGGGGAAGCACAGAGCAATCAGGAAGAGTTATTAACAGAGAAAACATTTCATCCAAAATGTGCATTTTTAAGGATGCTCTGACTGTCAGCTGGCTCCATCTGCCCAGAAATTGAGCAGCACAGCAGCAGGAGAGAAACCTGTTGCTGGATAGTTTTTATTGAATTCCCTCACACACATTCCCCCTGGATTTAGGTCAACCACAACACTTCAGTAACTCAAGCCAAGTTTGCCAAAACCTTTCCTTGAAGAAAGGGAGCATGGAGAACATTTTGTGTGCCAACATTGTTAAATCTAAACCTTTAGAGTCTGGTCTTTTCTACTCGAAAGGATGTCACAGTTTCATTTCCCCAATAAAACCGAAGTTAAAAAAATTAAAATTGAGAACATTAAAAGCTCAAAAATCATCATAATCCAGATTAGACAAAAACGTTACTCCTCATTTTCCCCGATTGTCTTGCCTTTTTAATCTGCTTTTCACACGGAACTCAGTTCTTTCAGTGCTTCTGCACGGCGTGAAACAATTCCCTTGATTTTTCGAGGAAGCTGAAATCAGGGTTATTTGCACAACCCAAGCGGTTGCACCACATGCATTTCCATACCTCTCAGACAGCTAAATTTAACGAGTTAATTACGTGGGGAGGAGAGGAGAAGCGTAAGAAAGGCTGCACCTGGCAGCAGCCAACCATCTCTCCTTGCTCCAGGAGCAGCTCTGGAGCCCTTTGGTGAAGGATCTCTTCATCCTCCATTCACCTGCTCCATGCTGGAACAGGCTCTCACATCTCAGCCCGAACATTTTGTCCCCATCTTAAATCCACGTTTGAAAAACTACAACGAGTCACACACACACAAAAAAAAAAAAAAAAGGAGAAAGCAGAAAGCTGAGAGGTTTAATTACTTTTATCCCTGTCTGAGAGGCGCTTTCAAGTATAGCCAGGGTTCCTGGAATTGCAGTCCCAGTGCCAGGGAGAAAATGAACAGCAAGAGACAGGCTAAAAAAATCCCCAGCTCCCGGATATTTGCCTGAAACACAGCTCGTTTCCAAGAACGAGGCACGGCGAAGTCTGGCTGGGTCTCCAGCAACGCCCTTCCCATCGCTCTGCTCCGAGGTTACACCGAGCTCGGGGATTTGCGGATCCTCCAGGCACACACAGCTCGGGCCGGATGAGGTGGGAAGTGGCGAGAGGTGGGTTCGGTTCTGCTGCATTAATGAAGGCACGGGGGGAGAGGCTCCGCATCCGGCACAGGATGCTGTGCCGCAGGAGCTGCGGGACAGGCACAGCCTGCCAGTGTTTGAGCAAACAGGAGGAGACCTGGGACCCACGCTCCATGAGCCCTTTTATTATTTTATCAGTCTCACGTACAGGAGATGATACAAGCTCGCACAGCCGCAGAATTCCAGAGAATTTCCTGGTTACAGACCATTCTTAAAAGTGTTTCAGCCAATGGCATACTCCTAAAAACTACAGACAGTTCTCTTAACCAATCTCTAATAGTGCCCGTGTGCTTGTTATAAACAATACCTGCTTGTTTTAAGCCTTGCACAGTATTCCATTATTCAGCCCAACTTTATCTATCTTACTAAGCATAATTTTTGCAACTCTAAAAGCTGTCTCAGCCAAACCTAGAAGCTTGTACCACTGTTTCAGTGTCCTTGCTTGCTATATATTTGTATCTTCTTAGAGTTCCTGCAGGCAAAGCTGATCTCTAAACTCTTTCCCTATAATTCTGAAACTTGCTTCTATTTCTCAGGCCCTAAAATCGTTTTACCTTTTCCTACAATTCCCCACAATAGCTCTCCAGCCTCCAACTCCAAAAGCCAATCCCAAGGGTCATTTCCATGGAGTCACCTTGGCGGGGTCTGCGGCAGCCGGCGTGCACCAAGCCCTGGCACTCCTCAGGCAGTGCCAATGAACCCCGGGAGCTCAGGTGCCAGCTGAGAGCCCAGCCCTGGCATATTCAGGGTGATCAGACACGAGTGGAGCCCTTGCCCGGGCTCTGCTGAAGAGTACCAGCTCAGCACTTTCATACCCATCACCTGCGTCAGTGCCTCAGCTCCGGCAGCGGGGGATCTCTTCACCTGCGGTTCCTGAGTCCTTCAGCCTCAGAAAAACCAGGGGATGCTCACCCCGTTTGCTCACCCCATTTCTACTTTAAATCTTTCAAATATTTTGGTTTGGTTTTGCTCAAGCCCCTCGTTTGTAAAGAGGAAACCAGGCCTAAGCATGACCTCGTGAGCCTGGAGATGATGGGCTCTTGTAAGGCACGAATTTCTCCTGGACAAGAGGCAGCACCCAACACTTGTGGCTTTCCCTGCCCCTCACAGAGCCGGGCACTGCCTGGCACCGGGATGCAAACACCACGGGGCTCTGCCTCACGGCTCAGCCCCTCAGGCCACTCGCCTGCAGCTGAGCTGCCCACACAGCATTCCGAAACACTGGCAGGAGGCAGCTGGATTCCACAGATCCCTTTCTACAAACACTGCTGCAAAAAAAACCATCCAAGAGGCTCCAAGTACGATGGAAAGTGCACCACAGACACACACCGAGGCCTCGTCTCTGTCCCTCTCTTGTCTTCACCCCGAGTCCCTGTGGCCGCTACAGGCTCCTTCCCAACCCCAACTCAATCCCTCATCCCAACACCACGAGGGTGCAGGTGGTTTTTCTACAAACATTCGTGCAAAAAAAAAACATCCAAGAGGCTCCAAGTACGATGGAAAGTGCACCACAGACACACACCGAGGCCTTGTCTCTGTCCCTCTCTTGAGTTATTTTCACCCCGAGTCACTGTGGCCGCTACAGGCTCCTTCCCAACCCCAACTCAATCCCTCATCCCAACACCTCCAGGATTCAGGTGGAGCTTTCCCCAGAATATTCACTGCAATCCCAGCTCCAGTCATTCATCCCACACCAGCAGCAGGGCCAAAGCAGTGCCACCACTGCCAAACAGGAGCTGGGTGAGGAGGCGAGTGGCTCTGTGCTCCTCCAGCACAGCCCCGAGCAGCGGGGCACCCAGTAACCCCCACCCCATGGACAGGGCAGTGGACAGTGACCTCTCAGTGGACAGTGACCTCTCAGTGGACAGTGGCAGTGGACAGTGACCTCTCAGTGGACAGTGACAGTGGACAGGGACCTCTCAGTGGACACTCACCTCTCAGTGGACACTCACCTCTCAGTGGACAGCGACCTCTCAGTGGACAGTGNGACAGTGGCAGTGGACAGTGACCTCTCAGTGGACAGTGACAGTGGACAGGGACCTCTCAATGGACAGTGACCCCTCAGTAGACAGTGACAGTGGACAGTGACCTCTCAGTGGACGGTGACCTCTCAGTGGACACTCCCATCTCAGTGGACACTCCCATCTCAGTCCCACCTTTATCCAAGGCCCTGAGCAGCCTTACAGCAGGATTCACCTTTCCATGCCCCTCTCCTGCAGGGACATCCAGCCTCTCTCTGTCACCGTCCCCTTTCCACGGATAAGGATCCTCTTTCACAGCCCACCTTATAATCCGTTTAACAACCCAGCAGCTATGGACAGAGAGTTCTTACTCTCGATCCTCTCACATCTCCAGGCCTTTTCTCACATGATAAGCTCATGGACATTGCAGTGTCAGCAGCAGGGAGCCCCAGGCACCTCTGAAGTGGCAGATGAGGCTGTGCAGAGCTGGGTGAACAAGGCCTGGAGGATCTCCCAGAGCTGCCAGCGATGCTGGGGTGATTTTAACCAAGCAATCCAACACCATCTCCACCAGGACAAGGGAACTACTCCCTCCTAACCCCCGTGGCAGTGGCTTTACACCACAGGTCAGGACACTGACCCCTCGTCCCTGTGATGCCTACAGAGGCCAACCTAGAAACAGAGACTGGGCAGGAGGAAGGGAATAAAGGTGGATATTTATTTGAAAGGCCTTCAGAGGCACACCCTGGGCAGGCCAAAGGCTGCACCCAAGATGGACCCCGAGTCACGAGTTCTTCACACTTTTATAGCTTTGCTCCATTTGCATCTCAACCCAATTTCACCAATTAAACTTTAGCTAATGATGGAATTTCCCCTCAGCTTGCCCCTCTTCTCAAGATGCTGGGTTACACATTTTGGGCCTAGGCCGGGCTGGGTGTCCTTGGAGAGCAGCCTGGAGAGGTTTGTTCTGTCTGTCTCAGCATGAGAGAGCAGCAGCTCACAGGCTGCAGGACACCTCAGAGTTACACATTGGGAATACAGAATTTGAAAAATATAAGAGTTAAAACCTAAGGCATCACCTGAACAAGCTCAGCTTCTGCCGAGCTGACAACATCCAAGGCAGGTTTGGTCGAGAGAAACCTGGGAAGATGAAGAGGAATAAATGGCTGCAGCACCAAGGACCCTGTTTTGCAAAGTCACTTTCCTTGATCCCATCCATATTTCAGCACAGCTCCAACTGAGCCCCATTAATGTAATTGATTCTTAATGGCATTCTCCAAGAAACCATGGGAAGATTTTAACAGGCTATTAGATGGAAATTAAGCCTCACCCAAACCTTCCTCCCATGGAACAAAGGTTTCCAAAGATGCAGGGGGGCTATTCCGTTCCTGCTAATGGAGAAGAAGGTTGATTTGAGGAAAAGGGACACTAATTCTGCATTTTCCACCCCTCACAGAGGGACACCAGAGGTTTGTAGTTACAAGGAAAGGGTTTCTCATCCTTCCCACACAAGCCAGATCAGAGGGCAGCCCTAGAGGGACCAGAAGCTGAAGTGCTGTTTGATGAGCTGGAGGGCTTCCAGGCTTCAAAAAGTGAAAAAAATAAATACAAATGTTGTTTGCTTTTGTCCCCTGGGCACCTTCATGCCAAGCTGATTGCTCTGACATGGCCTTTGAAACCCAAAGAGCTGAACCTGGTCCGAGGTCACAGCTGTGGCTTCAGCTTTTTTGCTGCAGGAAACCTTTACAGCTCCATCCCTCTCCTGTGTTTCTCACCAGGAAAACACTCCCAACTTCTCCCTTCCATTCACGAGCCACAACTTTGGAAAATCTACCTGTGATTGCAGCAATTCCAAGCCAGGACAGGATCCTGAGCACTGACTTTGCCACGGAGGACATTCCCCTCTCTCCCTTCAGCCACAGCTGCTCCATCCGAGGTGGATATCACATCAGCGACAAATCTCGTGGACATTTTGACTCAGAGCATGTCACCTCCCCCAAAGGTGCCATCCTGCCTCGGGTTCAGCTCTGGCAGACACCCACAGTGGCAGCTCTGCGTGTGCCACGCCGTGGATTTAGCACATTCCCCGTGGAACACGAACGCCGAGCTCCGTGCAGGAGTCTCCCACTCACTGGGAGTGAGTGAGCAGCTGCATTTCTAGGAGATGATGCTGTTGCCATCTCTTCTACTTCTGATTCAAATTCTCCACACTCGAACATTTTTAAAGGCTTATTTTTACTTCTTTTGAGATGTTTTAAACTCACTACTTTGCAGCGCTGACAGCCAGCCTCCTTCACGAGTACGTTACAGAGTCAGGTACCAGCGCTGCCTTCGTTTTTCAAGAGGTGGGAATGTGGAAACAAAGGGAAAAGCAACAGCCTAAAATCCTTGATTAGCCAAAAACAGGAGCAGAGGAGAAAAACAGAGCACCCAAAATCGCACCCATTGCCCAATCTGCTCCAGAAGAGAACCAGAACTGCATTATCCTGGATCCGCCTCAGCAGTAACTGCTCCCATAGTCTCATATTCCTTCGTGCTTTAAATTAAAACAAGAAATTGGATCATGCCGAGCCTCCTTTGTCCTTTTCACCCCTTGTGAGAGGCAGGGGTTACCATCATTTTGTACCTGTTGTAATTGGCTTTGAAGTTGTAACTTGAGGGTGAAAGAAAATTATATGTTTTTTTTAAAAATAGGCTTGGGGTGGTCGTGTCTGTACAACTGGTAACCAAGCTGAGCATTTCCAAATCCTCTTTTATTGCACCTATCCAATTTTAGTGCTTTATTGATTATTAAAGGAAAAGAAATTTAAAGAAGGTTGGGATTCCTCCAGCCAGTCCTGGAGGTAAATGTGGCCCCAGAACTTCAGGAATTTGGAATGCTTCTGCCCAGGAAGTGGGGAAATAAGGCTGAGATTTGGCATCAGAAGAGAAGGAAGGTAAAATTTTTCATTTCAGCACATTTCTCAGGGCAGAGATAAGCTGCCGAGATCTGTGATGAGGTTGTGGATGTTATCAGCTAAATGGTTTTGAACAGATCCAGCATCACTTACTTGGAGTACATGGAGATGAACTTCTGAAAATAATGGGATTAAAAAGAAATTCAAGGAGTTTTCTGGACTTCAGTCTCCATCCTGCAGCCAGAGCAGCCAGCATTCAGAGTTCCACATCTTTATCAAGCCGAGATTTCACCTCATCTTTTCCCCACACCTCTGACCCTCAGGAAAGGTGTTACCCAGCAGCAGCCAGCACTGCAGGTCCCTTCCCAGAGCAGAAATAACTCCCTGAAACCTCACACAGCCCTTGGCTGCTGCCTTCTCCCAGCGCTGGGGGCCAGAAAAGCAGCAGAGATTTGTCTTTGGCACCGGGAGGGAGGTTTGTTAATGCTCCTCCCCAGCAGGAGAGCTTTCATGCCTGACTTGTGGCAGCTGGACGAGCTCTCAGGTCTGACTGAAGCCTCATTGAGGACAGGGCCACCCTCTGCTCAGATAATTTCACCTGCCAGAATCTTCTCCTGCCTTCCAAATCCTGCAAAGCCGGGAGCCCACGGCCGAGATCCTCCCGAAGCAAGGTCAGGGGATGTTCCAGCAGGGAAAAGGAGCAGTGACACCCCTGCAGCACCTGGTCTGAGGGTGCCACACCTCCCTCCTCCACAAAACCAAGCCTCCTTTATCAGAGTGACATCCCCATTACCAGAAACCACCTGGGATTCATTTTAAACCAGTGCCAATTCTCAACCCCAGCTCTTCTCCCGAAGCTGAGGTTGGAGGGCATGCTCAGCACTGGAGCATTGAAGTTTCTCTCTGAGCTGTGGCAGGGAGATGTTTGATCTTTAAATCAGACATTAAGTGATGAAACAGCAGCACTCCCACTGATATTGTTCCGTGTCTAAAGTGACAAAGCTGCATTCCCAGGTCAGGCTGGAACAGGCTGGATCCTGCTCCCGAGCCGTGGCTCCCACAGGAGTCACAGGGAATTACAAGATAAAGAAAAGGACAATTACGAAACAGCTGTTCACATTGCCACCTAACTTATTGCAGGGAAAGGCCTAATCATCCCCCTTCAAACAAACCCATTTCCCCTCTGGTGGATCTGAAGATGATCTCAAGGCTACTTTGGTCTCAAGACCCAAACCAGCCCATTTCAGCTGGAGCAAATGCTTGTGATGATTTCCATGAGTTAATTACATTTCCATTAGTGAAGAAGTTCTAAAAGTTCATTTTCGTCACTGGTGCTTTTTGAATCCTACCAGAATAGATAGGGAAACATGATTTCCTCTCTGCTTTTCTTTATCTATCTCACCCTTATGAGACTTTGCTCTTAATTTTGACTCTCTCGGCCTTTTCATTTCTCCTTAAATGGACATTTCTTCCACCCTTTAATCATTTTCTCAGCCTTCATCCTAAGCTCCCATGCCCAAACTTTATTTAAGGATGCTAGTTCAGGGTGTTTAAGAGGGGGAAACTAAGCCAAAAGACTGAAAGACTGAACTGTCTTCCTTTTTTTCTTCTTTTTAATTGGAAAATAAGCTGAGAGCCCCAATTTAAGTTCTTTTAAGTCCCTTTTGAACCAAGAGCAAGCTACATCCAACCAAGTATTTCTGATTATCAGAGTTCTTCAGCACAGGAACATTTTGTAGCTGAGAAAGTCTCAGTCTCCTCCAAGCAGCTCATTTTTGTCCTTCACTTCTGTACCTCTGCATCATCCCATGGACCATCAGCGTGCTCCTAAAGCCTCAGCCTGACTCTGGGAGCTCCCAGTGCAGAGCCCCACAGGGAAATTGTGTAACGAGGCAAAGGAGGGGAGCCCCTCTCCAGAACCTTCCCTAAGGAACGACCTTCTGCCCCCAGACTCCTGGCTGAGAGCAGCCCTGCCCTCTTTGAGAGCCCCAAGAACAATTTCTATTCCCAGGGAAGCCCAGCACTGCTCCAATCCCTGCTCCTGATCCTTCCCTTGCTTCGATCTCACCCAGCCCAACCCGAAGTGACTCGAGCTGAGCCAACAGCTAAACCCATTATTGTCTAAAATTGGGTTTAACTCAGGAGTGACCTGAACTTCTTGCTCCAGAGGGAGGCTTTTAAAATTCTGCAGCTGATCACGAGAACCACCTACACAAACACACCCAGCCCTGCAGCCAGCTCGGAAACCAAGACAACTCCAGCACTGACAGAATAAGAATATCCACCAGAAATATCTACCTGACCTGCTTCCTGAAGGCTCCACCCCGAGATCACCCAGCAAATGGGTTTGTTTCATTTACTGATCCAAACCCGACGACTGGAGATGTTTCTGGCCACCAAAATATGGGAAAATGGAGGAGGGAGGAGACACAATTTTGTGAGGGATCCAGTTAGCTGACGCTGACCACGTTAGGAGGGAAATATCTCTCCTGTGCATGGTTTAGGTGGCCGTGCTCCTTTGTGAGGATCAGGGGATTTTCCAAGGCCTCTAAGCTCACCCCAGAGGTTTGATGTGTGCCACAGGAAGCAGGACATCCTCAGCCTGGGCTTCCCCAGGAGCAGAAGAGTGGCCTTCCCACAGCCAGGAGCTCATCCAATGGAGTCATCCCGAAGCCTGACCTCGTTCACATGGCATCCTTTCTTCCATCCCAACCTGGTCAGACCCTTCAGCACAGAGAAGATGCAGGAGAGCTGAAGTTAAGCAGAAAATCTTGTGGAACTGTATGGAAAAGCATCTCCAGGTGCTGATCCTGGACTTGGCTTGACCTGGAACTCACAGATCCTTTGGTTCCAGCTTCCAGCACGGAAGCCTGGCCCTGGCCAGAACATCCTACACACCTCATTGGTGGTTCAGCAGGAACAGAATGGAAAATCAGTTTTCCAAATCCAAGTTTTCCACATCCAAGTCTTCCAAATCCAAGTCTTCTTGATGTTTTCAGAGAGCCCTGAGGAAGGGAATGGTCTGAGAGCACCCAGAGCCTTTGGGGTGAGATGTGGACCCAAGGACGTGACGCTGTTGGCACTCAGGCTTAGATCACAATTAAAACCAGGCCCATTTTCCAAATCCTCACCCTTCTCCACAGTCACAAACAGGTTCTTCTCCTCTCACACGAGCATTTTGCCATCCAAAGCTGGTCCCTTGGGAACTGGGACACAGCAGCAGAAGCACCATTTGAGAAAAAAGGAGTCTGAGGTAACCTGCACCCTCCTCCTCATCTAATTATGGGACAGCGCTCAACACCACACACAGGACTCGGGTATTTTGGGCTTGGTGATATTTTTGTTTGTTTGTTTGTTTTTAAACTAGGAAGCATTAAAAATAAAAAAAAAAAATAGAGCACTTCAGAGGCGCAGTTTGATTTGCTGGTTTGGGGTTGAATTCCCAGTGTCCACACCCAGCTCCAAGGGCAGCTACCAAGGTTTTCCACCTCCAGGTGCCCACAGGGCACGGTTGCCAGGGCAGGATTGCACATTTAGGAGCAGATCCCAAGGTCCAGAGTCCTCTTCCCACCTGCAGGCTCCACAGTTGCCTGTGCAGCTGCTTCCCTCACAAGAGGCAATATTTCCCTGCCACCCACCTGCCTTCGAGAGCCATAAAAAGCTAAAAATACTGTCTGGACTCTGGACTAATGATCCTGCCTGCCTTTGATAAAGCCCTGGCTGCCACGAGAAGCACGCTTTGCTTTCATTTGGGGTGGTCACTTCTGCCTGACAGCTTCAGGGAGAGGTGAACGCCCCCAAATATTGTCTGGCAGCCCCCTCTTTGTGAGCACAAAGCTCCCAGGAAGCACAAACAGGCACAAAACAAAGATTGGAAACCTGGATATTTTTGTTTCCTCTCTCTTTAATAAAAAGGGGTTGTTTGTGCCTCGACTTCCTGGCTTCTCGTGCTGTTCCATCATCATCACTTCCCATCCCAGGTATTCAATACCTCGCAGTCCCTTTTAATAAAGTAAGAGAGCAGCACATCAATCTCATTATCTGCCTGCCCTTGAGAAGTTCCCTGACCTGAAACGTTTGGTTTGCCACCACCGGAGCAGAGCCAGAGAAGGAGAATTTCTGCCAGTCAAGGGCTGTCCCCACCTGCAGCTCCTCTGAGGGGCTGGGACCATCTGCAGCCTTCCTCTAAGCACAGCCCGGAGTCCTCCTCTGCCCAGGAAAGTCTCCTGATTTAGCAGCCAGCCACACAATTACTCACCCACCCGCTTCTCTCAGCCTGCCTCCAGCCGCCCCCACCAAACTCGCTGCAGAAAAGCCACTACAAGCAACAAAAAAAGACACGAGCCCTAATTAACACTCCAAGAGGCTCAGCACGGCCTGGGTCCCCCTTTGCTCAGGGAAACAAGCCCAGGGGGAAAACAAGTTCCAGTCCCAAGGAAGCTGCTGCCCCACTGAGGAAAAAAGGAAACGGGGACATCTGCCAGATGGGTTTAGAGCCCTCAAACCCTTCCTCCCTGTCCAGAGTCTTCTCTGAAGGAAACGGCTTCTGCAGCTCCCCAAGAGCCCAGACAGCCAAGGGACAGAGGATTCTGTTCAACCTGAGACCTCACACACCCTCCTCCCTCCCAGTTCCAAACTCTCCCTGCTTCAAAATGAAAATTTGGTTGCTTGCCTTCCTCCCTTGCTGCCCTCACCCCCCAGCCAGAACACCAGGTAACACCTTCCAGGTAAATTCCCTGTGTCTCATCCACCTTTATCTGATTTAATTTCAGAAGGGACCCTTCGCTTTCCTGAGCCAGCAAGTGTCCATCCATCACCAGAGCATAAAAGAAATTGAAAACAAGGATCAGCTGCATTAAAACCCATAAAGGCTTTGCTCTTGGCATGACTCATGCACGGTGCTGACAGCCCCGAGTCCATCACCACCCCGAGCAAACAGCTCCTTTTCCTTGTGCCAGCCAACCAGGACAGAGCTCGTTCCTGCTCAAAGTATCCCTTTTCCCAGCTCCTGTTGCTGCCCTGCTTTGCTTTCTAGCACAGAAGTGCCAAAATTTCTACATCGGGAGAGCAGAGGGAATTCTGCCCTTCCCTGCTCAGACCCCTTCATTCCCTGCGTCTCCAGATCCAGAGCTGATGAACAAAGCACGGAGCAACCACCCAAAGGGATGCTGCAGGGCATCCGAGGGGCTTGATTTCATTTGAATTTCATTTCTCTAATTAGTTCTAGGGTTATTTGGAGGTGGAATATAGAATCAAAGGATCCCAGAGTGGTTTGGGTTGGAAGGAACCTTAAAGCTCATCCCATCCCACCCCTGCCATGGCAGGGACACCTTCCACTGTCCCAGGCTGCTCCCAGCCCCAATGTCCAGCCTGGCCTTGGGCACTGCCAGGGATCCAGGGGCAGCCACAGCTTCTCTGGGCACCCTGTGCCAGGGCCTCCCCACCCTCACAGGGAAGGATTTTTTCCCTAATATCCCATCTAAATCCACTCTCTGCCAGTTTGAGGCCATTCCCCTTGTCCTGTCACCCTTGTAAATGAAGTACACCAGAGCCAGTCCCACAGGACCCCACAGCTCAGATATCCTCATTTAAGGGCTTCTGAATGCTCAGGAACATGCACACAGAAAAAAGAAGAAATGCTGAAGCCATAGCATCCATGAATATTTGACAGCTTTAAGAATCCCAGCTCTCAACCAGGCATTTCCTTCCCTGGTCACATCTCCCCCCACACCCTGTCTGGGAGGTACATCCATCCACCTCAGAGGGGCAGATCCGAGGTCCAAACCTGCTGCACAGCCCGGGCTGGGTGGTTCCTGTGCCTCCCACTCCGTCAGTCATCGCTGCATCCAAGGCTGCTGCTCCTCAAGCACGGCACCAGGAATAGCAGCTCCCACTGCCCACATAGCAGGATGATCCTGGTAACCAGCACCGCTCCCATCCAGCGTGAGCAGGCCTTGATGCTGTCACTAAAAATGAGTTGCTTTCCAAATTATTAGCAGCACCAGGAGCTGGGAGCGCATTTCTCAGACAATCAAGATAATTCTGGCTTTTGTAATTTGTTCCAGACAGCCTGAGACATCGTACCCGCACCGAGACTTTGGGCACATCGTTTGGCAGCTCCGGGCCTGGCACACGCTGTCTCTGCCAGTCCCACCCAGAGATCCAGGCAGCTGATCCAACTGGCTCAAGGAGCCACCAGGACTCTTCGAGAGTGTTTGATCCAGGCTGATTGGAAGCCAAAAGGAATTAATTCTGCTCGTAAAGGACAGAGCATGATCCTGACAGGCGCTCTGTTATTTCATACCAGCCTTTAGCCACTCCTGGTGCTGGACAAACAGCACACGGTTGTGGTCACTCCATGAGGATATGGAAGAATTGGGAAAGGAGCAGAGCAGCAGCAAAGGCTTGTGGTGCACAGAAGAACCCTCAGGTCAAGGGAGGTTGGGCAGCATAAATCTCTGAGTGGGGAAATGCTGGCCTTTCATAAAACCATAGGCATGCAGACAAATGAATTCTTCTCCTTCAAACCTTACTAGAAGGCACCAAGGGGAATCTCAGGCAGCTGGTGATGCAAAAGGGACAAGCAGCTCCTTTCTTGGGGTATGGAATTAATTATCCATTAATTATCCATCACACATTATCCATGTGTGATGAAACCAAAAGTATAAACAAGCTCCATAACACAACTGAGGACAGACCCCTTGGACATCACGGTTTAAAAGCCTTTTTTAACCCCTTAAAAATCCCTAGACATCTGAATTTTGGGAATCAGAAAGATCAGTGGCATTTTTTCCATGCCTTGTTCTCCATTCCTCCCTTCAGCAGGCAGCACACGACACCAGCTCCACGAAAACCCAGCAGTTCCTCAGGCTTTGCATCCAAATCCCAGGAGAAAACCTCCCAGGAGCTCCAAGAGGAGCAGGTCTGAGCCCTCCAGGCCCCGAATCAGAGCTCATGGCTCCAGCTCAGGAGTCTGGGGACAGGACAAATTTGTTCCCAAGACAACAGTGGATTTCTGAGATTTTCAACCCAAAACACGTTGCAGCAACAGAGTTTAAAAAGTCCCTTTGCCTCCACCTTGGAAAAAGTGCATTAAGATCCCAGGCCAGTTGAGAAACTGCAATTTTGTGTGATTTAGAGCTGCTAATGGGTGATGTCATCACTGGAGCCAATGCCATCCCACAGAAACATGGAAATAAAATGAGCAGGAGCTGTAAAATGTGTGTTTTCCACCCCAACAGCAACAGGCCCATCCCAGCAGGGCAGCTTTCATTGAGACTCATCTACAACTGATGGAGATCACAAGAAATCACTAAAAAAATCACAGAGAAAACCAAATCTTTCAAGGAAAGCAACCTATTCTTCTCCCAGGCCTTTATTAAGAGCAGATCCGCAGGTTTCCTTGGAAGCAAATGAGAAATAGGCACCACAGCACTGATGGGGAAAGGAACCGAGGAAGGGTTTTCTGGAACAACAAACCAAAGCCATTTTGGGCCACTATCTGTTAGACTCGAGTTTAGCTCAATAGGATATTGATCCTGGCTGCACGGAACACAGCCCTGATGAATTTCCTGATTAACAAGTTCTGCCGTCTGCTTTCGCCAAACAAAATCTCCCTCTTTGCAGGTAGATAAAAAATAAATGTATCGATAATTCCAGGGTGCAGGCATCGAGTAGCAATCGAAAAAAAAGAAAAAAAAAGGGTTGGAAAAAGCAGGTGGGAAGGATTGCTGCATGATCACTGGGGTATTTACATAAGGCTAAGTTCAATCGATGCAGAGCCTTCCCCCACAGCCTCCTCCAAAACACACCCAGACTCTGGCTGGCCTTTTTCCTATGGAAACAGAGAACGAGAGCCGAGCTGCTCTTTGCTTTTCTGGGGCTTAGCTAAAAGCTGAAAATGAGATCAGATTTTTCTGACATTCACTATTTACCTTAATAAAAACGGGCACCCGGCCGGATGAGCAGGTACACAGCCCTGTGTGGGGCATCACGGAACGTTTTCGTGCTTACACAGAAATAAAAAAAGAGGAATTGAAATCCCTCTTTAATATTGAAGATCAGTGCAAAACCGAGCTTGGGAACTGAGCACTGCCTGGGAAACACGAAGTAACATTTTCAAGTCGAAATCTTGCACATATGGCAAAGGAAAGCGTTTGATGGAGCAGCAAAATGATATTTCAAAAACTGATGTCCTACCTATCTATATTTATAAGGACACATTAAGCACTGGCTTAGCACTGTCCTTTTTTATTATTCCCTAATAAATTACAGCTTTTGATCATTTTTTGAAATGCACAGATCCGAGTCTGCCTTCCACGGAAATGAAAGTGAAGGTCCCACTCGTGTCACCACCTTGCAGCCCCTCCCTGGAGGGTTTGTCAGCAGGAAACTTCTTCCTCAGCAACCTGACTTTAAAGTCTTGATGCAGAAACAAGGAGGATTTTGTCTCAAATAAACAGCCCTGCCCAGGCTTCCCCTCTCACCTGAGCTCAGGCAGGCACTGGGCACATGAAAAGGGTTTCTGGCCACTGAAGGAAACCCAAGGAAGAGGAACTCCAGGTTTCCAGCACAGCCCCATGGCAACACAGGAGTGAGCTAAGAACTTAATCATGATCTGGGAAATGCAGAGCCAAACACCCCAGGCTGCAGAGAAAACACTAATTCAGCCCCCTGTGTGAAGCTGCAGAGCTTTCACTGCTCCCTCCACCTGGGCTGGAAACACTCAGGGAAGCATCAAACGGAGCATGATTAACTGTTATTTTCAGTACCTTCCCCCTAACACCAAAAACCGGGCACGAGCTCAAGCTCCTTGTTAAATTACAGGCATTAGAGGTCTGGATTCCCTCGGTGGAGATGACTCTTGGATGAGTTCAGCCTTTGCCACCCCTGCACTGCTGCCTGGTGGGGAGCCCTGGGTACAGGACGATTTCAGCAGGGCCCAGTTGGTGTCACCGTTGGAAAGAGCGGCGCTGACGTGAGCAGGATGGCACTGGAAAGGCACCCGCGGGCTCGCAGATGGCACCGGGGGTCCTTGTTCCAGCTGCCTCATCAGCCTGAGATCCCACAATTACGGGATCAAACAGTGCTGCAAACAGCTCCCACGGGAAATCCAGCACCAGGGAGGCACCGCACATTCCGGGGGGATCCCGCGGCCGCAGAACTTGGGATGCCTCCGTTGGAAAATAAAACCAACCAACTCCGAGGTCTTGTGTTTACGAAGGAAAAAATAAAAGGAATTCAAGCCATGCCTAAACAACGTGGCTGGGAGTCAGAAAAGCTTTTCTGTGGAGCCTTAACTTTCAGCACAGAACCACTGGAGTCAGCTGAATTCCAGCGTGTACTGGAGTGCTTTGCTGTAGGATAAATTCAGCCAATGCCAAAGTCCTTTCCAGAATCAGGGCCTTGATTTTTTATTTTTTCTAACGCAAACAAGGATGTGGAGCTAACCAGGAATCAGAACAGAGCGCCAGTGAGAATAATTGTAGCATCTGTGCTAATTCTCTTCTCATCCTGCTACCCCCTGTGCTTCTAAGTGTGGAAATCTGATTCTCCTTGTGCCTCCACTGAAGTTTCTATTGATTAAATACCCAGCCCCAGCAGCAGGAGAATCAAGCCCTGCATATTTATTCTCTTCCTCTTAATACATCAAGAATTCCCTTTGGCCTCTCGAGTGCTGTATCACAGGGTGCCCTGAATGCAAATGGAATTACAGCCATCATGTAGCTAATGAATACATTTGTGTATGTATGCAAGCATTTCCCTGCTCCACACCACCACCAGGAGCAGGGAATATCCACGTTCACAGAGGCAGGGAAGGTGTGGGAAAGGATGGATTTGGGAAGCATATCAACACCAGCAGCCAGGCTGCAGCTTCTGGGGAAAAAAATGAACTGAAATCCTTCCAGGATGAAGGCTGCAAGCTCAGGACCTCACGCAGACCTTTGGATCGTTTCCTTTGAAGCTTTAAAGGCCAATTTGTAGACTAGAAGTGTTTGTGTTTATGTTTTCATTATCCACCAGCATCACCCTCTATTTATATAAACAGACAGAAACTGCTGCAATGCATAATGTAAAATATTGTCAGCATTTTCAAGAGAGGAATCAGTGATATCATCTCAAACCAGGGTACAAAATGCACACGCAACCTTTTCACCTCCAGCCTTAATAAGACATTTTGAATTCTATTCAAACACCGTAGAATTCTTTGGAGAAAAGTTATTTTATCGGGGAATAAATTCATTCCTTCAGAAACTTGGCCGATTCCAGAGTTGTAACAGCTTAAAAACAGGAGGCATTTAATTTGTTAGGGCACTCCACGTTGACTTTTAAAGTCATCCTGTAACGTCAGAAAATAAATTGATTTAAATCAGGTTCAAGTGCCAGTGGCAATTAGAACCTGCAAAGTCACGGAAATGTCAGGAGGTGTCTGGATCAGATACACACTGGAATATCTACAAAGAAATATCCTCAAAACCCCTCTTGAGTGGGTTCAAACGCCTGGCGAGTGACTCATTCAGCACAGGAGCCACTCTTTAGATTTACCCCGGCCAGAAATGCAGGTTTTTGGTACCATTTCAGTCCAGCTGAGCCCAGCCCAACCCAGAGCAAACAAACAAAAGCAGAGCCAGAGTCCCTGTTAAGCTCAGGGGGAGAGGAGGTCACTTACCCTGTGAGGACCACGACAAAATCCATCACGTTCCAGCCGTTCCTCAGGTAGGAGCCTTTGTGAAAAACAAAGCCCAGAGCGATGATTTTGATCCCAGCTTCAAAACAAAATATTCCAATAAAGTACGGCTCAGTGTCGTCCTGGAAAAGAAGGAAAATTAAAGGAGTCAAGGAGATATCCGTGTTCCTGCTCTGATAACCAGCCCTACAAACAGCTCCAGGCACCAACTTCACACCTTTGCCACTCTTCGAACACAGCTGAAATTAGAAGGTTTAAGTTTACTGGAACAAAGCTCAGAGAGGAATTTCATTATTATGTCTCTGAAATTAATTTTCTTTTCAAATTGGCGATTCCATTGGCCTTCATCCTGATGGTTTCACCCCATACTTTCCACCTCTACGGAATGTTCTGGAGGGAATTTTGACGCTGAAATTTCACTCCAAGGGTTTATTCCCTGGCTGCATCACAGATTTCTGGAGTTATTGGCATGGAAGGTGCTCCACAATTCATCCAGGAACCTGAAACAAGAGGGTGTCTCGGGGAGCAACAGCCCAGCACAGCAAGCCTGACAACACTGACAGGAAATTATTTATTTATCATTTATTCCATCAGTCCTTTCTTCGCTCTTTCTCCTCCATTTTATCAATTTTCACAGCTGCAGCCTCATTTGTTTTTCCTTTCACTGGGGATCTGCTTCAGGGAGAAATCCCCAGTCCCTCCCATGAGCAGCAGGAGCAGCAAGATTTGTGTCTCGGGTCCGTGGTGCAGACTAACACATCCCTTGGGACGGCAGATTCGTGTCCTTGCTCACTACAGAGAAAATCAAACTCAGTCTCCACAGTTTTACTAAACCCTTTATTCCGTCTCTGCACCAGATCTCTCGGGATTAGACTCCACTGACTGGAGTTTCACCACAAATCCAGCTCCAAATGGAGGCATTTGCATTTGGAGGGAAGATTTGGGCAAGAAATGGGAACAAAGCAAGAGGTAAGAACAATGGGCATCAATTTTGAGAACAGGTTCATCAGCTTTGGCACCAGTAACCAATTCCAAATGTGCCTCAGATCCTGGTTTTCAGCTGAATTCAACGGAAGCAAAGCAGCCCTACCCAAAAAGAAGCAAACTTCCACACTGAGAGATTTGAAATCTTTTTTCCAGTGGTTTTGGCATTTCTGGCCACCAGAACCAAAGAGCTGAGCTGCTGTTTGAGGCACAGTTGTTTATATTTTGCAGTTCTCCCAATGACAAAAGGGGATTGTTTGTTCTCTGATGGAAAAAGGGCAGGAATGTCGAGGCTTGTGGCCCCAGAACCAAGGAAGAAGCAGGTTTGACACAAGCACAGCAACTCCCGCTCAGCTCTGGCACAGACCCACGCTTCAGGACAGCTCTTGCTCCACAAATTAGGGTTTTCACCCCCAAAAGTTGGGCCTGGTCAGCCTTGAGAGGCGACACAACTGAGAGGGGCCCTCATCCCTGGGTGTCCCTGGCTGCAGGGAGGGGACAGAGCATGGATCAGGCTCTGCTCCAGGGGCCCAGCAATGGCACCAGAGCCACGGGCAGGGACTGAGCCCAGGAATTCCCCTGCACAGGAGGCACAACTTCTGCCCTGGGCAGTGCCCGAGCTGGAACAGAGACCAGAGAGGGGCTGGAGTCTCACTCATTTGGGATATTCCAGAGCCATCAGGACACAACCCTGTGCCCTGAGCTCTGGGATGGCCCTGCTGGAGCAGGAGGTGGCACCAGTGACCCTCTGTGCTCGTGACCCACCCTGGGATCCGTGACACGACAGCACAGCCCTCCAAGGAGGCTTGGCTGGTTAAACCCAGCTCAGCAAGGCCACCAGAGAGCTCCAACCTCTGAGGATGCCTCCAAGCTGCTGGAAAATGCGGCCTCTGGAGAGGCTTTTCCATCAGTGGCTGAACTCAGGTTTTGTTCCAGTATCCTCACACACCTCGCTGGGAACAGCTCCTGCACACATTTCATCTCTCACCCTGTGTCACCTCTGTTCCCTTCCACCTTTCCGAGCTCCCAGCCCCAGCAGCTCCGTGTCCCACGCCCCAGGGGGAGGTGACAGTCACCTGCAGTCACACCCCCAGAACAGAGCAGGGGCTGCTGAGCTCCCACCGAGCCTCTGGCTGAAATGGGGAGGAGAACATGAAAACCCACACCCAAAACTGGCTTCCCCTCCAGCCAAGGAGGTGTTCCCACAAGCAGCAGCACCTCCAAGCCCTCTGTTCCTCACTGAGGCTGCTCAGAGGAGCCAGCACTGCTGGAGCTCCAGCTGCCCACCTCAGAGCTGGTTACCCACATCAGGGCCATCAGACCCTTTATAACCATCAAGAAAAATCCTACAATACACATCTTCTTCCAGCAGCTGCTCCACAGCAAGAGCTGGAGGCATCCCAGGGCTCCAACACAGTACAGAAAAGAGGGAATGAGGAAGAAGAGGTCAGGAATCACCCTGTGTGATTCCAGAAATCACCTTGCTGATCCTCTGCCTTCTCTCGGGGACACAGGAGACAGCACTGCCAGAGCTCCAGCTGCCCATCTCAGAGCTGGTTACCCACATCAGGGCCATGAGACCCTTTATGACCTTCTACAGAAATCCTACAATGCACATCTTCACATCTTCTTCCAGCAGCTGCTCCACAGCAAGAGCTGGAGGCATCCCAGGGCTCCAACACAGTACAGAAAAGAGGGAATGAGGAAGAAGAGGTCAGGAATCACCCTGTGTGATTCCAGAAATCACCCTGCTGCTCCTCTGCCTTCCCTCAGGGACACAGGAGCCCTCTGACAGCTCACTCTGCCTGTTCCTCAACCCCCCAGCAGCTCCTGGTTCACCAGCTCCAGATAATCCCCGCACACAAAGGCCTCCCCAGCCCATCCCAAATTCCCATCCCACAACTACTCGCGTGCCTCTAAAAATAGCCCTTCTAACACACACAAAAAAAGCTACCTTTACCCACATCCACTCCTCCACGTTACTCCCTCACTTCCTTGAAGCCTGGTATCTACTCCAGTCTCTGCTCAATCTAGGTCAGGTGCCTGGTGATTACAGCTCCCAGCTTTAAAGAGCCAGGCTCCAGGTACTCCAGGGTTTGATGGGATGTGCTCTTCCCAAAGCTAGGGCCACACAGAGCTCTCAGGAAGTGGGTTAAAGGAGTTTTTGTCAGCTTCTAGGGAAGCAGGAAGGCTCGCAGGTGGATTTGGGTATTTTTTACGAAGGAAAACTCTCATCTGTAGGGTTGGCGGTGAGGAGCTGGGGAAATAAGAGGAGAAAGAAAGAGGGTCTTTTCTAAAGCCTGCCTAAATTTACACTGACTCAGCCCAAGAATCAGGGCAGGAACAACGAGATGAAAAATAAAATTTATGCCCCACTGGGGAGAGGTCCTGGTGCTGGAAAAAAGGATTCTCCTGAGCGTGTGTGATGGAAGGAGGGAAGGAGGTGGGTGAACGCCCTGAGCAGCACTGAAATGGCCCTGCCCCAGCTCAGGGTCCTTTTTAGGACACCCTGCACCCCTCCAGACCAAAGGCTGTGCCCCTGCTCGGGTTCCAAAGCTAGGGCCACACAGAGCTCTCAGGAAGTGGGTTAAAGGAGTTTTTGTCAGCTTCTAGGGAAGCAGGAAGGCTCACAGATGGATTTGAGTATTTGTTACAAAGGAAAACGCTCATCTGTAGGGTTGTAGTTGTGAGTAGCTGAGGAAATAAGAGGAGAAAGAAAGAGGGTCTTTTCTAAAGCCTGCCTAAATTTACACTGACTCAGCCCAAGAATCAGGGCAGGAACAACGAGATGAAAAATAAAATTTATGCCCCACTGGGGAGAGGTCCTGGTGCTGGAAAAAAGGATTCTCCTGAGCGTGTGTGATGGAAGGAGGGAAGGAGGTGGGTGAACGCCCTGAGCAGCACTGAAATGGCCCTGCCCCAGCTCAGGGTCCTTTTTAGGACACCCTGCACCCCTCCAGACCGAGGGCTGTGCCCCTGCTCGGGTTCAAGGGGGGCAGAGCAGGTGATAATGAGGATCCGTGTGCCCGCTTGGAAGGAGGGCAGAGAACCTGGGCAGCAGCCAGAGCTGTGCCAGCAAGTTGTTTGCTGTGGCCACAGCAGAGCTTGAGACTGGGCCAAACACACATTTAATCAATATGTTTCTGATCAGAAACAACTCCTGAGTCTGGAAAGTCATTACCATTCCTACTTCACGTCCTAGTGTCTTTCCTTGGCCTTCGGATGTGACAGCCTGGAGAGGTTTGGGCGTGAAAGCCTTTGTTCATGCAGAGGTTAACACGAGCAGCTCACATATTACTGCTCTGAGTGCCTGTGGATGGCAGAAAGCATTAAATCCATTAGGAAATTGCCAGAGCTGTCATGCTGAAAAGCTGGGAGAAGTTATGTTCTGTCCTCCCATCCAAAACACCCGGGGGAGCCAAACAGCCCGAGCCTGCAGCCAACACCCCACAGCCCCTCTGGTGCCTTCAAATAGGGGCAGAAAAGGGATTTCCCACCCTGCAAGGGCTGAAATCATCGCTGTCCTTCTGGGAGAAGTCTCCTGAAGCTTCTCAGGGAAAAGTGAGCAGTTGGGAAGGAGACAGGGAGAGCAGGAGGTCTCGGTGTGAACAAGGCACCCACAAGGCCATTTGGGGCTGGATGGGAAGTTCACATTCCCACATTTGGAGCTCTCCCCACCAGGCTCTGGGCTGCTCAGAACAGCTCCCTCAGCATCCTGGCAGCTGGCATCCCTCCAGTGTGTGCCAACAGGGCAGTATTTTTGGGATAGAGGGAGTCTAACCCCACAGCCCGCTGGGTGGAGATGGACAGGGGCAAACCCGTTCCACTGGACAATTCCTGATGTGAGAGAAGCATTCCCAGCATCCAGAGCAGGTGAGAATTCCAGCTCAGAGCAGGCAAGAACCTCGGGGTGGGTCAGTGCTGCTGGTGGGAGAATGAGTTTATTCCTCTTGTGTGATGATGGAGGCCCTGAGCCAATCCTCTGGTTCACCACTAAATGCTCTGATCACCAGACTGCTGCTTTTCTTTTGACGAGAATTTCCAGCCCAGAGCCAAGAAATGCTTTTCTGTGCGTACAGAAAATGGGCAGAGAGAGAATTCTCCTCACTCAGCCACTCGAAATCTTGGAATATTGCATGTACTGAGACATGTGCTCAGTTAACCCTGTGTGACAACAACAGGAGGACAGAAAAGAGGGAATGAGAGCCCAGTGTGAGATTGCACTGCAGGATCGTATCCTTGGAGGAGATAAATAGAGAAAAATTTTGATTAAAACACAAAAATCATTAAAATATTCGTATGGGCTCCTCCCTCTTTTTCTCAGCTTTAACAAATAAACAATCTCAATTTTTTTTCTTCGTATCTGTGGGGCAGCTTTAGTTTTCCTTCACCAACTCTGCCTGCATCTCTCAGCCACGAAAGGCTTGTGATGGGCACCTCGTATCTTTAATATCTGATTAACTCTGCAATGATGATCTCCAATTTGGAGATTTTTGTGAATCCAGGAGAAGAAAAGCTGTATCTGTTAACCATTATCCAAAAAAAAGATCAATTCCATTCCTGCTAAAGACAGCAATAAAGCAGCTGCTGGTCTGCATGGACTTAGAATTTGGCTCAGCAAACCTGTAAATGTATGGGAAATGTACAGAATGTTCCCCCACTGTGGTTAACACAGATTTGTAACATTTTCAATGAAACAACTTCTAGTTCATAAAAGTAACAGGAGAATTCTAAGGAGGTTTCACTTTGAAAACCCAAACACAGTTTTTCTTACTCACAGTGCTTATTCTTTCCAGCTTGTGTTGAAAACAAAAAGTGTTTCATGACTTGTGAAGACTCTCAGTGTCACTCTATGAAAAATCCCTTCATATTTCAGAGTTATGAATGTGCTGTAAAATGGCTTCAGAATACCTGGATCAAACACAATGGTGCTTGGGACAAAAATTTGGGGTTAATTCTTCCCTCCACACCAAGGCAGAGCCAAGAGGGCAGAGATTGAGCATTTAACTCCCTCGTTCTGCTCGCTGGCAATGCCAGAGCCCCCTCTGGAATGATTTAGGCAGGATCTGAAGGTGTGTGCTGTAAAATGGAATTAATACACTGGGGGAAAGGAAAATAAAATGCCTCTAGGATGCCCTTATAAATCGAGAGATGCAGAGAAACACAAAACCAACATGAACCAAAGGATTGCCAAGCCAGAACATCCCCAAAACTACTTTTCCCCTCACATATGTTTATAACCATATTTTTATAACCACAGAAAGCACTTTTCCAGCTCAGTCCTGGCTCTAAACCTGTGCTTTGCTCACACCCCCAGGCTGGCCTTGCCACCCAACCCCAAAGCACGCAAAGACAGGTTTAATGGCAGAAACATCTACATACAATCATTTATTCTTTTTATCCTCGTGTCTTCTTAATTAAAAATAATTCCAACAGAGAAACAAAGCAAGCTCCCCCAGCAGGAGCAGATCCATTTCCAAACCAGTATCAAATCCTGACCCTGACCCTCCAGATTCCTCACTAACACACTTTTTCCTGCTTCTGGAGAATGAGATTCTGAGAGTTGCCCACTGGCATGGACCATCCTTAGGAACTGCAGCAACCAATATTGAGAGGCTCTCGTTTCTGGCAGCCAGCCTAATGTTATCTTTGTTTGCATAATATAGCATCTACATGGAAAACACATATGGATCCACATTTATCCATCCTTTCAACATGCACCAGGATTAATGCATTTAAGCATGCAAGACATTCCACAGCATTAAAAGCAGGAGAAAAATCAAACGGAGAATTACACAGTTTTCCTACAGTGATGATAACTGGGAGAATTATTTTGAAGCTATTCTTCTATTTTCTTTTGAAATAAGGTAATTGGGCTCATTAGCATAAAGCCTGCGGGTGAATTATTTTTCTCTGTAAACTGGTTCCATTCTTTTTTTTTTTTTTTCTTTTTGGAAAGGAAGTGTTATCATCTGAACCCAAAGTTTGCTTTGAAGGATCTGTGCTGTGGCAGGAAGAGACACACAAATCCTAAAAGGTTGCTCTGTTCTACCACTCCCTGGGAAAACGAAAATGACACAGAAGTTCATTTGATTCCAGAGATAATTCCGTCCTGATTTAGAGAAAATCTAAGTTTGAAGCCCTTCTGATGATAAGACACGGTCCAGCTCCCTCCTGCAGCTGGGCAGGGCTGGCTGGAGTGATGAAGCATTCTCGTGCAGATGGGATCGGGAGGGGACGGCTCTCCTCGCTGTGACAGATTTTTCCTGATTGTCAGATCAATGCCTGTTTGTTTACGCGTGGATCTTTAAAATAGATCCAAACCCTCCCAGCGCCCCGTGGCCGACTGCTTTCTGTATTAGGCCGGGAACAAAACAGCTGAAAATAAATGAATGCAACTCACCAATCTCTCTGACATCGGCGTCTTGTCTCCATCCGGCAAATGTTGTTCCAGAGCCAGCACGATACAATTGGCTATGATTGTAGCTAAAATCATGTATTCAAATGGAGTGGGGACCACAAGTTAAAGAAGACACTGGACAACACAAGGAGAACCCCATCAAAACCCTGTTTCTACCCACTGAGTTGCATTAATCGAGCATTCTAAGATTTCTCGTATTTTTTTAAGACATTTTGTCTCCTTGACTTCCTCGGTTCTTTCCGGGGTGTGTTTGCAAGAAAAGCAGGCAATTGGCTCCTCTCTTCCTTGAGAGAGTTAGAGACTCACACACAATCTGAGCTGCTAAAGGAATTTGGGAGCAAGAAAGCAAAAGGTCCAAAGGAAATAAAAAACTGTTGATAATTATTGATTTTCAATGAGATTGATAAGCTAAACTGCCTCCAAATAGATTACACAGCTGAACACCATCTGCTGAATTTCTCTCCAGAAACATTTAACTTCAGCACATGGTGCAAATAAGTGATGGGCACGGAAAGTTTGATTTAGAGTATCTACACAGGTCTAAAACACCAATTACTGCTCGATTGCGATGCCCGCTCCCGGTGAGAATAGAACCCTCAGCGCCTTTTTGGGATGTAGGAGGGAAGTGGGAAGGGGAAAGAATCCAAATCCCCCCTTGCCTTTTGCCAAAATCTCCCACCCTAAGCTGCGCCAAGCCCTGGCTCTCCCGGGGTGGGAGCTGCACCACAGGCGGCAGCGGGGCCGAGGGTGGGCGATGGCTCTGCTTGGCACCACGGGGAGAGGGACCCAGGACCACGGAGAGGGACCCAGGACCACGGAGAGATGGACCCAGGACCGGGGAGAGGGACCCAGGACCACGGAGAGATGGACCCAGGACCGGGGAGAGGGACCCAGGACCACGGAGAGATGGACCCAGGACCAGGGAGAGGGACCCAGGACCACGGAGAGATGGACCCAGGACCGGGGAGAGGGACCCAGGACCACGGAGAGATGGACCCAGGACCGGGGAGAGGGACCCAGGACCACNAGATGGACCCAGGACCGGGGAGAGATGGACCCAGGACCGGGGAGAGATGGACCCAGGACCGGGGAGAGATGGGCTCAGGACCACGGAGAGATGGACCCAGGACCATGGAAAGATGGGCTCAGCACCGTGGAGAGATGGATCCAGCACCGTGGAGAGATGGACCCAGCACCGTGGAGAGATGGACCCAGCACCGCGGAGAGATGGACCCAGCACCGCGGGGAGCTCAGCTCAATATCACAGTGAGCTCAGCTCAACACCACGGGGAGCTCCTCTCAGCACCGCGGAGAGCGCGGCTCAGCACCAGGGACAGAGCCGAGCCGCGCCGCAGATACAACACCCTGGAGGGCTCCGTTCAGCACCACGAAGAGCTCGGCTTGGCACCGTGGACAGCTCGGTTCAACATCACGGGGAGCTCAGCTCAGCACCGTGGTCAGCTTGGCTCAGCACCACCATCAGCCCGGCTCAGCACCACAATGAGCTCAGCTCAGCACTGTGGTCAGCCCAGCTTCACAACCGTGGTCAGCTCAGCTCAACACCGTGATAAACTCAGCTCAGCACTGTGGTCAACCTGGCTTCAGAACTATGGTCAGCTCAGCTCAGCACCGCGGTCAGCCTGGCTTCAGAACCGTGGTCAGCCCGGCTTCAGAACCATGGTCAGCTCAGCCCAACACCGTGATAAGCTCAGCTCAGCACTATGCTCAGCCCGGCTTCAGAACTGTGGTCAGCTCAGCTCAACGCAATGATAAGCTCAGCCCAGCACCGCGGCCAGCTCAGCCCAGCACCGCGGTCAGCCTGGCTTCAGCACCGCGGCCAGCCTGGCTTCAGCACCGTGGTCAGCTCAGCTCAGCTCAACACCACGATAAACTCGGCTCAGCACCGCGGCCAGCCCGGCTTCAGCACCGTGGTCAGCTCAGCTCAACGCCACAATAGGCTCAGCCCAGCACGGCGGCCAGCCCGGCTCAGCACGGCGGGCAGCGCCCAGCCCCGCCCGGCCCCGCCGCTCCGGCTCGGGGAAGCGCCGGTGGCTCCGCCGGTCCCGCCGCTCCGCAGCGCCGGGGGTCCCCTCCCCACATCCCCCGGAAAGATGCAGCCGAATCGCCCAAGAGGCAGGAGAGGGAAAAGACTGAGTCTACCCGCGCAGTCGAGGCGATGCTCTGCCTGTCACCGGGGGTTTGGGGGCTTGTTTATCCAGACTTAAACGCGGGGAAGGAGAAATGGGTGAGGAAATGCAGCAATCGCTGGGATTGTATAATATGGACAGAAAGATCAATACGCGTGTGTGTGTGTGCGTGCTCAGAGAGAAGGGAAGTGCATTGACTCCACTGGTGTATTTTTCCTGTTAGCCCCTCAGGAAGTGAAAACTGGGGAAGTCTAAGCAGGAGCTGGCCTCTGTGGCAACTGAAAGTGTTGCTAGGAGGCTGGGAGGAGGCCCTGCTGCTGTTAGCCGAGGATTAACAGGGGTGTGATATGAAATGAAAAGAAAACAACCGGCTCCCTCGAGACCCCCGGTGTAAAGCACTCCTGTACACACACACACACACAAAATCCGCTCCCCGGCAGCCTCAGCCTGCTCCCCCCTGCTCGCGGCTCCGAGCAAAGCCCCCTTCTCACTGCAGCTCTCCTGGCCTGGGAGCCGGGTCTCAGACAGAAAGCATCTGCCCCTTTCACAATACAGCAGATGATCCCTCTCCCCACTCACTGCCTCCTTCTGCCACAAGGCTCTGCTAATTTTAATTTTTTTTCGTGCAGCCTAAGCTTAGGCTACGCACCTAATCAAAGTGCCGTGATTCATGTGGATTCGAATGGATTCGGGAGGGGATGTGCTAAAAGCGAGCTGCAATGGTTGCATTCCTGGGATTTACCTGGGCTGCCAATGTCCCCTACTACCAACGCAGCCTCAATGCTAAGGTGTCACCATTTTTATCCCACATTCCTTCTCCCATTCACAGGAAGACAGAAGAGTTGAAAGGCTCCAAGATGGAAATAAAAATCAGGATTCATGGGCACGAACCTCACAGAACCTGACTTGAATTGCAGGAAACGTCAATCCACGCACCTGTACATCTCACCCCTAATGACACCCTGACATATCTTACGCACACCCCTGGCTTCAAGCACACCAAAAGCACCCTCGGAAGCGATTCCCTGATTCCCATATTCCCAGTGCCACGGCCGTGCATCATGTCGGGCACACACACCCATGGCACAGCCCGATCTCACCGTCT
>VWZT01008721.1:138963-151213 GCA_013397055.1 Pachycephala philippinensis
ACCCCTCCTCAGGTTGTTTTTTTACCTCTCCTCAGGTTGTTTTTTTAACCTCAGGTTGGTGTTTTACCTCTCCTCAAGTTCATTTTTTACCTCTCCTCAGGCTGTTTTTTTTGCCTCTCCCTCCACCCTCCCCATGCTCCCATCGAGGGCTGGTGGTTGCTGTTCTGAGAAAGAACAGAGCTCTCACAAACTGCTGCTGAGAGCTGAAAACTCCTCTGCTAAAGCTTCTAGCATCCATACTTTCTCAAGCGAAACTGTGCAAAACATGATAAAGTTATCTGTAAACAGACTTTGCTATCTTGCACCTGCAAATATAATTAGAATTGTTGTGATACCGACTAAAAAAACAGATGATGTGTGAATTGACCAATCACTCTGGTAGGGAGTTAGCTAGAGGTCCAATACCTCTTACCATTTAGGTAAACACTAAAAGAACCAAACACATAAAACCCTGCCTTTTATTAATTAAATAATTCATTCCTTTCTGCTGACCACACTCGTGTCTCTGAGTCCTTCTTTGCCCTCTGGCAGTGGTGACAACGACACTCAGCTGATCACCAGGAGGGTTTGGGGAGGGTGGAGTGAGTTTTTTATGCTTTAGAGCAACAAGGACAGAGTTCAGGAGCTCCTGTGGGAGCAGGATTTGGGTGGCTGAGTAAGTATTTGGTATTCATAAAAAACAAGGGGTTTGTTTGCTCTGTTTTTTCCTTTTTTTCCCTCTTCTTGGACATGTTGTATCTTTTTGGTCAGCACTGTGTGAATGTTGACCCTGCACCCCACAAAAAAGCAGTTCCTCTCTGTCCTATCTCAGAACCTGGCTGAATTTTAAAGTAAACGTCCTCAGCATTTTCACTGTGGACTGTTCTTTTGTCAGCCCTTTTCTTTACCTTGTAGATACTTCTATTTGCATTTTTTCTAGCAGCAGTCGTTGATAAGGATTTGGGTGGCTGAGCAAGGTGGTGGCAGTGTCCCCANTTTTTTCCTTTTTTTCCCTCTTCTTGGACATGTTGTATCTTTTTGGTCAGCACTGTGTGAATGTTGACCCTGCACCCCACAAAAAAGCAGTTCCTCTCTGTCCTATCTCAGAACCTGGCTGAATTTTAAAGTAAACGTCCTCAGCATTTTCACTGTGGACTGTTCTTTTGTCAGCCCTTTTCTTTACCTTGTAGATAATTCTATTTGCATTTTTTCTAGCAGCAGTCGTTGATAAGGATTTGGGTGGCTGAGCAAGGTGGTGGCAGTGTCCCCACAACAACCCTGACAGGTCCCCCTTGGTTTTGGGGCTGAGCTGAATGGGAACAAAGGGGAAGGGAACATCCTCGTGCTCCCAAAGCTTCCAGGATCACTCCCTGTTCCCAGGGAGCCCCTCAGGGGTTTGGGGGGCACAGCCTGGATCAGTCCCAAGGGAGAGGGGAGAGGCAAATATCAAATATCACCAGCGGAACAAGGCTGGTGGCACCTCCTGCACGGGCAGCAAGGTGGTGGCAGTGTCCCCACAACAACCCTGACAGGTCCCCCTTGGTTTTGGGGCTGAGCTGAATGGGAACAAAGGGGAAGGGAACATCCTCGTGCTCCCAAAGCTTCCAGGATCACTCCCTGTTCCCAGGGAGCCCCTCAGGGGTTTGGGGGGCACAGCCTGGATCAGTCCCAAGGGAGAGGGGAGAGGCAAATATCAAATTAGAGAATGAGAACACAGTAAAATGGAAAAGAGGAGAAAGATGATAAATCAAGCAGAAAAACAGCGTTTCCCATGATGCTCAAAACCAAAGGCACCAAAAGATTTGGGAGTTCACTCTCAACAGAACACGGCACAGGCAGGGCAGGGAGAGGGATCAGGGCATGGAACAGGCAGCCAGAGCCACACAGGCTGATCCTTCTGGCCAAAAAGCACCCAGGGAGCTGCTCACCCTGCAGGAAAGGTGGATCCCAAAAGCAGGGAGCAGTGGGAATTGAATCCCAGCAGCGGCAAAGGGCACAAACTGGGGCAGCCACCATGAAACCAGTCCCATATAAACCAGCAAACATCACTGAGACTGATTTACACTGCCTGGGAAGAGGAAATCTGAGAGGAACGTGACCATTTTGCCCACCCAGAGGCGTCACCTCCCTGCAGGGTGTTTGTGATCAGCTCTGCTCTTCCACTGACTCCCAGCCCTGCAGCCTCCCCTACAAACAGCAGCTCCGGCCCACGCTCACCCTGCCAGGCCTGGACTTCATCCCTTCATTTCCCGATCTTTCTCAGAGCCCCTTTATTTCATATGTAACCACAACAACCACAAATCAGTGTTTTAATCAGAAATTGGTTGCTTGCTGCAGGCCTGAAGCATTCGGTAACACCCAATATCTGAGCAGCCCAGCTCTCTGTTTAGAATATTTCTCTTTAGTGGGTCTGTACTGTTCCTATTTCAGATGGTTTATGGAAGGATTAGTTCTGGGAACAGCTGCATTTCTCACTTCACTGAGAAATAAACACATCAGGCTGGCTCTGCAAGTGGCATGAAAGCAAAGGAGCTCAATACTTTCCAAGTGTTGTTCCCTCCTCATCCCACCTTGGGGCCCTACAAGTGCTTTCCCTGCTCAGAAAGTGTTTGGGGTTTGGGACTGACCCCAAATATAATGGAATTATGGAATGGTTTGGGTTCAAAGGGATCTTAAAGCTCATCCAGTGCCACCCCTGCCATGGGCAGGGACACCTTCCACTGTCCCAGGGTGCCCCAAGTCCCATCCAGCCTGGCCTTGGACACTGCCAGGGATCCAGGGGCAGCCACAGCTTCTCTGGGCACCCTGTGCCAGGGCCTCCCCACCCTTCAATTCCTTCCCAAAATCCAACTAAATTTACTCTTCCAGTTTGACGCCATAGCTGGAGGACCACTGCATCCTCATTTCTCCCCTTGTTTCCTTCTCCTCGTGCTATTTCCTGAAGGAACTGCCAAAAATGACCTTTCCCAAGCCCCTCAGGCTGCCAGGGGCCTTCAGGACACAGCCCACATGAGGCTGCACCCCAGCAAGTGTTTGGCACCTCTGATCTGAGGGAGGGGGGGCTTTTTCCTGGGCTGTGAATAAAAACAGCTCCTTAATTAAGCCCTGGCTATTGATTTCATTTCCATCCTATTAACTGCCTTGCCCTACATGGGTTTGCTGCACTCTGTAGGATTCCCCTTGCCCCCACTCTGTGTACACACAAATTGCCGAGATAAAAAAGCTTCATTAGTCCCATCTACTCTTCAAGCACCCATTTCTTTATATTTTTCTTTTCACTTTCAAGTGCTCATAAAAGAGGCTCCTTGACAGCTTCCAGACCTGCATCTCTCTGGCAGAGCGAAGATTCATGAACCAACATCAAGAGCTCAGCTACTTTGGAAAGAGAAGGAGGAAAAAAAAACCCTAAAGAACCCCAAGCTCTGGGTACCCTCACGTGTGGGGAGCTGGAGGCCTCAGAACAGCAAAAACCCCGAGCTAATGGCACTTGTTGATCTTTTTTTATGTTGTAAAACAGAAGAAACAATTTGGTTTTAAGCCCTGAGCCCCAGCAGAGCCTGAGCAGCTCAGGGCTGGGTCACCCCAGGTGGGAGCTGCCAAGAGAAAATCCAAGGGTTTTGTGTTCCCCCGTCACAGCCAGAGAGGGGAGAAGCCTCAGAAGGGAGAGGCAAATATCAAATTAGAGAATGAGAACAGAGAAAAATGGAAAATAGGAGAAAGATGATCTATCAAGCAGAAAAACCAGTGTTTTCCATGATGCTCAAAACCAAAGGCACCAGAAGATTTGGGAGTTCACTCTCAGAGGTTTTTGCATCAGTAGCCATAAACCTGATGGCGTCACACAAACACAGGGGCTGTTTAATTAATTATCAAAATTAAGACCTCCAACAAGAAAAGAAAACAACCAGAGGGAAGAGGATCTCAGACAAGAGGCACAGGGAGCTATTCAAACATTTGGGGGAGAAAAAAACCAACCCACAATTTCTGAGTCTTTGTTATCATTTTTTTAGGGTGTCACAGGAGGGGACTGAAGGAATGAGAGGTGGTTTAGAAGCGCAGGGAAGATGTTCCCTGCAGGATTTGTTCTGTGCAGGGCCAGGAGATGGACTTGGATGATCCTTGTGGGGCCCTTCCAGCTCAGACAATTCTGGCAGAGATGTGGGGAGGGTAAAACCCAGACAAAGCACTTCCCAAACCTCCACGTGTTTGAGCTTCCTTTGATTTTGAGCTGAAATCTCAGGAATTTTCACCTCTCAAAGATGAATAAATATCCCTGTCAACCAGTAATAATGAATAAATATCCCTGTCACCCAAATCTGGGAATTGCCCTGAAATGCAGCTGGAGAAAGCAAAGACCCTGCCCCTCATTGGTCTCAACACCAGGGGCAGCTGCTTAGAAAGTCAAAGAAGAATAATCAATAATCTGAAGAGTGAAATTAAGTTTCTCTACCATGAATATTTGGCTTTGAAACCCAGGGCTGATCTCCAGCCTTCTGGTAAAGCTTCACATGGGGATCTGGGTTGTTTTTCCAGAGCAGAGCTGAGCTGGATCATTTGCCCCGTTCCAGGCGCTGCTTTGATGTTTTCCCTGATTTAGGAATTAGCCTGGAAATGGCCGCGTGTGCCGAGGGAAGTGGCTGCAGGAGAGGTGCCCGAGCTCTGGTTCGCAGTCCAGACCCTCCTTTCTCTGTTCTGTCTCAAGAAATAAAGCTCAATAACATCAAACCAGGCTCTCCTCGGCTCCAGCCCCCAGACATGCCCTGGTGCCGTGGGAGGATCTCAGCCCTGCAGATCCCCACACCAGGCAACACTTACTCCAAGTGAATTAGCCAGAAAGGTCTGGAATGGTTAATTGGAATTATTTAGCCGTAATGTTTTTGCCCTTCTCCTCCTCCTCCTCTGCCTGGCGTGATGTTCTCTAAATTGAATTCCTCTAACAGAATCCGATGTGCAGCCAAACTGTTGGTCCAGAGAAATGTCTCATTTGGGGTGTGGCTGATGGAACCCCTTTTGTGTCCCCATCCTCTGCCCAGCACCCGCATGGCGCTAATTAGAGCTCTCTAACAAGGCTTAAAACATCCCAAACCTTCCTGGGGGTGAGTGGGGAGCCAGGCAGGGAAGGAATTCCTCATCCACCCCCGGGGCAGAGCAGGGCAGGGCACACCCGTGTCCCACAGTGAGCAATTTAACCCCATTTGGGCCCAAAAAGGAGCACTTACACCCAAGTGAAAGGCGGGGATCTGCATCAGCACAAAGCTGCCTCAGTTGGGTTTTGCTTCCCACTAAAATGCATTATTTTGGCGTTTCCCCCCAGTTCCTGGGTGCTGAACATCAAATCCCTGCCCAGCTCCTGCTCTTTCTCCACCCCAAACTTCGGCTCCAGCATCCCGTGGGGTCCTGACCCCTCCTGCTCCCCCAAAAATCTTTGGGGATTTGCTCCAGGGCAAATCCTGAAAAAGAAAAGCAGCTCCCTGCAGCAGGAGGGGAGCGCAGCCACTGGGAGAACAAAACCCCACAGAAGTTCCTCAGCTTCTTCCAGCTCACGCCTGTAAATGAGAATATTCTCATACTCACGGTGTGAATGAGAATATTCTCCTCACTCCCCTTTTAGTCATTTATAAAGTCGCTTTGCTCACGGTGCAGGGCCACGTTCGCTGCTCACGAACTCCCGAGCAATTTATTCCAGCTCTTTTCCCCAACAGCTGCACGACCAGAGAGGAATTCTCTTCCCAGCAGAGGCAGGAGAAAAGGATATTTGTCTTACTACGTCTGGGTAAAGCTTATCTGCTTGTTTGCTGCTCAGAATTGTATTTACAGAGCACGACAAAGGCAAAGCCGAGTGCACTAATTGCTGCTGCTCAGGTGGAATATTTTCTGCTCACCCTGAGCCCTGCATCGGTGGGGCTTTATACTTTATCTAGCACAAGCGAGCTCCACAGAAGGGTTTTATTATTCACCCATCACTGCTGTTTCATTGCCGCTGTATTTTCTGAAAGGAGGGAGAAAAACCTCAATGATTTCTTGCTTTTCAAGCAAGGATTGCTGAGGGGTTTTTTTCCCGAGCTTATTGCACGTTGCAGACAAATAAATCACCATTTAAATCAGCCTCATTCTGAGCTCACAGATGGAGGCTCCTCCAGAGGGAAGCTCTCCACATCCAGGTGCTTTCCATCCTCCTCACAGTGGGCTCCACATTCCCAGGCTCCCAAGGCATGAGCACACAGCAAAAAGCAAATCCCCAGTGGGGAAAAATTCCAGCCCAAAAATAATTTTGGTTTCTATCTGGTCAACAGCACAAACCCTCATTTTAACTCTGCTCCAGATTATTTGGTCAGGGAGCATCCCCCCAATGCTCTGTTCACACAGCAGAGCCCAGCTCAGGCACCAGCTCCCAGCACTGGGTGTTTATGGCCTGGAGGGGGAGCTGGAAATGGGGTAAACTGGTCTGAAAAGAGGATCAGGGGTGGCACTTCCCCTGTCCCCTTTCCTTGGGGAAGGGAAAAGCACCCCAAATGCAGAACTCAACCGTTGGCATGGCCACAGCTCCCAGCCTCCCCCTGGAAGTTAACTCACCCCAAAGGCTCTGCTGGGCTCAGAGGAATTTTGTGGCTTTTGCAAACCCCACTCAGAGAGGAGGAAGCTCCTCATGTCCAGCACTGTCCCTTCCTGCAGGGTGTCACGGTGATGCCTAAAGAGGCCAACCTAGAAACAGAGCCTGGACAGGAGTAAGGGAATAAAGGTGGATATTTATTTGAAAGGCCTTCAGAGGCACACCCTGGGCAGGCCAAAGGCTGCACCCAAGATGGACCCCGAGTCACGAGTTCTTCACACTTTTATAGCTTTGCTCCATTTGCATCTCAACCCAATTTCACCAATTAAACTTCAGCTAATGATGGAATTTCCCCTCAGCTTGCCCCCCTTCTCAAGATGCTGGGTTACACATTTTGGGCCTAGGCCGGGCTGGGTGTCCTTGGAGAGCAGCCTGGAGAGGTTTGTTCTGTCTGTCTCAGCGTGAGAGAGCAGCAGCTCCCAGGCTCCAGGACACTGCAGAGTTACACACTGGGAATGCAGGATTTGAAAAATATAAAAGTTAAAACCTAAGGCATCAACAGCTCCTGCAGCCAGGACAGCTGGCAAATGGCTCCCTGTAAACAGCAGCCCTTCCAATGTCATCTCCTGTCATCCTTGTCACAGAGCAGAGCTCCAAGGGTTTAAACAAAGCCCGGCTTTGCCCAGGCCCTGCTCACACTGGCTCAGCTGGGACACTCTGTGACAAGGGGAGTTTAATCCCAGCTCAACACCAGACTCTGGTGGCTTCACAGGGCAGAACCCCCCAGTGCAGGTCTGGGACCTTCATCCCAGCTCCCTGCAAACCTCCGGGGGCTCCAGGAGCAAGGAGGGAGAGCTGCTCCACAAACCCCACCTGTGCTGGTGCTGCTCAGGGTGTGATGTTCTGGGGACACTCCTGGTGCCCCAACTTCCTTCCTTCCACTCCCACGCCCATCCCAGAGGGCTAGAGACGATTTATTGATTAAAAACCTCCCAGGCAGGGGGCATTTCCTTGCTGTGGGGGCTGCAGGGACAGCAGAGGTGACCCAGGTGCCGTTCCCTGGCCGGGTCTGTCCCCTCCCACGGCACCACTCCATCCAAACCTTGTGGGTGTCCCCAGTGCCACCAGCAAAGAGAGAGCCCCAGCAGGTGCTTAACACAGTCCTGAAAGGCTGAGCCCACTTTAATGACCCTCACGTTGGTTAATTAGATATTAGAAGGCACAGATGAGCAAAAACTCAGGTGTGGGACTGAGCTCGTCCCCCTCCCAGGTGAGGCACACCTGTCCCTGCAGGCAGCACCCAGCATCCAGCAATATTTGTTTTTTCTGGGCGTTCAGGCCATTTCTGGGCCTGGGGAAGGCACAGGGAGGCTGAGCCTGATCTCCCCTGGCACTGGCTCCTGTGCCCCCATCACTCCCACCTCTCCTGCAGCCCTAAACTTGAACCCCAGGCTGCTTTTCCCTCTCCCAGCCAGGACATCGAGGCCTTTCCCTGCCTCCAGCGACAGCAGCCGAGGCTTTTCATCCTGCTTGGGGCACCAGAAAGGAAATTAAAAGGATGATAAGGGAGCTCCTTCAGCAGACGAGGGAATATTCTGTGCTAGCAGGGAGATAAAGCAATATTTCTTCCAGCTCTGGCAAAGGCTCAGCGATGAGACGTGGGGTGAAATTCCACATTTACAGAGGCTTTATAACTCTTACCTGGGCTGCAGGATAACCATCAGCCTCCCTCATATTTCCTCCTCAGAGGAGGTCACGGCAGCACAAAGAGAGGGAAGGAGTCGATAAAGAAAGACTCAAAATGCTCCAGTCTCCAGGGTAATTTTATGGCTTTGCTGGCCCAGGTCAGCCCAGGGCGATGGGGGTCCGTCCGTGCCTCCAAAGGACTTGCTTTTTAAGACTCAAAATGGTGTTACGGGTTGTAGCATGAGGCACAGGGTAGGTTTCTAGTTATCTTGTGGTGGCTTCTACTATTGTGAGCACATAACGCTTACCTTGGCGTGTTTGAGGTAATGTGATGTAATTAATCTGCCAGGCCTCCCCATACTTGTATTTGGACTACCGCCTATTATACTACAGAGGTTTTATTCTCTTGGTTTGCTTTATCGTAGCATGTGTCTCACAGTCATGGATAACCTGGGTGATACTGTCTGTGGTTAGATTTACCTTTCGGTCTCGTGCCTACTTATAGGTGGCATTTCTGTCATGATGGCCTGAGGCATCATGGGCCCATCGAGCTAGAAACAACTCTCTCTTGTGTTTCTAATCTAAGTCTATTTGTGACACTTCTATTTTTGCAGCTTGATCTACCTGTTCATTGTTTTGGTGCTCTTCATTAGCCCTACTCTTGGGGACATGGGCATTTACATGGCGGACTTGCACATGGAGCTTTTTTACCCGGGCAGCGATGTCTAGGACCAAAGCTGCCTTTGGGTGCTTTCTAACACTCCCCAATCCATCAGCACCCCGAGAGACGAGCCAGTGTCATAAATGAAAATCATGATTGGCCTTTTGCATCAAGCTTTGCCTGTCTGTGACTTTAAACCAGTTATGTTTGTTGTTAGTTGTTTACCCCAGTTCTAATTGTTCAGAGTTTTAAAATTAAAGTTATTAAGGTTGCTTCTAAAACAAGCAAACCGATCCCGGGCATTCCCCCGAAGCAACCAAATTCCCAAGTTTATGGACAGTTCATGTGTTAACTTTATAATTTTATTCTTTTCATGCCATTCCTTGTACGTTAAAGCTTATTTTGTAAGTGCAATTCACATTCTGTTAAAAACTCTTAAGTTCTTTCGGTTCAAGGTCTAGGCTAACTCCACTGGGCTTCCTAACTGCCACTTTCTAAAAATAGCTCCTAACTGCCACCCCTGCAACTGGGCTCCATGGTAACCTGGAATATTAATGAGGAGCTTTCCCGCCTTTCGGACCGAAGCCCCCTAGCAGCACGAGCCCATTGGCGGGAAGGCGTTCCCTCACGGGACAACTCCACCAATCCACCAGGGCCATGGGGGCCGGACAGGGGCGGCCCGGGGCGGAGACACCCCCCGATAAACGCCCTGTACAGGGGAGGAGCTCTGTTTTTCGGACAACTAGTGGTTTGGCGACGGTATAATTCAGTTTGAACTTCAGAGTCGCTGGAGTTTCTCCTCAGCACTGCGCTGCTCTGCTCCCTGCTCTTGGGCAGCTGTGCGGTTGCCGAGGTTTCTTGTCACCGCGTTCCCGGCTTTTTGTTTTTTTCTAATTTATTTCTTCCCGGACACTTGTTGCTGCTAATAAAACCTTTTTCTAGCTCGCAACAAGAAAGTTGTCTTTTTCGGTTTTGACAGCCAGGAGAGCTCCGCAGCTTGATGCCTTAGGTTTTAACTTTCATATTTTTCAAATCCTGCATTCCCAGTGTGTAACTCCGCAGTGTCCTGTAGCCTGTGAGCTGCTGCTCTCTCATGCTGAGACAGACAGAACAAACCTCTCCAGGCTGCTCTCCAAGGACACCCAGCCCGGCCTAGGCCCAAAATGTGTAACCCAGCATCTTGAGAAGGGGGGCAAGCTGAGGGGAAATTCCATCATTAGCTAAAGTTTAATTGGTGAAATTGGGTTGAGATGCAAATGGAGCAAAGCTATAAAAGTGTGAAGAACTCGTGACTCGGGGTCCATCTTGGGTGCAGCCTTTGGCCTGCCCAGGGTGTGCCTCTGAAGGCCTTTCAAATAAATATCCACCTTTATTCCCTTANGAGCCAAACCCCAGAGCCCCGTGCTGGGAACATCCCCAGGGATTGCCCCCAGGCAGCTTCTGCCCCTACCCTCCTCCCTCGACATTTTTTGTTTAATTTTATTTCATTCCCCTCTGGCAGGAGCTGGGGAGGAATCCTAGGACCCCCAAATCTCAGTGTGCCCATCCAGTGCTCATTCTTTGATATTTCTGATTTAATTTTATTTCATTTCCCTCTGGCCGGGGGTGGGAATGGGCACTCCAGGACCCCCAAACCACAATGTGCCCATCCAGTGCTCATTCCTTGGTATTTTTGGTTTAATTTTATTTTATTTCCCCCTGGAAGGGGGTGAGGAGGAATCCCAGGACCCCCAAACCTCCTTGTGCCCATCCAGTGCTCATTCCATGATATTTCTGATTTAATTTTATTTCATTTCCCTCTGGCCGAGGGTGGGGAACAGGCACTCCAGGACCCCCAAACCTCAGTGAATTCATCCAGAATTCAGGCTTCCAAACTTTTAATTACACAAAATTTTACCAAACAACCCCCCAGAATAAAAGGCAAACAGTTAGGCTGCTTTTCTTTGCAGGAATTGGGGATTTTTTGTTGCTTTTTTAATTTTCAAGCTCACCAAGGAGCAGTTTATCCCCACCCTGGGCCATCCCTCCCACCCCCAAGCAGACAAAAAAAGCCAAACTCCTTTTAAAGCACTTTTTTTTTTCTTTTTTTATTGATTTCATTGAAAACAGAACAAGAAAATGATCAGAGCCAAAAGGCTGCTCCTTTAAAACTGTCAAAAACATTAACAGAAAAAAAAAAAAAAATAAAAAACATGATGGCATTATGAATGTTCTAGAAGAGATGAACAAAAAAAAAAAAAAAAACCAAAAACTTGTTACTGCACTAGTTACAGTATTTAAAGATATATGCAAAAAAAAAAAAATTAAGATAATGACCTGCCCAGCCACCACACAAAAGGTGATGGCAAATTTATTCACACTACAATACTAACAATTTAAAAAAAGTTTTGTTTTTTTCCTGCATTTTTATACTAAAATCACTTTGTTCTTTTTATACAATTGATAAGTTTATATTCACGTGGTGAGCAAAAATCACACCAGAATCAGCACCGTTTTGTTTTGTGGTTTCTTTTTGTTGTCGTTTTGGTTTTTTTGGTTTTTTTGTGGGTTTTGTTTTGTTTTTTTTAAGCTTTTTTTTTTTTTTTCTCTTCACGTTTTTAATGCTTGTCCCCGATGTTTCAATAATGGTAAAAAATAAATCAGTTTATTGAAACCTCATAAGCGTGTGGCTTAAAAATCAATCCAAGGTGCCCAGCGTGGAGCAAAGGGATGGGAACAGACGAGCTGGTGGCATCTGGGATCTTCTCACCGTGACACATCTGTCCACCTCAGCCAGTCCAGGTTCTCTATAATATATATATCATTCACTTTATCTTTAAAAAAAGGAGGAGGGAAAACTGGTTTTCTTTAGGAATTAGTGTCTTGTAAAATCCTCTTCAGCCTTCCCTCTCTAAAACCACTTGTGGGACGGGGTGAGGGGAATTCCTTCACGGAGGAACCCAACACTGAGACAGGACCAGGGCGTGGACCAGAGCTGCTTTGAACAGAGAAAATCCAGGAGGGAGAGAGCCAAGGGATCACAGGGACTGGAAGGACTCTGGGATCTTCTCATCAGATGAGAAAAAAGCCGTGGGGGTTGGAGAGAACTGGGGGTGTTTGTAGGAAACACCCACCACAACGTCCTGTGAGATGGGGGAGGAATTATTCANGGGGAAGGAATTATTCATTTAGAAAAAAAAAAAAAAAAAAAGAAGAAAAGAAAAAAAAACCAAACAAAAACAACCAACCAACCAAAAAACCAACCAAACCAACAAAAAACCAACCAGCAGAACCTGCCCCGGGGCTGTGCCAAGCAAACCCAGAGCCAGCACCTCCCGTTCCCTCCCAGAAACCAAGTCCCATCAAGTATCTAGAGTTTATTGGGGGTGAACTGG
>VWZT01008722.1:1377-37207 GCA_013397055.1 Pachycephala philippinensis
CCCCCCCCACCGCCCTTAGGATCTGATGGTTGGAACCATTAGTGTTTTAAAATGTAATTTAGTTTAAAAAAATGGTAGCAGGAACTAACCAGAAGTATAAAGTCAGATATAAAAATACCTGGAAGATTAGACACATACACCTATGACTTGACTTTCAAAACAAGCTTAATTTGCAAAGTCTTATCCTGTTATGACTGAATCCAGCAAGAAAGAGAAGAGAAGAAACTTTCTATTTCACCAACTTCAATATAATTTTTCATTTCCTGTAATCACACTGAATTCTTGATGGTATTCAGTATTTCAGGCATATTTTTGAGACTTAAGACACTCCAAAATCTGGTTTATACCCCACCTCCATATATCATGCCAGAAAAGCCATCTTTTCTAAGCAACGTTTTCCATTTCTATTTTCTGTTGTGCTGCCTAATCTGATAAAGGCTTTACCCTGAGGCCATTCAACCTAACAGCATTCACTACAGACTCCAAAGTCACAGTTCACATATCCACTTAACCACATAACCCAAATATCTTGGGAATTTTCGCCATTTCCCCAAGAACTCTTCTTCCCTCCCAGCCCTTTTGAGTAGCCACTGGCTATTTCTGTATAGCCCACAAACATTAATTACTAACAATCTAAGTAAGCTATTCCTGAACAGACTCACATATTGCTCTCAGTGGAAAGGAGAAGTGCTTTTCCTCCCCCACCTGTATCTCAACCAAGGTTGAGTTTTACTAGAAAAAAAAATAATTTCACAACTGCAAAGGTCTGGGTCCTATTGTTCTTCTTTGAGCCTTTCTTATACAATTGCATCCAGCCATCAAGTTTACCCCTTGCATCAGCCACGAGAAGCAGGTTTCTCCTTCAGTTCTGTAGCAGTGCAATACAGGTAGTTAGTTTTTTTCCTGATTGTTTTTTGCTTTTTCCTGTCACATCCAAGGTCACATTTTGGCTTACTGTCTTTTCTGCTGAGGTTTGAAATACAAGGCAGTATTCTATTACAAAATCTCAATAGTACGTTTGCAGTTTTTGGCGTAGAAAATTGAAGTTTAGAGTGACTAAGCAAAGGAAACTAGGATTTAGGAATAAATTTTTTTGCTGACTTGTCCTTTTCCTCCTTTAAAAAAAAAATCTTTCAAATTTAGTAGAAAACAAAACAGCTGTTCTAATTAGGTGTTCATTTTAGCTTTTTAATCTCAAGGTGTCCCTGCTATTATTCTGAGAATGGTATAGGTGGGATTATGACTACTGGCAATCAAACCTTGCTGTTTATTAAAATGGTCTCTCCCCTAACTGGCTGTAGAGGGAAATGTCTTGAATAAGAAAACAAGGTATGAAAGGATTTCTTGGGAACAAAAGGATGGGCAGGATGGATGGACACATTTTTCTGCATGATACAAAAACCTCAACTATGTACGCATGTGCAGCAACCTCAGCCACTGTGGCCCAGCTGGGCTCTGGCCTGGGGCAGATTCCACATTGTCCCAAACCCCAGGGTGTTACAATGGGCAGGCTGAGGCAAGAGGAATGAGGAGAGGGAATACAAGCGGGCAGGGGAGGAAGTTGTGAAGGGAGGGGATAGTGAACAAGTAGAGCGGCAGGCAGGTGATGTGGAAGGAATCTGGTGTAGCCATGCAGATTCCTCTTGTTTGAAGTGGTTAAAGCCTTTTTCTGTGTGGAAGAAAGGTGAGGGAATAAATTCTTTCACGAGTGCAGACATCCTAGGGGAGCATTTCAAATAGCAGTCTGCAGTGCGCAAGAAATGATTGCATTTAAATACAGCTCTCTTAGCAGGGGTATGGGAATCAAATACTCTTAAGGCTGCAAAATTAAACACAGAAAACATCAATAGAAAAGTCATGTTTTAATTTAGAATTACTTGCTGACTGATAATGAGCTTCAAAATGTGAACGCATTTCTTAACACTGCTGGTTAAATGCCTTTCTCTGAGCATGTTAAAGGAGAAGGAGACAGTGGCAGCAGGCTGGAAGGAGTCTCAGAGAGCTGGGTGTATGCTACAGCACCAGACAGAATGGCTAGGACCAAATGACACATCAGAACAGCACAGATACTGACCACTATTCCCTCTCAATACCTTCGGTATCTCCTGTGGGTTATTTAAGAAAATGCAACTTCACAGTTATTTGGGAAATAACCTGTTCTTCACTGAGGATAATTTTTCTGGGATTGAGTAAGTCAGTCATCCCTAACATTTCTTAGGCTATGTCTTTGAAGCGCCCAGCACCATGTGAGGGTGCCTTCAGGTCTGTATCTCATTCCAGCTGAGTTATTGTGTCAGGAGCAGGGCCAGCCCCCTTAGACAAGAGCACACTGGTGCAATCCAGGTGTTCCTGGTTCTGCTGCTGCTGCAGCCCCAGCTCTGTGTCAGCAGCATGGTGCTCTGTGCTGTCCAAGTACGCTTCCATGTTCTCATAAGGCAGCAGCTCTGGCTTTAGGGACTGTGGTGCAATTTAATATTGCCTCAGTAGTAAGAAATGGGCTGTATGTGGTGTCTATAAAGCGTGTAAGTGAGGGGTAATGATAACTCCTAATTTCTCACTGGTTCTTACCAGTACCATCCCACAAATACACTTAAGCAGAATCACACAGTAACCCTGTCTCCTGAACAGGAGAAGACTTTCGTATCTACAGCTCAGTCAGACTTGGCTCAGGTCTCTACCATGGGGTCTTCCCTATTTCTTAGTTGTTTCTACCTCTGCTGCTGCTTAAATTACTTCCTGCCTATATGACACAATGACAAAAAGATGGATGTCTTTTCATTTTCATGGGTTTTAAATTTATATCTTGGTATATTTCTCTCTCAAGTTCTTTATGCATTTGGATTGAACATATCTGGACAGATTCAAGAGTTCTATACCTTCGAGACCCAGGACTCTTTCCCAGATGCCCCCAGACATCTCAGTCAAATGCTGTTTTCCACACAAGCTTCTTTTCTCTTCTCCAGTCAGTAGGTTCTAAGGAAACGCACAGAGAAGGAAAGACAACACAGAACCCCAAATGTTGTAGCTGTAGCACCTGTGCTTTCTTTGTGCACATTGCTGGGGAATCACTCCCCATTCTGTTAGTGTTGGACTTGGAGCAGAAGTTCAGAAACACCTTGCAATATCCTCCCAGTGCAACTACATGCTAAGCGCTCCTAGTAAAACACAGAGATTTATATTTTCAGAAAAGAGCTGCAACAATTTATTTGTGCTGAGACTTCTTCTCCATGGGGTCTGTTTACTCAAATAAAGCAATGTGTGAAATTCAACAGACACAGAACCTCGGAGAAGTCTTCTGTCTGCTCTTATTAAAGAGAGAAGGAAAACACCCAAGGATCCTTTACTGGAGCAAAAGTTAAAAAGATCAACAGGAACCACTGTGGGTGGATGAAGCTTCTACATTTTAAGGACTTCTGACATATCTTTAAGTCCTCCAGGCTTTCAAGCCATTACAATACAAGGAAGTTCACTGTGGTCACTAAACAGATAGATAGCGTCCCAGATAATGTACCGCCAGTTGTTAAGATGGAGAAAACAAAAAAAAAAACCACCTTCTGCTTCAAGGAAGGAAAGAGAAAAACCACATTACCCATTAACTTCTTTTTTTTTTTTTTCAGGTTTTATGGAAATGAGGGCAGAGCAGCCCTTACCCTGAATTAAAGATCTCTGATTCTAGTATGTACATCACAAGTAAAAAATAAAGTCAAATCTCAGGAATATCAGTTAGGAAAAATATAATCTTACCTCTGCAAAAGGGAGAGATTCATATGAAAGTAGAACCACGACACTTTTCCATATTCCTTCCATGTTGTGTGAGTTGAGGGTTGATTTGTTTGCAGTATTTAAAGCTCCTTTTTAATGAGTTGTGTGAAGTCTGGCAGACACATAACCTCTTTGAACTACAAAGCATTTCCTGCATTAATGAAGGAAGAAAGAAAGCCAAGAATTAATTTATTACAGCACATTAATTACTGCATGAAATGAAAGTTCAAATAATCAGCAGAAACCACAAGGGTGAGGTAAAGGTGAGAGAGAAGATAAAATATGTACATTCTGCTTTGGTGATGGCCAAAATGGGCCCCATTACTACCAAACAAAAATATAAGAAATGCAGCTGGAGTGTGTTATTGCAGAATAAAGGAATTATATTGAGGCAACTTCTAGAAGTCTTTTCTTTTGATAAAAAAACTGCTCCAACCTTACACAAAGGCAATAAAATAAAAATAAAGACAGATCAACCGTGGCTAGCAAGAGTGGAGAAATACACAGGATTGCACAACTGGTTCCAAGACAGGTATGTCACACGTGGAAAAGGCAGCTGCAGACTTGGAGGAAATTTTGCCATCAAGGGCACAATCCAGCAATTTAAAAAAATCACTCCAAAAAACAATCCTATTAATTTTTTACCCTGAAGCGAGGTTCTCAAATAGTTTGTTGTAAAACTCTGTGCACATGCATGGGCAGTAGGTGTGTGTGTTTAAATACAGAAGGTGCACGACTGAGGGAAGTGGTGAAAATGTCATTACTACAGGATGAAAAGTGAACACGAGCATTTGTTTGCCTGTGCATGCACAAATGGAGGTGAGGTTCTTCTCTTGCAGTGGAATACCTCCCAGAGGCAAAGCAGCAGGGAACAGCGTCCTGTACATCCAAGCACCCCAGCATTCATCAAGTCCAAGGATCTCCTCTCAAACAAGAGATAACAACAATCTTGCCCATGGCCCAACATCTTCAGTCCTGCATTCCCTCCCCGTTGCCACAGCTCTGAGACCAGAGGACCGTGCATGGTCTGTACCTGGTTACATGATGTACTGCATACAGTGGCACTGACAAGCCTCAGTAGCTGTGCCCTGTCCTGGCTGATGAGCAGGGAGAACTCACCCAGTGCTACTTCTCACATTTTCATTTAAAGGTTTACTGGGAAAAAGCCGTAATACTGAGTTTGGGCTATGAATTGCTGACTATATACTTGCAGGACTAGCTACCCTGAAAAGTTTTGCAGAATCCAGTGCTGGAATAGCGACTGCTTTCTTTAGTTTCCTGTAAGATGGTCTGCAAATCTTTCCACTGGAAGCACAAGAAGAACATCGGTGTTCTTTCTTGCATTTCTATGGTTCTAGGTTTCCTCAAAAGAACTGTGCTTTTACATTAAGAGATACGGGTGATAAAGATTCATCATTTAGATGTGAACCCACAGAACATAAACCAGAGCTACAGGTGGAAGCTCAGTTGTCCTGCAATGCTCCTAACATTGCCCTCTGTGTGAACAGTTAACATTAGACAGAGCCATGTTATGGAGGGTGTCTTCGGCATTTGTTTCTGGATATCCCACAAGGCCATGTGGAATACAAATCTCTTGCTCTGAGAAATAAAGGATGACATGACAATGCTAATTGCAAAAGGAAATGAATCAACTAAATGCAAGACTGAGATACTCAGAGGGTAACAACAGGGCACACTGAGAGCAGGTTTGCTCTGAAGGGGACCACATCTTCAGTCCTCCTTCTTGGCCAGTGAAGGATACCTCAAAGACCACACAGAGAAATCCTGAGCTGCAGTGACAGCCTAAAGAACTCCAGCGTCCTTGGCGGTGCTCACCCAAGCGTGTGTGAGGACAGCGTTTCCTGGAACCAGAGTGCAGCTCCCTTCCCTCACAGCTCTCCCACTCCAAGCGCTGCAGGTTGTTTTGTGAACAGCCTCATTCACTGCAGGCTGCGCTTGCCTAAGGCTGGAAACTCATCTCCCCCCTTCTCCCTCCTCCCAGCCTGCCGCTAGTTTTGATGGGATGTTTTTCTCCTCATATTAGCCTGCTCTCTGCTTCCCTCTCTTCCCGAGCTGGGCCTGTTTCCTCCTTCTAATTATTCACACAGGAGAGCAGATGGCAGGGGGAGTGGATCTCTCACTCACACAGACATGAGGCTTTGTCACACAAAGGGGGAACAACACCAACTGCAGAAGAAAGCAAGATATTCTAGAGCCTGGCTCCTTAGCACCCCCCATTCTCTATTTTTCTTTCATACACTATATATTTTGGGAAACACCATTCAGTTCTCAGTGTGTATTTATGTCAGTTACATCACATTGTGTTTTTTCCTTCTCTTGTTTTTAAAATTTTAATTTAGCTGAGAAAAAAATTCACAGTGCAACATTTCTCAAAATGGATACAGATTTTTCATCTCAAGAAATAACTGCAGTTCAATAGTCACAAACATTTGGGATCCCCGTTTTCAGGTCTGCAGTGGGTAGCCCCGTGCAGATGTTCCATAATCAGAACAGGTCGGTTGTGATGAGTAACTGGGACATGGGCAGGATCTTTCTGACCTGAGGGGAGACATTTGTACGTCCAGCTTGCCTGCAGACTGTGCTAGGATCCTCACCAGCCTGATTCAGTGATGAGGGCATTGCTGGGAGTGTTCCCAACAGGCAGATTGCACAAGCCATGCTGTTTTGTAGTCCAGCAGTATTTACTGTCACAGAATTAGGCCACTCCATGCCGGTTGGCCTCAGTACCCAGGGAAACTCCTGGACATGTATAATTTATTAAACTGGATGTAACTGTGCTACAAGTACCTACACAGCTGTCTCAGGTGTGCTGGCCCTAGTGACCTTTTTATCAGCATGCCAAATTGTTGACACTGGAATGCAGCTGCAACTACCACGTATAAAGCTTCTGTTGCAGTCCCCACCATGACCAAAATAAAATGCTGATGAGAATATGCATGTACTTTCCCAGCTCTTGCAGTCTGACCAGCTCTAGCTGACAAACCACTATTAAGGCCTAACAGCAAAGCAACTGTTGTTGCCTCATGGATACGGAACAGCAATGCTTTACATGAAGTCTTTCAATCAAAATTTTGCCTGGTAGGCTCTGTAGCAATAACAAAGTGCAGTCACCTTTTGATTTATGGTGACATTCCATGGGTACCCCAAGAACAGGACAGAGAAGTCATTGGTAAAGGCCACTGGGGTCTGTGCTTTTTTAACAGAAACAACAATGCTGTCTTTCACTGCTACACAAGTACTGCCAGACTTTCAGAGTTTTTGCTGTTTTTCAGAAAGCCTGAACTGAAATGACCTTGCAGAAAACTATATGCAACTGAAAATAGCTATTCAGAAAGAATGGAGAAATCAACCAAGTCCAGATTTTAATCTGTAGTTTTAAAAGCTTCTCTCATGCTCTAAATTAAGGTAACTACTGAGTTATAAATCAATGGAGCTGCAGTGGGAGAAAGCTGGTGAGAGAAGACCTGCCTGATGTTTATCACACTAAAGCAAAAACTCAATTTTATATCAGGAGAATGAGCAGCAGGAGCCAGTGAGCTTCCATTCAGCAAATTTACCGGTTTATCAAGAGAAGTATTGCAGAAAAAAAGCCACCAAAGAGGAAGGAGGAGAAAAACTCTTACGTGACAAAGTACTTTAAGGTATTGTCTTCAGACATCAGAAAAAATGTAATTAAATCTGTTACTAATGCAAATGTCATCTTGCTTCCATTTGCCATCAGTGATGCTAGACTGTCAAGGTAACACAGACAAAGGAAACTTAACACATGTGTTTTCATTACACATCTCACAGACAAAAGCTTTGGCAGTTTGATGAGAAATAGGAAGAACAAGAACATTCTCTGGTTTCACCATATGTAATAGTGCATGTACCTCCCTTCTAGGATGGCTTCTTCATCACTACGAAACTTAGACTATTGTGGCTATAGTTGTAGCATATCTCAAGTTGGATGGGATCCATAAATGCACCTACTAATCAACTTCTCTTTAACGGGGTCCGTGCCATGTGTAATTGAGATGTGGCTTTCACCATGAAGCCACTCAATAAATTTTCTTGTCACACAAGAAAGCAGATCAAGGGCACACAAAGAAGGTAACTGTAAGCAAGGCAAGCTGAATAATCCTCACAATTCTACAGGAAAGCCATGTTTTTGATCTATCGGTCATACAGTGGTCAATCAATCAATCAATCAATCAGGAGTTCAATCCCCTGAGCCCAAAGCTGCACGATGGCTTTCTTAACTGCTTTGAACTCATGCCCTTCCAGCCCAGTTTAAGTTGAGACTTGGCCAAACACTTCAGAGTGTAACTGTTTTGTTGAATTGGGAATTTAGCCATGGGATAATGAAAAGAAGGTTTTTGTGTAGGACTGTTACAAACATAAAACCTGGCCTCATGTAAGGCTATTTACTTCAATAAAGACATGGAAGAATATCAACAGCTTTTGGAGACAACCAGGAGGCTCCTCTGTGCAGTTTCAAGTTATGTTTACAGAGCAGGGTCTTGGAAAACCATTATGAAACACTTGTTAAAGGGTTATTCAAGCGTTCAAGCCCAATCACACTAGTACCCAAAACAAAGCTTTCCAGTCATATCAGCATTTGCTATTTGTAATACCAGCAGGCAACCCCATCCCACCCCCTCCTTATACTTTTATAACTTGGATTTCCTCCTCCTCCACTCCCAACTGTTGTTGACTCACTGTCAGGGTTTTTATTCCAATTTGCTGTAATTGCTTTATGTTGAGGCTCTATTGATCTTTTGATGATGTGCAAGTGGGGGAATTTCTTGACAGCTGAGGCTTCAGGTGTCTGCCTGGAGATGGACAAGTCAGATGGAGACAGGTGAGGGGCCAGATCTCAATTTCTTTTTACTGAACACACCATCTTTCCAGTGCCAGCAATACCATCACCACACTTTACACAGCATGACAGAAGCATTTTAAATGACCACATGGAATTGTCCTAGTTCCTGCCTCTCCCAGGCCCCAAGACAGAGAGAAAAACAAAGAAAAGCAGAGTCTAACAGAAGAAAGGGCAGGCTAAACACAGGTTATCCTCAGTGACAAAGATATTTGATCCTGTGAATGACTGAACCCAGATCTTGCAGCCCAAGCTGCTGGTTAGTCTCCTTTTCCAAGCAGTTTTTGAAGTACTGTAGTTGTCTCCCTGAGAAACTGCACTGCTGTCCCACCCACCTCTCACAATGAACATTTTCTCTTCCTTAGGTGTTGTGCACGCTCCTTGGGTAGCACAGTCCTGAGCACAGCCACAGTGGCTCTCACTCACTGTGTCCTTAATACTGATAGCTTGAAGGCTACCAAATGTCTATCCTGGCTCATGGCAATGACCAGGGATCTTTACAAGCCTCATTACTGGTTGATGGCATAGACACTCTGTTTGTGGTGAATCAGCTCACATCATTCACCCAACCAGCCTCCTGCCTGGTGTCAAATGCCAAGGTTTCCTTAGCCAAGCTTCCAGGCATGAAGGTGACAGCACTTCAAATCTTACTATTCCTCCAGTCTTTGGACTGGGTTTGTGGTGTGGAGGAAACCCAAGCTGGGCCTAGCAGAACACACCAAGCACTCACTTCTCTTTGTATCACACAAAGCTCTTTCATTAACAGTTTCTGCCATGCAATGTCATTTTGCCATTCAGGGTAAGAACTGTTTGTGAAAACGGATTAGTCCTTTGATTTGCAGTGCTCCCAGCACACAAGAAGAAGGATTTGATAAAATTGAAGGTCTATGGTGGTTCAAAAAGCAATTTTGATGTGCACCTAAGCTTTTGAAAGACATTTATTCTCTAGCCATGTAAGCTGCATTGCAGCCAGTATTAGAAAAAAAGGAAAAGATGAGTGGGTGTAATAAGGCAATTGCAAATGGGGTGTGCAAACATAGAAAACACTTTCATGTTCTAGCTTGAAAGATTTTTATAAGCAGAAATAATGAGGCCTGACTGAGTGGATATAAAAGAAACACTAAGCTTGTTTGACTAGATTACAGAGAAGGTCCTGTTAGAGAGCAATGCTGATGCTGAGCAGTATACTTACATCACACGGGATATTTTTCCCACCTGTCATGACACAAAGATTTGCTGTAACACCCAATAAATTTGATTTTTCTTACTGTGACTTAAAGGCTGGAGATTTTGTATTGTTCTGACAGCACAGGGTCTCAGGAATTATCTGGACTTGTCCCAGTGTAAGCTTATTTTAGGATGTTCTAGTAACAAGCAAACCAACCGCCACTTAACTTTGGTTTATTTTCACTTTAGTTTAGAGGAGAAACAAGGAGGTTTTTCTATGTGTTGTGTTGTGTGTGCCCTTCCCCACCTCTGTGCTATCAGTAACCTGCTCCCCTAATCCTGCATACACAAGGCTTCCCCTGCAGGACTTGTCACTTAGGTGAGAGGCACTGCACTGTAACTCACCACCCTGTGCTGCAAGGTAACCAGGCACAAGCAGGGAAAGCAAAGAGCCCTGTTGGTGTATTGACATTCTCACAGATGACTGCAGAGCCCCTGAGGGCTCACCTTTCCTCCAAACAGGAACGTAGCTCTGCTGCCCTTGCCCCCCTGCCAGCAGGCAGGGCAGCTGCACTTTGCTACCTGCAACACGCAATACTCAGTGAGTTTAGTACTGCCAACATATTGGGTGAGCAGCTCAATTCCTCTGACTGCCTAATTCACCTTCTTTAATCCAAGCACTTCAACTCTCACTTTACTTAATTCAGACCCCTCTAAATATCTCCTGGCCTGCAAGCCATTTTCAGGTAACAACACAGCTGAAATACAGTGCTGGTAGAACTTGGGCTGTCGTCTTGCTTTGACATCAAAAGGCTTTTGCAACTTGAATCTGATTGTTTGAGCATCAAGACTACAAGGCAAGACATATGACTCTACTTGAACAAGCAAGAACAAGCTGAATAACTGTGCACATGGTTTCTGCTAAACCCAGAGCACGGTTCCCTTGTGAAGAACCTGCACTGGCAGTGCAGGATGTTCCTCAGCTTTTCCTGCACCCAGTCCCCAGAGAACACCAGCAAATGAACATTGCATGGCTACTACGGAAGTGCGAGTTCCCATTGTTCAGGTAGGAGAAGTTTTAGAGATAACAATTAAAAGAGAGCATGAAAGTAGAATGATTAAAAAATAAACCAAACAGGAGCCCAAGACTAAGGAAGAAATAGCTATCAACACCACGCACCTATAGCGAAAAGAGAAGAGTAAACATCCACTATAAACAGCACAGCCCTCCTGGAGAAAGCCAGAGGACTCTGGCAGCTCATTACACCCTTCTCCCCTCACATACACAATTTTCTGTATAACATTTTAAAACCGTATCTACGAGGCTTTTCTTTACTATTCTGGATCATGAATGTATAGTATTGTAGCAGAGCCAACAGGTAAGATCAGAAGACAGTTAGAACATTTGCCATTGCCATTCTTGTCTGCAACTTTTCTGGTGTGGAGACTGGAGACAGTGGCAAGGTTTGTTCCCGTGACAGTGGGCTGCAGCACACTGACCAGCTCAGGCTCTCAAGGATACAAGGGTCAGATTTGCACCTTCTGTATCCTTTTCCTCTCCTGACATCTTCCACAATTTACTTGGACATGCATCACAGGACCTGGCAGTTTTCTATCTCCTTCCAGGAAGAGATCTCTGTCCTTACTAGTAAACAATGCAGGCATTTTCATGAACGTCAGATAATCTTCAACTCGTTATTGGTATCCTGGCTCTGGGGTTTCTATGAACTTTAAAAATCACACTTCAGCCCTGAAAAAAGAAGAATGGTACCCCTGAAATTATCTAACAATTTTTCCTAATCTAATATTATTAGCTATAAATGAGGGGCAATTCTGGAGAAATAAGGTTAGAAATTATATTGTGAAAACAGTTAGCCTGGAATTTAATCCACAGTGAATCTCAAATTGTCTCACTATATCATTACAGCACATTCAAAAAAAATTCCTTTTGTTCCCCCAATCCACTTCACAGAGCATAAACCTAAAAAACCCCTCCTATAACAGTAAAATCATGGAATCATAGAAGAGTTTGGGTTGGAAGGGAGCTTTAAAGGAATTCTACTTCTTCCTGGCAACAGTCTTAATCTTGATCCTAAACTATTTCTGAATTTTCACATGCAATATGTCAAAACATTAGGAACTTGGGGATTTTTAACAACTGAAATTTAGGTTGAAGCCTCGATAGAAGCAACAGTCTTGCATTAACAATACAGAAAATTCTCAGAAGAGTTTGAAAGTACAATTTTTCAATCTTGTATGTAGGAAGACTTGAAGTGACAACCCTTTAATTTTCCTTTGTCAGAATGAAAGATGTAATTTCTGATCAAAAGATTTCAGCATCTCTAATTTGAAGGCTTTCAGAAAGTGTTTTCTCGCAGTTCACTTCTGCCTCTGTGGACCAAGGGAGAGGCTAATTTTTAAATGTTAAAGCTTTCCAGGGATAGAAGCTATTTCTGGACCAGCTCTGCTGAATGTGTCGTGTGCCACTTGATCTTTGTGCCAAGAAAAATCTTTCAAATCACCTTTCAGATACACAGAAGAAAGCCAGCCTAATTCTGCTCTTTGGTCGTGGAGTTTAACATCACACAGGGCTGCCACCAAACTGAGAGGGTTTACATCAGAAATGACAGATGGCAAGATGGTTGCCACCTCTATCGACCCTGTCCTGTCACCGGTTCTTGAGTTTGAACGTGCCTGACACAAGGACAGTCCCAGTTTATAGCTGTTAAAGCTGAAAGGATGTGTTTTTCCTGTCAACAGAGTGGAACAGTTGGTAATTTTTCCAGAGGAGAGATTGCAGCAGGCTGCCAGGCAGTCATCAGTTCTGACACGCTGTTTGGAGAGTCCCTGTTGCTGCACACCAAATGTCTAAGCCACAGCTCAGGAAAGAGCTGCAAGGTGAATGAGCAGCTGACATGCATCGAACAAGCTGGCATTTCTGCAGCATGGCCATTTTTCTAACAGCCCTTTAAAGATCATAAAATATGCCTAGCCATTAGCTGAAAACACTGAGGTTCAGCCAAGATTTAGTCCCACATATACACTGATGTGAGGTAAGCATTCATCTACAGACATTGAACAACAAGTACTATGGATACTTCAATTAGTCTGAAACATTTAACACGTTTAGGTTTGGAGATTGAAGGGCAATGCCATGAAAAAGAGTACAGTAATTTTCTGCCCTTTTCTCCTTTGCAGCTGGGGAAACAGTGAAGAAGGTTTCTCATAAAAGGGCAAAAGTGGGTAGGGAGACAGACTGAAGTCTATAGGTTTGGATAGGGGCTACTAAATGTTAAATCAAAGCTGCATCATCATGTCTGAAGTGGGTTTATTTCAGCCCTGTCGGTGATGCGCTCTGGTACGCTCCAACACTTGGTGAGCAGGTTGCATCTAAAGGAGAAGGCAGCCTGCCTAAACAGCAATCACCTCTTCCCTGACCATCCTGTTCCCTCATGAAGGCAGCACTGCCCCTAGTAGGTCACTGGATCCCTCTTCCAGGGAGAAAAGGCATCCCTCAGGAAGCAATGTCTTGGCTGTTTGTTGTTTGGGCATGCGTACAGATAACTCTCCTCCTCCTACCCTCAGAAAGTCTCTGCGAGGCTGATCCCTACTGTTCTGAGCCATCTGGATCTATCAATTCCAAAGTACTGCAACAGAAAAGCAGTCCATAATGTACTAGAAGAAAATATTCAGTGTGAGCTGGGCAGTAGAGATGGGGTGGATTAAGTATTCCTCAACAGCTGTCCTGTGCCATTTGCACTGTGCCTGTCGGGCGTGTGGGTATTCAACAGACACGGCTCTCACTTGGAACAAGACCTCATTGACCAGAGGGTTTTACAGTTAATTAAAAAAACCAGATCCATACAAATCCATGATTAACCCATGTAGTTCCCTGCTGTGAGAAAAACATTAGGTTGAATAGGTCACTTGCTACACCTTAAAGGCCTTCTAGCAAAACTAGACTGCAGGGCTCCCACGGCCTTGGTTCAAGCCCTGCCACTGGCAAGGCAGACTTTACAACACTAGGAAGCATAAAATTGCAGCAGCTATTATTTTTTAGTCCTCACTTAAGAAAATGACCCACCATCTAAAACTAGGCTAAGATAGCTTCCCCTGAAGTATAGTGTATTAAATAAACCATGTAAATTGCACGCCCGCCTTTCAATAATTCACATCTCATAAGCAAGAAGGGCGAGGCAGTTCCTGCAGGAAGTTAGCTCTTACTCTGTTACATGTCTGAGGCGATTCCCCACCTCTCCTACAGAGAGAAGCATGAACAAATCCCAGGCCAACACTCTGTGTGATATAATTCCATCCAACAAAAGAGAATTATGAGATTACACTAATGCGAATATATCAGTAGGAAAAAGGGTCATCTGCTGACTTGCCTACCATTTTCCTCACAGCATTTCTGTCACCCTGATTTGCTACTCTTCTGTCTACAGAAGCAATGGGTAATCATGTTGTGCAATTACCTCCTTCTCCGGTAATTAATTTGTTGCTTGAAGGAACAAAACTAAATGACTTTTAATTTTATTTCGAAATAAACTGTGCTTTGCAACTTCTTTTGCAGAAACAAGAAAAGAGCTGATTTTCTTCTGGATTGTATTGTTCTTCCTTAGCATTGTGTGCTTGGTAAATTATATTAGCACAGCATGAAGCTGGCACAAGATACATGATGCAGTCTCAACTGTAAAATCAGAACTGCTTGGCTAGAAGAATAAAGGATATTTCCTCCGCCCCCTCCATCCACAATATTCAGGGAAGAGGAAAAGCATAGCTTGGCTATGTTTCTTAAATTGTCATTAAAACACATAGATATGTTCTACAGCAAATTCCTTTTGACTGATACTGAATGCCTGACTAATTCTGTAGGCTGAGATCAGAAGTGACAAATCTACAAAATTTGCATTAAGTCAGTTTTAACGTGACATACATTATACTTTCTTTTCCTGGATCAGAAGCAGCTCACAGACATCACTTTAAAGATTTTTCCTCAACCACTGCAAAGAGCTCTGCCAACTGTATAGACTGGATGGCCAATAAAGAAATCCAAGATCATTGATCCAGGATCTAGGCCCGATATGTTCCCTGTCAAAAGGAACAATTTCAACACTTTGTCAGGGTGGGACCTCTTTAATGTGCCTCACTGAATAAATTTGGCCAAGACACTCAATCCACTCAGGAGGTATGTTGTCATGAAACACCTCTTTTGCTTCTCCCAGAAGGCATGTCTGGATTTCAGATAAGTTCAGAAGCCCCTAAGAAAAAGATTTCCATTTAAATAGCCGAAATTTTCTTTTGGAACAATTTGATGTTGATTAAGTGTATTTCCTCTTCAAGTTTTCAATGGACAAGAGAATTGGATATGATGAAATGTCAAGCAAAAAGCATTAAAGGAGCTTTATATCATTTTTATTGAAGTCGTCTCTGAAATCCTCTACTCCATGTTTAAATCCAACTTTGAAGCTTTGAATGCTGATTAATTCACATGGCAGGGGTTCATTCATGTTGAAGATCACAAAAATGCAGTTATCTTAAACTGACCCTCCACCTCATCTTGCTCATCCTAGCAATTAGCAAACTCTTTAGAAAATTATTAGCTGAAGTTACCTGTGGCACTGAACCTCAAATTCAGCTGTTTTAGCCCTGAAATAAGTGCATACTAAAGAAAACTGCAATTTTTGGATTTGGATTAAGACCTTTGATACACTTCTTTCAATATCTTAAAGACTCATGGATAATGTTAAAACAGAGTAGGGCAGAGGACTCTCAGATTTGATGGAAAGAAGTGAGGAATTGGCTTCACTTCAGGTAGCACCTCATGAAGCAGCTTCCCCACTTTGGGCAGGGGAACAAAGGTGAGTCAATTTCACCTTTCATTCTGAATAACTAAAATTAAATTAAAATTAATAAAAATTAAAGGTCCTTGACAAGCAGCTGCCTTCCCACAGATGAGCACACACATGAACTGAGTGGTGCTGCTTCTTAAAGACAGCAACCTTTGAGGTTTTCTTTGGTCAGGAAGACTCCGAGAATTCCCGGAGTTTTGACACTAGCAATAAGGATGTTAGGGAATAAGTATGGAGAGAAAAAGTGGATGAAATATGAACACAGCCACCATGTTTAGTAAGACACTTCAACAGCTACTATGCAGAAGCAGTGAGGTGAAGAATACTTCACCAACACAGCTGTAAAAAGTTGCCAGAGTTTTAAGTCTACTCAAGGATAAGCAATATACAAAAGAAAAACAATTAAAGCATGTGTAGTCATAGAGTTGCTACTTCTGCACATGGTGATAACAGGAGCTTTAAAAAAAAAAAAAGGGGGAAACAGCTAATATGATATACTCAGTGGATGGGTGATATCTAAGTCATAAAGGGCCTTCAGAACCAATGAATTTCCGGGAAAACAGTTAAAAAGTACACTGAAGTGCTCTAGAATCTCCTGGGTGTCTCAACCTCTTTCTTTCTTTTTTTTTTTTTTCTGCTAGCATTCTTCAAGGGAAAAAAAGCCTCACTTGTTTTGACAGCCTGGCCCTTATTTTTAAACCTCAGCTTATTCACTAGAGAGGAACAATTAACCTTCCAGCACAAGTACCAATTCATATACTTAAGAAATTGCATTGAATGAGTGATGTGCAGTCTGAAATTAGACCACACTAATGTTTTAAGCTCTTGAACAGACTAATGAAGGTAATTATTAGGACAGAAAGACATTCTCTGAGGGAGCCTGCTGAACTGAAGGCACCAGCCTAGCCACAGGAATAGCCTCCTCATTATGTACCACAACATGGCACAATAAGCTGTTATCCACTGAAGTAGAGAACTTCAGCCCAAAATACTTCTAAAAGATGTAGCTTTTTTGAAGAACTGATTTCAGACTATGCACCTTTCTATTAACCTCCAAAGCAATATGGCCAAACAGCATAATTGAGCAAATGGGGTGAGAGACCTGACAAAACCTTCAATCTCATGGCAGTTTAGCAGTTTACTATAACTTACTTGGCAAGAACCATGGAGAGCTTAGCCACTACCTGGAGTGCAGGTTTGAGTCTCATCAGCACAGTCAGTCAGGGCATTTCCAGAAAAACCTCACCACACTTGACAAGAGCTACGCGTACTGCAGGCAGCAGCAGCGAAGGCATTTTTGTCCTTCAGGAAATCACTTCATGCTGCTGACGTCCATGTCTTTTAAGAAGTTTCAGACTAATTTCTTCTTTTTTTTTTTTTTTTTTTTGGTCTAGTCTTAGAGCAGCACTTGCCCAACAGTGTTATGCCACAATCAGGGGGAGTTTGGGAAAAGAAAAAAATTCCATATCTGTTTATTTGCAAGACTTTTCCAGAAGATTAGCAACAGCCGCATGCAAAACCCAGAGGAATTTTGTATCAGAAGGAGATCTAATAAAATACACATTGAATTTTGAATTCAGGCAAGCGCATTTTTTACCTTCCCCAAGAGGGGAAACAAAGCTGCTGTCACAGCACAATGTGTTGGTGTTCCATTTCAGAGCTATGTGCAGAGAGACTAATGCTATCTTTGCAGAGGCATCATTAGTAAGCTGCCCAGAAGACAGAAAAATAGAGCTTACGTGGGGCTGCACACACACACATAAAAATTTAAATTGCAAAAGGCCTGAAGAAAATTGGCTGCATTCCAATTTTAAGTAGAAAAATAAATTCCACAGACTAGACAGTTATTCTCACAGGCTCTAGGTTGGAAAATTTTCTGTATTTTATGAGATATTTTCTAAACTTCTTTTATTGTTCTGAAAGATGACAGAGGGCAGAAATGCTTCAGCGTATGTTTTATATTGTTATTAATGATGAAGAAACTGAAGAAAAGACTACATTATTGCATTCTGATGGACTCTGTGGGCATGGTTAGGGTACAATTTTGATTAAAAGACTGAATCCTGGCCTAATTCAATTACTACAAGGAATTTAATTACTATCTCTTGCTAGAGAGGGTATGCAAAATTGTGCAAATTTTGCAGTCTCCATACTCAACTCCCATAGCTAGGTGAGAAAACATTACCTAAAGGATGCTCTCCCTGAAACTATGTATTAATCAAATCTTAAAAATCTAGAGCAAGGACTAAAAGATGTTGAACCAAAGTGATCTTCAAATGAGTTACTGAAACTCTAGATCAGTCACATCAGCTAGATAATCCAGGTCAGCAGGATTTCATTGAAGATAGAACAGCTACATGTGAGCTATACCCAGCCTATTTAATGTGAGTGCAGAATTTGCTGTAATAAAACAAAGCAGAAAGTTTTTGAGGACAGTAGCAGGTTTTGAGACCCTAACTTTTTTCCCTACTGCTGCTTTTACAAATCAAAAGAATATGCTGTACCTTTTCCTTAAATTGAAGCTCTCAGAGAAGATGCTGTTTAGAAACTCCCTTTTCAAAGGGAACTACTGAGCATTTCAATGCCAGGTACCTCCTCTGCTCTGAGCTTTAGACACTTATTATAAATCTTCAGATCAAGTTCCTTGAAGGATATGTGAAAAATCAAATAAACAGAACAGGTTAAAAAAAAAAAAAGGAAAATATATTTCTTAGATTTTTGAAAGTTGTTTAACAATCTCACTCACTCTCCAAGCATTGGACACTAAGTTACCTTTTCATGGATCTCAAATTAGACACATTAACTAAATTCTAAACTTCACCTTCACTTTAGTTAGACTGATTTTGTACTGATGCTTCTAAGTCACTCTATGCTTCTGAGAATCTGACTTCTCATTTGCAGGGTACAATGTCATCCTCTTTTCCTCTTCATCAGTTCCCATACTGAGTCCCTGGAGCAGCAATCAAACAGCAGCCTGGAGCACAGATGTCCAGGCAGTGAGACCTTCTCAGCACAGTCAGACAGCAGGACACAGAGCTGAGTGCCTGAGGTGAGAATTCCAGTTTGCTACAGCACTTGGGATACACTTTGGCTTTGGGCAATTGGTTTCTGCAGCCACCTAAAGCTCCACCCTTGGAGGCCAGAGGTGCATCAGCCCTTCTTCCCAGCCTGTGCTGCCCTGTTACATTGACTGCACGTTTCCCAGTCTGGGTGGTCTTTTAGTACTATGGGAATACAAATATAAACTGTGGATGACAGAAATTAATATCACATGTCACACAATCCCACATTTTTAGACACTTTTTGCAGTTAGGGTGTATTTTGCTGACCACTGATGGGACAAGCCAGGATGGGAGAGCCCAGTAAACATGCCAGGATTAGCAGAACAGAGCTGCTGCCTATCTCATGTACACCAGAGTCAAGATAGCCAGGAGGAACAGGGTGTGTGGAGGGCTAGCTCTTGCTGGGAAGGGGAAGAAGAGAACATGCCTACATCCAGGGGTGCTACAAGAGCTGGGAGAGTGGAAGAGATTAGTGTTCTACTCATGCACCCAGACAGAGCAGCTAAAAATGGACAGCCTGCATACTTCAATGTAACTGTTTAAGTATCACTGTCAAGGTCTACCTGTGCCTGACTTTTCAAAAGAATGACAAGAAGAAAACCAATAACTCCTCTCTCCCCCCAGCCAGGACAAAACACTTTGGCAGCACTGATAGGAAAAGGGGATCAGGGTGGAAGACAAATTCTAGTCTTTCTCTTGTTGGGTTTGCAATGGAAATCACAACTATTGATAAATGTGTTGCCAAACAGGCAATATGTATTTACCCATTTTGGTTCATTTGTCTTCATGGAACCCATCAGAGGAAATTAATCTCCTAGCTGGAAGTATGCCACTGCCAGAGCCAAACTCCCCCAGCTTGCCTTCAGGGGATTCCTCGCCTTTCACTATGATTGAAGGCCTGAAGAGTCAGAGCTTGCTGCTGCCATGAGGAATGAGCTGCTGAATGTCATGAAAATACAGACATTTAGCTGTAATGAGGAGACACACTGGTCGATAATTTCTGTGCCTCCCTCCCCTAATGAATCAGAAAGAGATAATGCTCTAATTTTGGTTTCAGCAAACTGGCTTGCTTCTACTGGTTCTAGATGACTTCTGTCTACTCCAAGAAAAATCAGGCATGAGGAAAATTCCTTGACTCAGACTTGGGTCAGTGTGAAAGGCTTGATTAGCAAAGCCTACCTCTTGCCAGAATGTTCATGCACTTTGCATTAAGACACATATTTAAATTCATCTGCAGACTTTATTCCACCGATTTTGTAGAGCATGGTGGAAGGAAAGAAATTAAATGTTGGAGGCATTGCCTTTAAAATGATGCTCATCTTTGGAGGCCAACCTTTCCAAATAAAACAAAAACAGCCTCAAGAACAGCTACTGAGAGCAAGGATAAGGCAAAGCAGTTCCCTGGTAATCCTGTTTCCAAATCCAAGTATAAAACCCATTGTTTATGAGGCTGAATAACTCAAAGTAGCAGATAAAAACTGTTTTCACCAGTTTTTATTCAGTGTGTTGTCTGGGCTTAGAGAAGTGAAGCTGGACAGCCTGTAAGGAAAGGATTTCAGACTAAGTGCTGCAAGGATTATTGCTGGTCTTAGAAGTTTAAGCTGAGCTCTTATCAAACCCTTCCTGGAGAAATGCCCACACTTTAAATGGTGGTACAAGCAGTATGAGGGTGAGGGGCTGATTATCATCACCATTCACTCCTGAGATCAAGCCTGCCATAGGAGAGTGAGATCAGTCTGTCAGAGCTGTGCTGCTGGTACCAAGCAGTTCGGTGCAGCTCTCAGTGCAGCAGATCTGGAGGCCATGCTGTTCACTTTCTGTCCCCTTCCATCCATACCAGAGTACACCACAGAGAGCTTTAAAAGGCAGTTCTGGAGACAGAAAGCCTGTTCATGTCATATCCCATGTTAGTGTCCAGTTTGCTTTCTACACTGCCACTCAGAGCCCCCCTACATATCTGAGAGGCCTGTGAAGTGAGATACTCTGGCACTGCATTCGTGAGTCTCAGTAGGACTTTCTTTTGAAGGAATCAACTCAGCTGCAAACAGATGTTTTCACTTGGCCTACAAACATAGCATTAGTGTGTCTCACTGCGCACTGCTGCCTCCCTGCTAGAGCACAGCTCAACCCAGAAGGTTTGTCATAAGGAATGCTAAGGTTTTCTTGCTGTTAAACATTTTTCTCATCCAATCAGAAATGTTAGAGAGGTCTTGAGCACCTTCAGAATATCTGGAGATTTATCCTTGCAAGTTGTGGCATCTCCTTCTTGCAATTAAGCTACCATGTACTAGCACTGGTCACACCAGATCTGCTGCACAGCCAAGGACAGGCAAGCACACACTGAGCCACATGCAGGCTGTGAAAAATTAAAGTACCATTTTTACTACTACTGAAAGACCACATCCAAAACTCAAAAACTTCTCTGGCTGAACAGCCCAGCTATTACCTCTGATCCCTTTATCAGACCACACCTTCTGAGGTTATTCCTATATAGCGGAAAAAAGAGATGAACCGAGAAGGGCACCCTACCTGATCCAACCTGCAACAACAGCAATGCCTTCAGGTGGCTTCCCCCCAGCTGAACTGAACTGAGCCTGCTAAACACAAATGGAAGCTAAAGAGTAGAAACAGACACTATACATCAAAAAAGCATAAACTCTCATTTAAAGAGAGAGCAAAGAAACAGTCATGGGAAGAACTTCACTCATATCCTGGCTTGTAGCAATTACTGCCTCTCTAGTGCTTTGGGAGCCCATCTTTTTATATTACTTGAGATGACTTCTGCTGTTTCATTCACTTCCCACCAATTTACTGACTACCAAGTAGCAGCTCAAGCACTTTCTGGAGATCAGCAAAACCACATTTTTACATTGCCTACTGCTGCTTAAAAAAAATTAAAAGAAAAGAAATAAGAGGGACCTTTCAGCAAGAGTTGGAGAGACAGCTCAGCCAGTGTGGGCTGGAAATCACTTTTGGACCTGCAACATGCCCAGCTGAATTACACTTATCTCTCTGCCTCACTGGCACAGTGCTGAAGAGGCAAATTGCCCTGGTCTCACTGGGGCTGTTTCCTATTCAGAAGTTAGGACCAAAGTGCTCACATTTAAGTTTTATCTTTCTCACTAAATTCCTAAGCACCTTTGCTCAGCTAGTTTTCTGCTTTCAGTAAGTGGGCTGCTTGAAACTAGCTGAAACTTTAAAGTCAGGATAAGGCTAAGGCATCTGCACAGGAAGGGCTTTGGGCAGACATCTTTTTTTAAAAGCTTTAAACCAGTATGTTCAGTTAATGGTTTCATCACTTTTCAAGGTTTTTGTGAGGCTTCCTCATTGGGGGAAAAGAGAAATCTTTCAGTGGGAAAAATCAGCCTTTTCTAGACTCCTTTCATAAGTGTTTTAGATGGGAGCCACAGTCCTTTGGAGCCTCCTGGGAAGGAAGCTGTGAGCTTGGCTCTTGTCACCAGAGCCCTGTTCAGCATAAAGTGAACATCACACACAGGATCTTTCCTGTGCGGTTGTAGTCAAGATACCCTTGGTATCTCAGGGTACGTCAGCAGTACCCCCATGCACCATGGCCTGGCCACCAGGAAGGCACAGGTCAAAGGCAGAAGGTTGAATCCCCAGTAACAGGTATGGGGTCTCATAGCATCCCAGATCCCCCGCTCTTGTCTCCTAGTTCTTATCCTGAAGCACATTTGTCCAGCAATTCAGATTTTTTTAAAGCAGAAATCTCACGCTGTACTAATGATTTCACAGGGTCAGAACCATGACACCACTAAAATACATCCAATCTGGAAGCTGGAAGGTGAGAGCCAACTTCACAGCTGCAGAGATAGGAACAGTTGCCAAGAAACTCTGCAGTTTTGAAGAGCACTGTAAGACACAAGGAACAGGCAGGTCGAGAGACATTACACCTTTGCTCCAACAACCACTGCACAGCCAATTGCACAGAGTTCTTTCTGCCTCCTGCCATGATATATGCCAGCAGTTCCACAGAATCCATACAACCTATGGTACTTAAAATATAAAGCATTTAATATCTAGGAGTATATTTCTCCAAGGATGAAGACCCACCCACACCCACCTTCCCTGGCTTCCTTCAGGAAAACTATTTCAGAGACAGCTTAAATATCTGTAATTAACTACTTTCTTATCAAACTCCATTGCTTTAAGTATGTGAAAAACAGGGTATAATTTAGTCAGCACGCCTAACATGCAGAACAGCTCCCTCACTAACACTAGGTAAAATTTTAATATGCAAATCATAGTTTTATGAATTTAATTACCCATTCATACCATAGTGTATTTCTTGCTGGACAAAGCGCCTATGATGGAGCGAAATATGTTGGAAGCAGAAAAAAAAATCTGTGCTGACTTTTTAAAAAAATGAAGAGGAAATTTGCACTGAAATAAATGCTTCATAAATATGTGTTAAGAGGGATTTACTAAAAAAGGAGAAAAAAGATTTCTGAGGAAAAAGTTAAGAAATATGAACATATCTTAATATATGCTTATTATAATGCATAGTACACTCCCAAAGTTATAGACACTTGTAATATATAGCCTTTGCAAGTATCTAGATGAAATTACTATATCAAAGAGAATATAATGGGGCAATTATGAAGCGTGTTGAAAGACTGAAGTTTTATGACACGGTTACTCTGAATGCTCTTGCACTGTTCTTAGAATGAACATTTTACAGGTCCTTTTTGACTCACTAATGCTTCTGTATCAGGCTTCAGAAAAAAAAAACCCCTCCTCCTTCAGGTTTCCCCATCTAATTAGAATATCATGCTCTCCCTGCATAAACAATTTTGTTTAAGAATAGATAATTACAAACTCCGAATTTCTCAATGAACAATCGAGTTCAGTTTGACAGGCCAGCTCCCATGATTTCAAATGGACAAGTTCCATTTTAAAAAAATACACAGGAAGATGCATCAGGGGTTTCCTTCTTTCACCTAATGGGACCATGGTGCCTACGCTGCATGGGGAAGCCTGTTACAGCTTTGAAGGCTTAACTGACAGGCAATTAATCCCATATTTCCCACATCAGCTGCTTAAATATTTAATCTGTTGACACTTCTTAATGATACTGCTGAAGGTTCAGCTGTCTGAAGGCACTTACTGGCTGCCTAGGACCCTGCTGTAGAGGTCCTGTGGGAAGCCAGCAACCAAAGGGTTAAAACTGGAGATGAGGGGTGTACACACACAATAATTGTAAATAGCCCTCGTTTAGGCCTGCTTAACAAGCATAGCAGATCATTTGTGATGCAACCTCAAGCAAGTAAAAAACCCCAAATGAATTTGATGCATTCCTATATGGCATGGCTAAGCAGAGGGGCTTTAGCAAGTTTAAGGAGAAATGTGAGAAGGCAAATGGGGTTAAACAGCTTAGATGGCAGCTGTTCTTGTCCCTGAAAAGAAAATGTGTTCAATTATTCATGTTCAGCTTAAACTAACAATGAAGCCAGCTTCAACAGAGCAATTCTTCTGCATTATTCATACCATGGAGAGAGCAGAGTCTCTGCAATGAGGTGTTTTGCAGATGGATGAAGCCTACAAATGGTTCAGAAGCTGGGCTTGTTCATAAACTCAATAGAGAGAGAGTGTGTGTGATATTTAAATATAAATAATATCCATTGAATACTCCTGTGAGCAAATAGATAAGGCTTACATCATCTGGAATCTAGAGAGGCTTAGAAACATTACTGAGGCAAATTTCAAACCATCACAGAATGGGTTGGAAGAGACCTTAAAGTTGATCTAGCTCCAACCCCCTGCCATGAGCAGGCACCTTCTACTAGACCAGATTGCTCAAAGCCCAATCCAACACCTACAGGGATGGGGCATCCACAACTTCTCTGGACAACCTGTTTCAATGCCTCACCACCCTCACAGTAAAGAATTTCTTCCTATTATCTAATCTAAAACAACCCTCTTTCAGTTTAAACACATTTCCCCTTGTCCTATCACTATATGCCCTTCTAAAAAGTTCCTCTTCAGCTCTCTTGTAGTCCCCTTTAGGTACTGGAAGGTGCTGGAGTTCTCCCTAGAGCCTTCTCTTCTCCAGGCTAACAACAGCAATTTTCTCAGCCTTTCCTCATAGGAGAGGTGTTCCATCCCTCTGATCATCTTCATGGCCTTTCTCTGGGCTCATTTGAGCAGGTCCATGTCCTTCTAAAGCTGGGTGCAGCACCCTGGGGTGTCACCAGAGCAAAGCAGAGGGGCAGAATCCCCTCCCTCAACCTGCCAGCTGCACTTCTTCTGATGCAGCCCAGGATACTATTTGGCAAGTATCATCAGGAAGAAGCAATGCAGTTCACATCTCAGGTGTCTGGTCATTAAATCTGTTATTCTGCAGGACACACCAGAGAAAAATCTATTTCATGTAATGGTTATTGCATCACAACAGGTCTTTTGTGGTCACTTATGCTTAACTGAAGGGCCAGGGGGTCTCAGTGTCTCCAAAGACCCCAGCTAGCCTTCAGAGCAGCTTCAGCAGACAGCTGCATGTCTTTGCTATGTCTCTCAAGGAATTCTAACAGCTGAGCTCTTCTAGCTGTTAACAGCTGGACAAACTGCTCAAGTCTCTGAAAATCACATACGGGGCAGTCAAGGTAATATACCTGCAAAGGAAATTCTTCAGAGGTTATTTTGTAAGAATTTCAAAGAAGTCTGGAAGTATCGTGCTGCTTGCTCATGACCGCGGAGTGGAGATCTCCTGCAACAATTACAGGGATGGGAGCACCACTCAACCCTGAGTGCTTCATCACTCCATCACCAAAGCAGGACCTGCACCTATCACAGCCATCCCTTCCATTCCTCTCTGAACTTGGTGCTCTTCAGAGTAACATCCTACATGCACACATCCAATAGACCTCAAAGTTCCCTACAAAAGTTGTCTGCTTTAGCCACAGAGTGTAACAGAGAATGGGCTGCAGAAACACAGTAGGACTCTGAGCAAGCCAGACTGAGCCCTGTTCTGCAGGCAGATGCTCTGAAGTGCTGCCAGCAGAGCTGAGAGGACAGTTTTTCAGGGAATCTCAGATGATATCCCTCAAAGTGGCATAGACTGCGATGGCTTGCTTCCATTCCAGCTGATTTTTCCAAACGCCACCACAACTCTGCATGAGCAACCCTCCCTCCATTTCTAGTCTGAGGAAAGCAGCTATATAACAAAGCCTGATCAGTAAATCCCACCACTCTTTGCAAGCCAATACAGCCTCTCTGGGATATGCCATTACGTTTATTTGTAACCACAGGTGTGCAAACTATAGATACATATCTGAGGCAAGCAAGGAGCTTTGGACTCCGGAAAGGAAGGAAATGTGGATGAAAACAGATCATTGACTACAGTCATGTAGGACTGGGCATCAACACAGCCCTCGAGGTGTAGGAGAAATATAAGTGTCTACCATAAATAGGTATCCAAACCAGCGAGCTCACAAAATAATACTTGGCATTGCAATGGAGAAAGAATAGTGCCAATGTGTAATGACACATCAGACCACAGATGACACCAGCTCCCTTTGGTACTTCATGTTCCATGAAAGACCAGAGCCAGAGATGGTGCAGGCCTGTAATCCAGAGCAGGGACCTTAAGCTGACCTCCTGCAGCCAGTGGATGTCTGTGTACAGCCAACAAGGCACAGCAGAAACCTTGCACTGCCTCCTCTGCATTACTCAGCTCCAGCAAACACCCCTGTGCACACGCTTTTAGTGACTGGTGTCACAGGGCAAAGCTCATTTATCCCATCTCAGCCTCATCCATGTCACATCATCCCTTATTCCTACTCAGTGCTCTACACAGCCACACTTCTTACCAATTCTGAAGTTCTTCCAGAATCGCCTTATTTCAGAGGCTGAAGTTCGCCCTCTGCAGAGCAGACATAAAACTTCTGTGGAAATTTCTGCATCCAGCCCAAGCCCAGTCTTTGGGATGCAAAGCACTTTGAGAGTGAGAGCCAGGATTTTAATCAAGATTTAAGTCACAGACCTCATGCCCTCCCTGCAATTAGTCACCCCATTAACCAATTATCCTCACTGCTGGGAGCTGGAACTCGATCTTTAGCTTGACTTTGTCTCACTTCAGGTGCCAACCACTGTGCATCATAATTTTCTCTTGGGTTAGAGAGCCACCTAGCAGTGGACTCATCACTTTGCAGACTCCAATAGCACATTAATCCTTTTTCATATAAGCATACTAAGCATGGATTTTGCTACATACATTTTCCTGAATCAACCTCAAACATTTTCTGAACCTTTCCAGACCTCCTCCACCACCAATTACGCTTTCTGAAATGTAGGCAACATAGACTGATGAAATAAAAGCATTCAGGGACTTAATAAGAGGCGACAGCATTACTGTTTTACAGGTTATCATTTTACTGACTTGTTAATGGCAGGATTGCCTCTCACTACCCAAACCAACTGATTTTCAGAGCTTTATGCATTTTCACATTGTATGTTCCCAGCATGCTACACAGTAGATTGATCTTTCACTATGTTTTTATTGGAATCACAGTATTGTGGAGGGGTTTTCAACATTCCACCTGAAGTTTGTGTAAGATATTTTAAGGAAAATGTTTTATTGCCAAGAGGAACCCAAGCTAAACATAGCAACATCCTGTCTTTGCATGTGTACTGCAGGAAAGAGCACACCCTTCCCTCAAGGGCTTCTAGACCTGGCTTCTCCTCCCCACCAGCCTTGGCACAAACCACAGCCCTGAAACACAGTGGCAGAGCACTGTGTGTCTGGAACAGAGGATTTCATCCCCCAGCAGAATGCACACTTGTTTTAGCAGCATGATTACAACAGCAGGAGAGTCAGTACAAGCGAAAGAGGAAAAGAAGGAAAAAATAAGTCAAGATCCAGAACAGAGCTGAGCCCTGGTGCAGTGAGAACATGGTCAAATACATATCTGTTTTGCAGATGTACTTGTCATTCAGACAAGTGACAGGTCCTCGTCTGCCTTTATTCCTAATCTTTGAATGTACTCATTGATGTAGGTAACCCCAGACTTGCACAAGCCAGAATCTGTCCCTGAGCATTTAAGAGGTATTTCTGACAATACACCAGTCCTCAGGCAGGCACAGACCTGATGTGAACAGCAAAGCCAAGGGCAATGCAGCTCTTCGCCTCCTGGGCCTTCATCCACTTCCACACTCTTCCCCTTCCACATCCCTGCTTCCTCCACTACCAAACACAACACGAGCTGGCAATGCTGCCACAGAGGAGAAGGGGGACAGTGACTGTAGAAAAGTAAACTCATTATGGCCCCACAGTCAGAAGGCCAGACATGTAATAGGCATCCAAGATACCAGTCTGGGCTACTCTAACCTCAATTTTGTTATTTATTTTAACAAAGAAAGATTATAGGTCTTGAATGTTTTAAGGACAAAAAGGTTATTATGACGGAAGATTACGGGTGCAGGAAATAAAAATATAATTTTAAAATTAAAAAATGTGTAGGATGATGTTTAAGATGCTCAGAAGTAATTTTTTTTTTCCTGATGGATGTGATTGTTCTAAATTTTTTGCTTTCTTTTTTTTAGCTAGTATTGTTACTACAAACATATCGGTATCTTAGCTCTTTTGCATATGCTTCTCCCTACACTTGGCTTATTAATGGAATAATTTAAGCCCTTCAGATCACTAACTGGCCACTGGATCACTTCTGCCCCTGTGATTCTCCTAATTGCATGGTCTTCTTGCAAGTATGAGCTACTGAATTTCCTTCTATGCTGAAAGGAAAAAAATCCACAGTTTACACAGAATCAAAAGTTCTCTCTTCTCTCTAAAGAATCTTTTCTTCTGTGGGGGAGCTCACATAACAGAGGTTAACACCTCAGCATCTTCTAAGGAACAAAACAAAGCCATTTCCCCTGGCCTTTCTGAGGGACAGCTCTGCCTGTCCAGGTGCACACTCAGTGCCTGCACACTCACCGCCTGCCCGTGCAGCCGAGGCAGGGCCAAGCCCTTTGCTCCTGCCATCAGCTGTGAATTCACCCCACTCACCTCCATGCAATCATAAACAGTTTGGGTTGGAAGGGACCTTCAAAACTAATCTAGTCCGGCCCTGCAACAAACAGGGATGTCTTCAACAAGCTCGGATGCCCAGAGCCCCATCCAACCTGGCCTTGAATGTTTTCATGGATGGGGCATCCATCCACTTCTCTGAGCAACCTATTGCAGTGTTTTACCACCCTCATTGTAAAAAAAGGATTCCTTTTATAAATTTACCCCCTTTTAACTTAAAACTATTATCCCTTGTCCTGTTGCAACAGGTTCTCCCAAAAAGTTTGTCCCCATCTTTTTTACCAGTCGCCTGTCAGCATTGAAAGGCTGCTATAATATCTCCCCAGATTCTCCCTTCTGCAGTCTGAACAATCCCAGCTCTCAGCCTTTCCTCATAGGGGAGGTGCTCCAGCCCTCTGATTATCCTCATTGCTCTCCTCTGGCCCTGCTCCCACAGGACCATGTCCTTCTTATGCTGGGTATCCCAGAGCTGGATGCAGCACCCCAGGAGGGTCTCACCAGAGCAGAATAGAGTGGCAGAATTCCCTCCCTCAACCTGCTGGCCACGCAGCTGCTTGTTTTCCTGGATTAGCATCACTGTTTTCCCAGCAATAGCGATCCGGAGGCACCATCTAGTGGTGCCTAGGAAACCCAGGCTTTCATTTAGTTAGAGCTTCTGAGATCTACGGAAACAGTCCGTGTCATCTGCTAAGTGTGCACCCTCCACCTCCTTCCAGACAGGGAAGGAAATCTAACACAGGGTAGACAGGAAGCCCTGCAGAAAGAGGTTTGACAAGCAATTACTCACCAGAGTCCCAGACAGGCTCTAGACTAAACTAAGCTTCATAAAAAGTAGCATAAAAAGACTCAAGTGGGTGTTCGTTTGAGGGAGATCAGCACTGGGCTGTTACTCCTGGACCCTGCCCTGGCTTCCAGAGCCATAAATGGTGCTCCTAGACCCAAAATCTCCCTTGTCAAGACAGGGGCTTGCAAATAAGTGGGATTCTCATACCAGATCCCGACACCAAAACCCAGGTAGTTTTGTCAAAAGGAGCAACTCAGTTTGATAATGTGGCCATTTAATACAGAACTCAGAATGAAAACCCTATGACTCCTATTGCTTTTAAAGCCTCAACTTTTCCCCTTTAACTTGTATTCCTCATGCTACCCCTCTTCAGGAAAGCCAAAAAAGCAGATGCTGATACAAAGTAAGAAACTGCACCTCACCTAATACTTAGTATCAGCAATTTATCTTTAGTTACAGGTACTCAAACAATTTACCTTTTTCTTGCATCCAAAGCACTCTACACAACAGGCATTCTAGTCGCCATTGTCTTTGCCTTTTGTAGGTGTGAGTATTTCACATTTAAGCCTTCTTGAGCTGAAGAAAACATACTGCTCTATAATTACATGACTCTGCAGAGTACTGGAAACAAAGTTTTCACACTTAGTTGTTTACATATGGTGTTCTCATATCATCCCGGGACAATAATGCCCAGCTTCTTTCAGTAATGCTTGAGGCAAGAAAAGGGTGAAGATTTTTCTGGCAGGCATTAGCCTCACTTTGTGACTCAGTGCAGAGCTGAGCTGGTTTTGTGTATATACATCTCTGAGTTCTCTGTCACTTTTCCCTTCTCAGTGGTTTACCCTTTTCTGCCACTGACATTTTGTACAGCCAGCTACCAGCACCGTCACTCTGGCCCTTATTCGCCATACAAAGAAGAAAGCAGCTCCTTTACTCTTTATATTGTCTCTCCAAAGAGTTTTTCATCCTGTAGACATATTTATTTAAGGAATATAAAAATAAATTGCATTTCTTCACCTGTAACCATGAACATAACTTTTTCTTTTTTCAGTGTCCTCTGCAGATTCTGCACTAGAAACACTCTCTCAGGTTCATAAGGTTTTTGTCAAGAAATGTTCCAAAATTAATGAACTAACACTCCAGCCACACTTTGACCAGTCTTGAGTCAGACTGGCCTCCCTACCAGAGCCTGCAAGGAGTCCTTCAGTGTCAGCCACTGTGATCAACAAGGGCAGTATCACAGGACAGTCAGACTGGGAGGAGCACAGAGATTCTGGATGGTGCCAGTGCAAGAGCTGAGCCCAGTGGCTGGCTCCAAACTCAAGACAGGAGGAAGACAGACTATGGAGTGGAAGCTTATGACTCCATCTTTGGCTTCTTGACAGGCACTAATGTGGCTTTCACCTCCACACTAGCAGGGATCAGGTGTCTGGACCACAGTTATACTGGGAGCCCTCTTTTGGTATTAAACTGTGGTCAAAAGCAGGACTACTTCAGTAACTGTAGTGTCAAAAATAATAAGGGTATATCTTTAAAATCAGATTAAAAAAAAACCCCACAAACTCCAAAACCAAAAAAGCCCCAAAACCTGCAGATGTTTCTTTAGGATGGTAAAGTACAGGCCCAGGATTGCCTCCCCTACTGTTCTGCAAAGGAGTTGAAACAGTTGGGCTGATTCTGTCAGGAGTATATTCAGTCAGAGGCAGGTACCCACCATGAAAAACAGCAGCTTAAACAATTTATTGATGCTGAAAGCAACAGAAGACTTGCAGATAAGAATGTCAAGAAACCTTAACCATAGCTGTTACCTCCTGCACAGCCTATAATTAGATACCAGGGCAGTACCTTATACATACTTAAGATCCAAGCCAGAATACATTTTGTTTGTTTTTCCATCTCTGCATTCACATCTGGGCTCTTTGTGTTGACGCTTGCCAGCTTTCTGACAAAGCAATATATCTGTGGCTGATAGTTGATAGGAACCATTGTGAAATATGTTTGCTTCAAAACCAAAATGCTGTTAATTTTTTTCTCTAAACAAGCGTTGAGAACGGTAAGGTTTAATTTCCTGCCTCCCCCCTTTGCTGACTTCTCTTATTAACCTCAATTTATTTTTTCACCTCAGCCTGTAAAAGGGAGTTTTACAAACCATGGTGTTATTTCAACACTTATTTTTCATTCTGGTGCCTGGCTTGGGAAGACATCAAATTGACTATTCTACATCTGTTTTTTTTAAAAAGACCCTTTTTTGATGCCAAACACACCCTGAGAAGCTTGACTTTAGGCAGCCATTTTTGGATACCATGCCCTAGCAAAGTGCTGCTCAGACTCTTCTGTCTAAGGGATTACTATGGCCCTTCTTGGATGCCAAGGAACACAGCCCCTGTTTCAGGACATGTTTTCAGTCCTGCTCTTTAACTCTTCAGTAGGGAAGGCCCAGAAGCTGTGTATGGGCAAAGGTTGTTCCTGTGCACACCCCACACTGCCCTTGGCACTGCATTTGCAGATGAGGGCAAAGGGAGAATCTGGCTGGAACATGCTTGTACCTGCCTATCCCCAGCTGGGATGCTGGCCTGAAAGGGCCTTGGGCAGTCCATACAAGAAGTCACATTGTATTATCAAGTCAGTGAGAGCAAAATGGCATCAACACTCACAGGGCACTGCTTGGGAAAGCGGGCGGTGGCCGGGCTGGGAGGAAACCCACCCTACCCCCACCAAAACAGCAGGCATCAGGCTGTCTCTCATTTCTTCTTCTGTCTTTTAACAACTCACTCTGGGCAGTGTAGGCTTGAAAGAGAGAATTTAACCAGCTGATCAAGTGGTACTACTTGCTGGTTGAAGGCTATCAGGTGAGACAAGATGATACAGTGCTATGGTAATGCAAGCACTTCTTTTCCAAGTGTCTGCGTCACGAAGCCATTTTAGCTGTCTTGGGTCTCTCAGAGTTGGTACAGTAGAAAAATGCTACAAGGCATCTGAAAAAGTCACTGCGCCTAGAAAAAACTGTGGTGCTGTTTTGGGGTAGTATCAGAGAGTACAGCAGGAACCTGATATTCAGCTCACAACCTTCTAAAAAGCCAGTGAGCACTCAAAAGATCTGACTGAGCATTTTCCCTCTTTATGTGACCTAGTGTCAGATACAAAGTTCAGAGAAGCACACCATGGCAGTGAAGATGGATATTTCCACACCAGCCATAACAGTACAGAAAAGCTCCTTAGTGCCTTCACTAAAAATCAGTAGATCTGTGCCTATGCTGGGCCATAAGTTTTATCTAGCATTAAAAACCCAGAAGTACCTAAAGGAAGCAAAGACTGTGTTGAAGGACAACACTGCTCTCTCCCATTTCTAAGAAAATCAAAGCAGTTTTAAAGTTGCTCCACACTTGATGGAAGAAATCTGCAGCCAGACCCCAGTCCAAGAGCCCTGCATGGTCCCATAGAGGCACAGAATGGCAGAGCTGCTGAGTTTGGAAGGCGCCTCTGCAGACGGTTTTTGCAGCCTTCCTGGTCAGATCAGAGCAGAAAAGTTTCTCAGGGGCATGCTTGATGGGGTTTTGAGCATCTCAAAGGGTAGAGACTCTGCCACCTGTCTGGGCAATCTGTTCCAGCAGCCAACCACCCTCACAACAGAAAAGCAGAGCAGAGTAGAGCAGAGGTTCATTTGGAGAGGACCTACAACACTCATCTAGTGCAGTGGCAGGGTGTGGGCCATGTGTCTCACATGACAGATGCCCATCTCTGCTGTGATGAAGCAGTTGTAGGGCTGCCTCTAGCAGCTGCTGGGTACAGCCAGAATAAGTTCTGATGACACCACCTAGCAGGCTTTATCTGTGACACAACTTCTGTCAAAGCGCCATCACCAGGCTCTGGATGTGATTATTTTGATGAATCACATTCATACATCACCTCCCTGCTGGAATTTAATTGACACAAGGAACAGAACATGGAAGAAATCTGTGCTGCGCAGTGACCCAAAGATATATGGGGGCCTACTTACAAGCTCTGGTGAAAAACGGGAGAATAATAACACCTATTTTGCAAGGTATTTGACTTATGGGCCTATAACTCCTTAAATCTTGGCACACGTGCTCCAGAATGAGCTGGAAATATGGGAAATTTACTGCAGACTAAGCATTCTCCCCCTGATGAAAGCAGTGGGGCTTCCCACACCTCCTATTGCCTCCTCCTGCCATTCATCACCGAGCAGAGAAAAGACAGAAGCTCCAAAGCACATAGGTAGAAATATGATCCCGACACCAGGTTTTACACCTCCATCTACCCCTTATTACAGCAAAAGTTGCTTTTGACCATCAGCCTATCCATCAGTCCAGTTCACATGACAGAGGATGCAAAGAGGAGGGAAGAGACAGGATGTCAGGAAAGGCCTGTTTCTGAGGAGGTGTGAGGGAGGAGTAATTTGGACAAAGCAGTTTGTAACTGTGGTACAGGGCTGCTGTTGGTCGAGGACTGAGGTGACATACACTCCAATTATTCACGCTAGACAAAAGCACAGGACATGAAACCCAGTTCCTTTTGCTGCTGCTGCTACCACCACTGGCTCCTCCCAGGGTTGGTGCCTAACCAAGCTGGCTGGGTCTAGAGAGGACAAAGATCTGTGCTGGGAGACAGCCAAGGAAAGTGGTCTGAAAAAGCTTTGTGAAGGCATTTAGAGAGGGAAAAACTGTGGGTACGTCTTAGGAAATTGGAACCAGTAAAAGTAAGATGTGAGGCCATAGTGAGAGGAACACAGCGAAAAGGTGAGTTGAGTGCAGGCAGAATGAAGATTTGTTTGCTCTGAATTAATGAAGTACTTTTTCTGCACAGAGCCAAAGGACTATAAAGCTTCAGTCTGCACTTGTTTTTAACGCTTATTATTTCTTGCCTTTATAGCAAGAGGCCTTTATAGCTTGACAGCAGAAATAAAGCAGTCTACCAGAAAACAAGCGAGGCGTGAACTGCGATAAGAACAAGGGGAGATCTGTTTACCAGGCAGAATGAAAATATAAGTAATTAGCTTACCAACAGGCAGAGACTACTCAATCAAAAGGCAACATGATGCACAGAAGACCTTTACTGATGGACACATAAGAAACTATTTCAAGGAGATCAAATTTAAACTCAGCTAACAAGAATTTAATGATGCTGTTATTAGTAATTCAGATAGCTCTTACAAAAGACATCACTTGCATTATCCAAACTTTTCCAAACCATTTTATTATTCATAAACTATTCATCTGGCCCTTTGCAATGAACCCCAGGCTGACTGGAGATGCTACTGGTTAATGAACATCCTGTTCAGACTTACTGTGGATGAGAGATGGCCTTAGGCAGAGTCACAAAAGCAATTCTGTGATCTTAAAAGAGGATTTTTTCAGATCTGAAAAAGAAGCATGAAAGAAGGTCAAAACACAGGTCAGGATGTAGAAGTTAAGAGACTCTCAGTTCTGATCTACCAACGTTCTGTTTGATGCTCAGTAAAGTATGATCTCCGCATGTATTCATTTCAAAAGCTGAAATAAGGGTAATAGTTGCTTAATTCAAAAGGCCACTGTCATGACTAATCACAAAAAATGTTTATAGAACACAATCAAATTCTTGGGCATAACACAGAGAAATGCAAAGTATTGTTTACAATCACAGAGAAAAGACTGTTAATATCAAGGTTGCATATTCAAGCATTTGGAAGCTGGAGATTTTCAAAATGAAGGGTGTAGCTAAAATTTTAGTTTGACTTCTCTATTTGCATGTACAAGCATAGAATCATTAAGGCTGGAAAAAACCTCCAGAATCATGAAGTTCAACCTTTGACTGAATACCACCACGCCAACTAAACCAAATTGTGAAGTGCCATGTCTACTCATTTTTTGAGCACTTCCAGGGACAGTGACCTTACCACTTCCCTGGGGAGCCTGTTCCAATGTTTAACCACTCTTTCAGTGCAGAACTTTTCCTAGTTTTCCCAAACTTGAACCTCTCCAGTGCAACTTGAGGCCTCCTCCCCTTGTCACTGGCTGCCTGGGAGAAGAGGCCGACCCCCACCTGGCTACAGCCTCCTTCCAGGGAATTGTGGAGAGTGATCAGGCCTCCCCTGAGCCTCCTTTTCTTCAGACTTGACACCCCCAGCTCCCTCAGCTGCTCCTCCCTGGACTTGTGCTGCAGACCCTTTACCAGCTCTGTTGCCCTTCTCTGGACATACTCCAGCACCTCAATGTCCTTCTTGCAGTGAGGGGCCCAGAACTGGACACAGGACTCAAGGTGTGGCCTCACCAGTGCCCAGTACAG
>VWZT01008722.1:38004-77570 GCA_013397055.1 Pachycephala philippinensis
ATTAGTAATTCAGATAGCTCTTACAAAAGACATCACTTGCATTATCCAAACTTTTCCAAACCATTTTATTATTCATAAACTATTCATCTGGCCCTTTGCAATGAACCCCAGGCTGACTGGAGATGCTACTGGTTAATGAACATCCTGTTCAGACTTACTGTGGATGAGAGATGGCCTTAGGCAGAGTCACAAAAGCAATTCTGTGATCTTAAAAGAGGATTTTTTCAGATCTGAAAAAGAAGCATGAAAGAAGGTCAAAACACAGGTCAGGATGTAGAAGTTAAGAGACTCTCAGTTCTGATCTACCAACGTTCTGTTTGATGCTCAGTAAAGTATGATCTCCGCATGTATTCATTTCAAAAGCTGAAATAAGGGTAATAGTTGCTTAATTCAAAAGGCCACTGTCATGACTAATCACAAAAAATGTTTATAGAACACAATCAAATTCTTGGGCATAACACAGAGAAATGCAAAGTATTGTTTACAATCACAGAGAAAAGACTGTTAATATCAAGGTTGCATATTCAAGCATTTGGAAGCTGGAGATTTTCAAAATGAAGGGTGTAGCTAAAATTTTAGTTTGACTTCTCTATTTGCATGTACAAGCATAGAATCATTAAGGCTGGAAAAAACCTCCAGAATCATGAAGTTCAACCTTTGACTGAATACCACCACGCCAACTAAACCAAATTGTGAAGTGCCATGTCTACTCATTTTTTGAGCACTTCCAGGGACAGTGACCTTACCACTTCCCTGGGGAGCCTGTTCCAATGTTTAACCACTCTTTCAGTGCAGAACTTTTCCTAGTTTTCCCAAACTTGAACCTCTCCAGTGCAACTTGAGGCCTCCTCCCCTTGTCACTGGCTGCCTGGGAGAAGAGGCCGACCCCCACCTGGCTACAGCCTCCTTCCAGGGAATTGTGGAGAGTGATCAGGCCTCCCCTGAGCCTCCTTTTCTTCAGACTTGACACCCCCAGCTCCCTCAGCTGCTCCTCCCTGGACTTGTGCTGCAGACCCTTTACCAGCTCTGTTGCCCTTCTCTGGACATACTCCAGCACCTCAATGTCCTTCTTGCAGTGAGGGGCCCAGAACTGGACACAGGACTCAAGGTGTGGCCTCACCAGTGCCCAGTACAGGGGGACAATCGCTGCCCTGGTCCTGCTGGCCACACTGCTGCTGACACAGGCCAGGTGCCATTGGCCTTCTTGGCTAACTGGGCATACACTGGCTCATGTTCAGCCACTGTCAACCAGCACCCCCAGGGCCTTTTCTGCTGGGCAGCTTTCCAGCCACTCTTCCCCCAGATTGTAGGAGTGCATGGAATTGTTGTGACCCAAGTGCAGGATCTGGCACTTCACCTTGCTGAACTTCATACAACTGGCCTCATCCCATCAATCCAACCTGTCCCGATCGCTCTGCAACACCTTCCTACCCTCCAGCAGGTCAACACTCCCACCCAACCTAATGTCATCTTCAAACTGACAGAAGGTACACTTGATCCCCTTGTCCAGATCACTGATGAAGGTATTAAAGTGAACTGGTCCTAAAACTGAGTCCTGGGGAACAACCCTTGTCACTGGATTTAAGTCCATTCACCACAACTCTCTGGGCCCGAGCAGTGTGTTACAAGGTACACTGCAAACATGACAAGTCATTCCAGGACAGCATATGGCAGCAGCAGAGCAAATGCTCTCCCTCTGTCAACACATACACAAGGCACCACATGCATCCAAAGGGGACAGACTCACTCGTGGGGATGTGAGCAGGGCTGGCCAAAAGCCTAAATAGCCACAACCCCCAAACTTTCCTACAGACAAAGAATTAGGTATTTAAGGGTGTGTGATAAAAAATGATGCTGGAAGTAGCCACCCTGGATATGTTACACATACAGAAACAACACACCATTCCGTAGTGTTAGATACAGTGACTGGTAGCACTTTGGCATTCAACTTTGTTAGAATTTGTTTTTTACTAACTCATCCTGATGTTGCTTTTCCTTCTACGGGATCACTTCTTTTGCCATGTTTGTGGCATACCATACTGCTGCTTTTTGATTTCTATATTTCTTATTCTATCCCTCTTTCATCCCTTCTGGTTGTCCTTACTCCTTTTTCTCTCTGCTTTTTTCTCACACACACTTCCAGTTTTTCCTCAAAAAACCTTTCTCCTCTCTTTTCCTCATATGCATTTAATCTTTATTGTGTTATTTTCCTGTCATCTCTGCAAGAGCCCCACAAATGCCCTTCTACTACCACAGCCCAATACCTTCAGTTAAAAACCAATTTAACTGGCAAGAACTGATCCAACAGATTAGCATAACTTTGACTACAAACTGCACTATGAAACTGAGAGAAGATCCAAACTAAGAGAGGAAGCAACAACAGATAGCAGAGGCCAAGAGGGTTTGTGATTACCATGGAGCTCAATGAAGCATCTACCTGCAGCCCTGGCAGTCGTGCAGCCTGAATGGCTGTGTGGCAGCCTGTGCAAACTACAAGGAGGCTGCCCAGAGCTCTGCTTCTTCTTCCTCCTCGACAGGATTTCTGTATGGAATTACCTAGAGGAAAGTGAGGCTCCTGGAGAAGAAGTACAACTCAAAGTCGAGCGTGTAGTGAGCAAACTTGATAAGAAATATTGCAGGGGAAATGAAATTTCAAAGAGAGAAATGGGTTAGTGATAAACCTCTCACACCCAAGCAAATTTTTCATGTCAATTAAGCTTGGGATAGGTCTATTAGGTTTCATCGGAGTTACAACACTGTACATGAGATCAGAATTGTGCTATGGTATTTTAAATATTATCCCCTCTTCCCTGCCCTGTTCTCCCTACAGCATGAAAGTGTCTGTCTAAAGGACAAGAGTCACATTTGCACGACCCAAGTAACAGGATTCAAAGTGTGCTAATGATCCAAGCTGTTGCATTTGGCATTTTGAAAGGGCAATGCTAGGATCTGAGATTATGGGCACAAAGACAGATTTAAGCAAATCAAATTCTCACAAATATTCCCCTATAGTCCACTAACTTGAATTACAATGTTTCCAGAGGTGACATTTAACTATAGCATTTGGAGCAAAAGGACATGCCTTCCTAAGACAACTTCTTCTTTGTCTTCCTGAAATGATGTGCTCTCCCACGACAGAGGGACAGAGAGCCCACTGCGATAAATGAAGTGGAAACCTCAGTTAAAAACATCAGGTTGTTTCACATAGAATTAAACATTCTTTTTTTCAGAAGAGTACTGACTTTTGTGCAGGCAGAGAAATCAAACTGGGTCTGAGATAAAACATCGATTACACTGGGCCAGCTGCAGAATTATCCAGGAACAACAACTGCAATTTAGATTCACAGCCTGTCTTACCTCAGCCTACTTACTCGAGGCATGCAAGTCACTGGAGAGCATCACAAAGCATATTTACATTCCCAGTCTTATATGCCCTTCAGCCAAGCCCATTGCAGAACTCTTGTCTTTCAATCATAAGCAAAGTTTCTGTCAATTGTACAACCTAACCCAGCTGTGCTATATACAGTTTTATTTGGGCTGGCTGTGGAGATAGGAATTAGTTCTTTTGGCTCGTTGAAAATCCCAATTGGCTCAGTTTCCCCCAGAGCATTTCCACAATAACCTGTGTAAAAGTTGTTGCAATCCCTGCTTAAAATACCTGTGGCTTTATGGTGTCTGCAGATAATCCAATCAACCAAGATGTAAATGATGTAAAGAGCTTGGGACACCCTGATCTAGAGACATGTGCTGTCCCTGTGCCACAATGAAGGTAAGACAGACTGATAGGCAGAGGGACTGAACCTGATCCCCTTTTCTTTTTCAGAGACAAGAAACTGAGACAAGGCCTTGCAAAGACTTCCCTGGTCAGCACATCTTGAATCCCATTTCTAAGTACTTCCTTATTCCCACAAAAAAAGGCTCCAGGCTAGTTGTTCTCAAAGGACTTGGCTGGCAAAACTCAGTCTTCTCCTTTGCTTCCACCACAAGAAGCAGCAGCACAAACTCCCCTGCTTACCTCCTCCCAGAAACATCCTCCTTATCCTGGCATGGAATGCTCCAAAGGTGACAGGTGTGGGACTGCCACCTCCTGGTGGGTACAGCTCTCAAAGGCCTTAACATCAGAACTTCTGTCCCGTGGCCTGAGTAAACGGGAAGTGAAGGAAGCATCGTGCTCCGTGAACTGTCAGGCATAAGCACAAAAGCTCTGAAGCTCATTTCACCACCTCCACGCTCCAGGCTGGGCTTCCCAAGCTGCCAGTTATTTGAGAGAAAGCAGGCACACAGTCCCAGAGGAACTTAGGTCCTTTGCTAAGGACGTCTCTCAGTTAACCTTATCTCCAACCACAATGTCAGCCTGACATATTACTGACCCTTTTCCAAGTGTTTCCAATGCGTCCTCAGAGATTTCTCTACCTGATACAGAATTCCACCTTGTTTGAATTGTTAAACCAGTTGTAACTGCTATGAGGTACTCAGGAAGGTGACTGATACTTTCCAGGAGTCTTTAGTGGCAGAACAGTGGCTATAATTAACCATAACTTGTTTTTCCTCCTTCTCCCCCTCACTCTAAGAGTGCAGGCAGCAATACATATCATAAGTGTGTGCACTGAAGTGTGACTCCAGATGAAACTGCTGTCTTTGCTAAAAACAAAAACCAACCCCAAATGTAAAACAGGCAAGTAAAGTTTCAGATAAAACCAAAAAAAATCACCATACTCATGATTTCCCCAACAGTATTATTTTCTGCTCCCCAAGGAACAGCTGTTTTCAGACTAGATTAGCACCACTCTACTGATGACCCTTCAGAGTAAAGTTTCAGGGCAGCAGCTTCTCAAGTTCTACATGATTTACCATCCAAATTTTTGTTGTTGTTGTTGCCAAGCATCGGTGCAAGTGCAAAATAACACTGATCAGCATTCCTGATCAGCATGAGAGGGATCTCCCATCTGATTCTCCAGGCATCCCCGTCCCACAGACAACCACGGAAGGGAAGCTAAGCTGAAAGCAGTGCAGAAACAGCAAAACGCAGTGTCTGAAATGCAATATGGAAAGAGCACTAAAGACTCTTCTGAGGGTTTTTGGGGATGTGAGCTTTGTTCTTATTTAATGTGATGCCTCTAAAGGCAATGGACCTGTGCCCATCAGGGAATAGTGTCCCAGGAACCTAGACAAGAGCAGAAAAAGTCCTAAATCAGTACACTGTAAGTAAAACAGAAAAAGCTTTCAGCTTCCTGATTCTTTCCCTCCAAAGGGCTCCTGCCCCATTCATCCAGCATTTTACACTGTAATGGTTAATTTTGCTACATGACTTGTTAAAAACACTAGCTAGCATTTCCACAGAGTTTCTAGCACAGTACCAATGATGTTCCTTACACAGAGAGGCAATAACTTTTGTATTGAGAGAGAGAAGTGGAAGACAAGGCCAGAGCTACTCCCACAGGAGAAAAATAAGTGGGAAAATGTGTCATATACAAAGGGGGGAAGTTGGACCCTGCCCAGCTGCCACCAGAGGAGCAGGAAAGCACAACTGCTGATAGGCTACATATCATAAAGAGGGAAGGAGAGACTGAAGAGCAGGACAAGAAAGTTGGCAAAGTCTCCCTGTATGCCCATCATCACCCACTCGGGGCAGCAGCCAGCAGAGGGCAATGCCAGCCCACATACACACCACTCCACTCCAAAAGCAAACAGCGTAGCCCTGTCTGCCAGCCGATGTCCCAACACTGTCTGAAAACTGTGAATTAAATAAGATCTTTCCCCTTTGCAGACCTGTGGCACTCTAGCACTGATTGTACTTGCTCTTCTACTGATGCAGCCCTGAATAGCTCTGTGTGCTATGGCATAGGGAAAGAGGGACCTGGAAGGACCTGTCTGGCCCATTCAATACAAAACCTTTTTATTTTTCATCAGCCTCACAGCTGTGCAATTGGCTTTCCTGAACCACTTGCTATGCACAATGGTCTGAGCTATTATCTGCTGCCTTTCAGCTATGAGGCAGGTAAATGATAAGCAGTTTTGTGCTGCATGATTTCTCTGTACTTTAAAGCATGCCTGGTTGAGCCCTTGACACTGGGCTGTGCAGCGTGACAACCTTAATGCCTTCCAGAAAGGTGCCAAGCAGAACTGCAGTCTCAACTAACAGGGCACAGAACAGGGGTGGGTGTGAACTTGCTCACCTCGGAGCTACAGCCATGGTCATTCTTTCAGGCTATTGCCTCTCCTGTCAGTTGTTCCCCAAAGTAAAGCAGTCAAGTTTTGTACTGTTGCAAGGGTTTACAGGCATTACATAACAAAATCCTGTCTGTATGACCAGAAACTTCAGGCCCTGGCAATATGGACTGCTTTATGCAGTGATAGGAACAGAGCACAGCTGAGGGAGACAAGGGCAGGAGCGCTGGTGAGCAGGGAGAGCACTGGAAAGAGCAGGGGAGTGTCTGGGCTTGCTGGACTCCCAGAAGGAGTTGGGACTGAGGTGCCAACAGGAAAGCAGTTCAGGCAGGTGCTTGGGCAGAGCAGGGCTGTGATGGGTGAGGGCTGCAGGAATTTATCTATGGGTTGGATGAGCTTAAATGAATCAAATAATTGGGTTGGAAAAGAGCTTAAAAGGTGTTTAGTTCTAGTTCAAGCCTCCTGCCACGGTTTGGGACACCTTCCACTAGACCAGGTTGCTCAAAGCCCCATCCAACCTGGCCCTGAACAGTTCCAGTGATGAGGCATCCACAACTTCTCTGTGCAGCCTGTTCTAGTGCCTCACCACCCTCACAGTTTGCATAGCCTTGAAAGAAGCTATGCACTACTGGGAAGAGCTTGACTCCTTTAAAAGCTTCTCCCAGACATAAGGGGGCTGTAATTAGGATGAACATGCACCTTGTCACCTCCTCCAAGTCACTGATAAAGCTGTTAAACAGGACAGTATCAGGAAAGACCCCTGCACTACTCCACTTGTCTCTAGCCTCCAGGTGAAGTACAATCCATTAACCACTTCATTGCACCAACCTCTCAGCAGAGGCTGGCCCACAGGAACAGGGACTTCACACCCTCAGGTGTCTGGCAAGGCTGCTGGACAAGCCCCTTACCCATTTCCTTCCTCCCATTTCCTTCCCTTTCTAGCCAATCTTTTCTGGAGGGTGAAGAGAAAGCTGAAGAAACCCAGTAACCCATTGGCAAAGACTGTTTTTTCCAGAACGTAGAACAGCCTGGAGATAACATTTAGGAACACTTCACCCGTGTCAAACATAGATTTTTAGTATAACTGAGGCACAGCTAGTTAGACTTTTTTTTTTCTAGTTACTGACACATTTACAAGCCACAACTTCAACTTGTTTCAGGTAACTCAGCTCTAAAATGGGCTAAGCCCTCTTTCCTACATCAAGGACTCTATACAAAGGATGAATGTTCAGAGGACACCAAATATTACAGCCTTTAGCACAGCATTTCAGTATTTGCTTCTTCTCATCTTGATCCCATTTCCTTAACTCTGCAGCTGGGATAGGAACAGGAATGAAAGTACCTACAAAGCCCCTGTCCACAATACTCCCATCTTGGCAGTTAGCAGACCATTGCTTCCTGGAAATTTTTGCATGGCATCTCTGCCCCAAAAGGAGAGATCCAGTCACGCATTTCTCATCTTGTCCCAACACATGAACATATACAGCCCTGCACCTCTCTCTTTTAGTCAAAGTCAAGCAGAGATGTGACACAGGCTGAAAAATTTTCCCTGTCAATAACCAAATGCTCCAGTTCCTGTGCCTTCAGCTTTGCAACAGCTTGTAAAGCAAACTGCACTGACTGCTGGAATCTGCAGTAGAATCCCATTCCATTTTTTTCCACAGAACAGCTGGGTTAAAAATCTTTGACTAACACGGTTTCACTGCCATACTAATCACTTTTCTTAATCAAATCAATGAACCATCCCATTTAAATCTGTTTCTCATGAAACAGACATGTCACAAAGATTCAGGTGTGATAAATAACCACCAAACTCAAGAGACTGAGCTGAAAGGGGCATCCAGCTCCCAGTTCCTGCCTTTTCTGACAGCCAGAGATGAGAAGAAAGCAGTCACCCAGCTCAGGGTCAGGGCTGTGACTGCTCCTCAGTGTGCTGGGGAGGGGCAGATAAACTGCTGGGTCTCTGTTGTGTTGTGTTGTAGCTGAGGGGAGTAGCTGCAGCACTGCAGCAGAAGGACTTTTAAAGGCTCCAGCTGAAAATTAAGCATCTTGTTATTTTAAAGGATGTTTAACGTTAAGGTCCTATGCCTCACGCTCAGCTGCAATGAACAGAGCTGGTGGACTGTTTCTATTGCTCAGAAAAATCTTGCCCTCTCTGCAGGGGGAATACAATGAAATTAAGCCAGATCACACATAGGCAGACATTCCTACAGCAAGGCAATTCCCAGACAGAGAAGGAAGTTCTGATCCACGAACTGCTTCAATGTATGGTACCAAACCCCCCACCTATGCTGGAGAGAAAAGCACGATGCTGCTGTGCTAATGGGTTCACTGTGTGGGGACACAGTGACACACATTTGTGCCTCTGCTCTCTCCCTTCTGAGTAATCCTAAGGCAACCATGGAGCCTCACTGAAATAACCCAAGATTTTCCACACTCTCTGCCAGCCTGAAGCACCTCAGAGGGACATTGTGCAAAAATCACCTCTGTGAGTGCAGTAGCACACAGAGAACACGGAGGAACTTGCCGTGGCAGCTCTCCCCAGCTCGAAACGTCCTGTGGTTTGTAGGCTTCCAGCTTAGCCGTATGAGACCACACAGCCTCGCTACCTGAAAAGCCACTGCATAATGGAAAAATACAAAGAGAAGTGAAGAAAGGCTGAAGACCATGTCACTAAAACAAGAAATGAGCTCCAAGGAAGAATGTTACTTAAGGCTTGAGAATATGCAGTGTTAGGTTAAAAAAAAAATAAAAAATTAATAGATGAATAAATAAATGCTGTCACTATGAAGTGACATTTCTGGTCCTTGAAAGATGTCTCTGCTGTTTGATGGAGCACTGTGACAGCCCTCTGAGTGTGATGCTCATACCCTATTATGACTGTTTAGTTATTTTGGAACTGAGCTGACTGATTTGTGTTAGGGGAGCATCTCATGTATGTTTCTTCTACCCGATCCTTTGAGGACTGACGGACACACACCTATGATGAGCCTGCAGTCTGAATCAGTGGTTTGCCTGTGAGTGTCTCGATGTTGCTTTGTTCCTTTAAGATTCCCTTTTGGTTTGTCCAGGCAATCCTGATGGATGAACCTGACTTGACAAACGTCCTCTGGGTTACTACAAAACAGCACATCAGTAAGATATAGCAGCAGTACAGAGCCCCCAGCTTCTTCACCACAAACTTAAGTGAAGGTTTCCCACTTATAGCAAACATTGCCCAAGCTGAGAAGGTAATGAGCAGATGTGTGGGCGTGCACATGTGCTCCCCCAGAAATGAGAAAGAGTAACCAGGTGAACAAAGGACAAGGACCTGGGTCTCTCTCCAGGAGCAGCGATGAGACTAACAGGGTCTTAACAGGTGTGCTGCTCCCTGAAAACAACATGAAAGAGCTTTTCTCAGCAAGAAATAAATGGGAGTCCTCCAGTGCAAGAAAAATCCAAGGGCACGATAAAGGAAATGCAACTGTATATGCATTCTCACACTTGCCTATGCAGTTCAGGAAAGAGGAACAATTGCTTCTAAGAAATGTTGTTATGCCCTGAAGCAGAGGATGAATTGAACCCATTAGAGTTGTTCAATCTTCTCTCTAGTGGCCACTTCAAAACAGTGGCTTTTGTTTAACAAAATGTGTACAGCAGTTATAATTGCAAAATTAACCTTCAAAATCAGAAGCAAGCGTAACTGAAGGTGCAGTATCAGCAAAAGCCTGAAACAAGAACTCTGAGGGGTTGTTGCCATTTACCACCTGAAATTGCCAGCTCTGGAGCCAGACGGGGGGTGAACATCAGCGAAATGTTATTTCCCTCCTGGTATACAAAGGCTACTCGATGACCAGCTGATAGCTGTGGTTTCACTACAGGCAATATTTGGGTTTGTACAACTGACACCCACTTTTTGGCTTTGCTGTGAATAAGCTGTGCTTTTATTTATGCTCAAACACAAAATTACAGAGACTCAGGTTTTCAGGACATCCCAGCATCTGGGTTATGAAACCCAAATTCTAACATGTGAATGACGTTTTGATTTTTATCCACGCAGGCACTGGGTACCTTATCCTACAGGTCAAGGTAGAGCATGTGACTCGTACTACCATCATGCAAGTTATTCTTGAGGTCTAATTTGGGCAGGGGGAGAAAGGAGGGAAATCATAGACTGTGCTGTTGTGTGGTGGGAAAATGAAAGAACTGTAGTCAGATGTGGTCTGTGGAAACCTGAGATGGAAACTCAAGTGGCAAATTAGGGAGATAGATAACCCTCTCTCACACCACTTTAATGGCTAAATGTGGGGCAGAATTCTCATCAAACATCTCCAGCCTCACACCTGGCTCTTGAGCAGAGTAACATACCCCAAGGCAGCAAGCACACACACCCCCCCCATATCTGTCTGTCCCTTCCAGTCACCAGCTAACTCCTCTTTTAAAACAGCTTGAAGATGAATGTAGTTACAAAAAGATCACCAGAAATCACAGAGAGAGAGAGAGCCTGGAGGAGAGCTGGCACAGAATGCCCCATCACTACTTCAGTCTTGGGAACTTTACTTCTCCCTTCTAATGAAACGTAACTTTTGAGCCCAGGCTAAACACACCATAATCTGCCCTACTGCACCTGTCCTGGAGTATTAATATTTAATATAAATCCTAAAGGAAGCACCGTTCTTTATTTCTGATTTGCCAGAGGTGGATGGATTGGGAGGGTTGTGGGTAATATGGAAATGGCATAGGAAGAGGATCCCTTCTGGGAGCCTGATTATTGAAAAGCGGCTGCTATTTACACAGTTAATGCCATTCACTTCCTGCACCTGCTCAATCATTCATTTCCCAGTGCAAGCCAGCTTTGCCGTGCTGCAAAGGCAGGGAATTTAAGGGAGTTACACCTGCAGGTTTTCTTTTTCTCTGCAATGATTGCAGAGTTCAGCTTATAAAACTCCCACTTGTACACTTCCAGTCCTTCATCTTCCTTCTCCGTGAATTCTTTTCCCACCTATTTATATGCATTTATACTTTTCCAAATATTTATGTTTCTGATAATGAATCCAAAGCCATCTTTTTCTAACTCCTGTTGGACTCCCAACCTATTCATGCAACACAAAAAAAACCACAAAACCTGTTTGATTCTGTCGTTGTCCAAAACACCCCCAAAATTCTGCTACCTTCCCCACTTAGACTAGTTTTTCTTCATATTCTATTCAGTCTTTGAGAGAGGCTCCATATCCTACAGCCAGGGACATCCAATTTTTTATGATGTCCCTATAAATGTAAATCCTGTGTTGCCATCCTCAGCAAACACACTTTTATAGTAGAATCTACTATGAATTTTTGTTTAAAAGAAGACCGAAACAAACCACAAAGGATTAAGCAGCTGACCTTTCTTCCCATTCTTGCCCCCAATCTCCTTTCTTGATAATAAAGTTCTGCAGAGATGCTGTAGGCCACCAAGTAGAAAAGAAGCATGGTTCTGCTTATTGCTGCTAAATGATATACCAGCTGTCAGTTGTGTTAGGGGAGGGGCAGTTGCAGCTCTGAGCACCTGAAAAACCCATCAGCAAGGGTTAAGCAATAGAAAAGTGAAGACTTCTGGTTTTTGGTTATTTTTTTTTCTATTGCCAAGAGAAGGACTCCCTTATAATGTAAAATCCATGCTGCCACATAGCAGATAAAGCATTTGCAACACTAACCTGTTAGATGGATTTACTGCCGTGGTGATGGTGAGCTGTTACCCACCGTAGAGCACCCATCTGCTGGTTGTCCTACTTATACAGGAACGGAATAAACTGCCCCCACCTGACAAAGTTTTGCCTTTGATTACAGAAGGACAACAGCAGGAAAAAGGTCAAGGTCAAGGAAAGATTAACTCTGAGCAGATGATGACTCACCTGTCTTCAGTGGGAACAGCCTTGCACTAATGTGTCTGATTGAACCAGGGTTGGAGGAATAAACCAACTTAAAGGGAACGACAATGCAAAATTAAAAAGTAATAAAAAGCTTAAAGTTCTTAAAGTTGAAAGCAAAACAGCTCATGATCTCTCTCTTTTTGTCCCCATCTGAAGAAACAACAGTATGCTCTTAAAACCAGCATGTGTCAAGTCAGACGCTGGAAAGGAATTGAGAGGATTATTTCACAATTTTATTGCACAATTGAAAATTAACTTTTTTTTTTTTGAATATTTACAAGCCATTTACTTTGCACACACAATCTAAACAGCATTTTCCCCAATAAAATTGTCACCTAGAAAACTTACACACGGACTGAAGTATATGTATAAATTAAGTGGTTTGTGTTAAATGCAAATTGCCTCAGTCTGGAGGGGGAGGCTCTTGGGAGATGGGGCAGCATAAGGAAAGAAGAAACATTTTTTTTTTCTCTTCCCTGAAACATTACTTAAAAATCTTTCCCCAAGCTGGGGAGAGAAACAGAAGAGTTTCAGTATTAGCTGAAGCAGAAGGACAGCCAGTCAGATAATATATTGGGAAATTCAAGGTGGTGAGTTGGAGATTCAAAACCTTCAGTGCCACAAGCCTTGCAAGAAAATAACAAGCCTTGTTTCATGCATAGCTCACCCCAAAGGTCACGGCATTCCCGTTTTCCCCTGGAGAATGTAGAATTACCTTGGCCATGAGAGAAAAAGAATGAGGTTTGAGTCTTAAGAAGAAACACACATGAAAAGGCAGTTTTGGGGGTTTTTATCCCTTCTTTCTCACAGTTTCTTACCCGCACTGTTGGAAATGTGCTGGCTGACACATTGCAACAAACCTGGCACAACCCGACCAGCTAGGGGTAATATTTGAACCACCATTATGAAGCCCACAGGTTTGTGCTGAAAATGAGTGCTTTCCTGCCTGTTAGCACAAGCTGTCTGTCACAAACTGCAGCACAGTCTCTGGAGTCCACAAATCACTCCCCTCCAGTGGCTGATCCACCCACACCTTTTCCATCATATGGATTGTTGTTCTCAAGTTTGTCAGCTAATACTGGGTATAAGGCCTTGTAGCACTTACTGCTTAGTTTCCAGGGGATTTTGACACCTGCAATCTTAAATGAGTAGGTGGTAGCTCTAAAACTGATGCTCACTGGCCCAGATTTGTCCCATGTTATGTGTATACACCTGAACCACCACCAGCACTGTAACCTTTTTTGCTATTCACAGAGCCAAGGGTGATGCAGTGCTGAAGTGAACTGAAATGCCCTCTTCTGAAGTCCTGCTCACTCCATTGACTCTCAAAGGAAACAAAGGGGACTGAAAGGGATGTCAATGACCAGAACAGGCTGCCCAGGGAAGTGTCACCATCCCCAGAGGTATTTAAAAGATGTGGCACTTAGGGACATGGTTTATGGTGGATTTGGCAGTGTTAGGTTTATGGTTGGACTTGATGATCATAGATGTCTCTTCCAACCTAAATGATTCCATGACTCTACGACCAACTCCCACACCATGGGTCTCAGACAGCTGCCAAGTTGCATGGGCTGAATCAGGGCCTGAATGGTTCCAGCTGGGCACCTAAGAACTAAGGATTCTGGCACTGTGAGATTCATTTGGTATTCAGACCACTTTGGTGCTACCCTTCATCACGTTTTGCACACTCTAGGGAGGAGAAGTGGATTAAGTCTTGTTTTGGCATCAATGGCATTAGAGGCCTAAGTCTTCTCCTCCCCTCTCCTCCAGCAGCCCAAGGATTTTTTTCTCTTTTTTTTATTTAACATGTCCTTGATAGTTTAAGGGAGCCAGGAATGGAGAGATGTCTTTTCTCTATATAATAGTTATAACCAGATCTCAGCAGTGTGGAAGTTGTCTATATTGTCTTTAAAACACCAACCTAAGGCTGTCTAAAATATTGTCTTAAAATACCAACCTAAGGCTGATATAAACATGGATATAGGGCTGCAGCAGATGGGAACGTAGAGAAAAAGTGGAAAACCCAAGAATGGGCTGGCTGAAGAAGGATCTTGAAATTGAACCCTACAGAAATAGGGGGAAAATTGTAAATATTAGAAACCTGTGGTAAAATTTCTGGCTTGAGTAGATTTCTAACCCTCATAAAAGCTGCTGATTCCAGCCTCACTGGAGTATTTACAATGACTCTCCTCCTCTCAAAACAATATTTTCTTGGAAGGTCTATGGGTGTAGTAGACAGAAAAGTTTGAACAAACTGAGTATGTTAAAAATAAAACAAAACATAGTGAACCCATTTTTACAGCTTCAAAACGATAAATTTTTTCTCAGGTGTAAGCTCAAAAATTGAAATTGAAAAAAAACCCTGCAGAATAAATTTGTGTGGAGGCTCAGGTGCCCTGTGAGAAACATTGCTCCAGTAATGAACTCATGCAGTGGTCTAGTAAAAGCCAGTAGACTTTCATACTTAATGGAAGAGACACTGCTAAGACAGAAATAAAGCCTGTGATAGCACAAAGGAATGAAAAAATCCCCCAGGCTACAGGAAAGACTGTCTCTGCACTAACATGGAGAACAACTCAACAACCCCTCAGTTCTGTTCTCCTCCACAGACAATGCTGTAATGTTTTCTAGTCTGACAGACACAGCAGAAAGCTGCAACATATTAAAATAAATAGAATAAAATCACAGAATGTCCTGAGTTGGAAAGGACCCACAAGGATCAGAGAGTCCAGCTCCTGGCCCTGCACAGGACACCCCCAAGAGTCACACCACGTGCCTGAGAGCATTGTCCAAATGCTTGTTGAACTGTGTCAGGTTTGGTGCTGTGGCCACTTCCCTGGGGAGCCTGTTCCAGTGCCCAACCACCCTCTGGGTGAAGAACTTTTCCCGATATCCAACCTAAACCTCCCCTGACACAACTTCAGGCCATTCCCTCAGGTTCTGTCACTGAGCATTACAGAGAAGAAATCAGTGTCTGCCCCTCCACTTCCCCTCATGAGGAAGTTGTAACTGCAGTGAGGTCTGCCCTCAAGTTTCTTCTTATCCAGGCTGAAGAAGCCAAATGACCTCAGCCATGCCTCCTATGGCTTCCCCTCTAAACCCTTCAACATCTTTCTGGATGATCTCCAACAGCTTTAGATCCTACTTATTATATTGTGGCACCCAAAACTGCCCCCAGCACTCGAGGTGAGGCCGCCCCAGTGCAGAGCAGAGTGGGACAATCCCCTCCCTTGCCCGGCTGGTGATGCTGTGCCTGATGCCCCCCAAGACACACTTGGCCCTCCTGGCTGCCAGGGCACTGCTGACTCGTGTTCAACCGTGAATATAAATACCTAAATTGAACAATATGAATAAAAAAATATTTTGCAAACTTTTAATTTCACTTATGAAAATGGAAATGAAAGCAATAAAATTTAGAAAGTATTTGTGTCTTGGGTGATCTGATTCAGAGAGCTGTTTTTAGTACATGCATTTGTTTTGCTCTATGAAGTGTATACAGAAAGATGACGATAGTGCCTATATTCTCTGCATTCACGACAAAAGCTGGCAGGTTAGCTTGGTGGATATTCTATATTGATGACTCCGTGAATGTTAATCCTCGTGGGTCCTTACAGTACTCAGTAGCTTTTTTTTTTTTTTTTTGATTGCCTTTGCTGTTCTTTGAATAAGCCTTAACAGTGAGAAAGACAAGTTGTAAACTCTCCGTAAGCCATTTGAATGCATATGGAAATATTCACAGATGTTATAGACAGAAAACATAATTTTGCTTATCTGTCTATTCTCTTATCAACACAGACAGCAGAAGCTTACTGCCTGGCCTGAACACTGAGTCTCAGGTCAGCTGGATTAATTGGTGCTAATATAATTAGTGAACACTGGGCAAGGTGTCAAGGGAAAATACACACATCTCTTGTTCTCAATTCTGCACCAGCAAACTGCTGAGAGCCATCTTTTCCTAACCCCAAGGGGCCTCTGTCACTCACAGCAAGTGTACATCTAAAATGCAGAAAAGCTCAGCAAAGTCTATCCTCAGAATAACAGATTTCATACTGAACCCACTATTGCCATCTAAAAAAAGTCAAAAGCCCTGGTGCTGCTTCTTTCCTGCTGCTGGTGGGTAGGTCTGACTGGATGAAGAATTCATGGACCAATCTGAGCTGGACATCTCTTCTTTCCCTTATAGCATCACTGGAGAGCACTGCTGGAACAAGAGTTCCACAGGCAGATCAAAAGAAGAAATTCTATGAACCTCACTAAGTCTAGCTTTGCCCCAACCATTGACCTCAGTGCCAACAATTTAAGAAAGGCTGGATAGTCAGAGTCCTACTGTTATCAAGCTGCTATTATCTTTTTTCTTTCTTTCTTTCCTTTTTCTGAACAGCACCAAGGATCAGCGTGGGAATCCAAAGAATTGAAACAAATTAAACATCTTTGAGCTGAGAATGGTTTAATCTCAGTGCTGACTTTCAAGAATTTTACAATCCATAGAATTTACTGCAGGTGGGCCACATTGGCCAGCGGTGGGTAAGAAATGCCACAAATCCAGACTGAGCTTGGTACAGCATATCCTATGAACAGATCTTGGGAGGGACTTCAAAATGCTTACGTCTTCCTCATTCCTCTGGAAATTTGGCTACTTAAAACAAACCCATCATACACCCACCTCCAATTATTTACTCCATTTTTCTTCGCTTACCTGACAGACTGCTGATAGTCTTTAGAGTACTCCCACTGATGGAGCAGACATGCTTGGACAGAGCTGGGATTCATCGCTCTTGCAAGTTCAGCTGTTAGCATTTCTAGGCTGGGGGTGAGTGCTACAAGGCCTCTGAATGTAATTTCCATCAGCTTCATAGGATCCCCTCCATGTGAGAAAAGCCTGTAGAACAGAACCGCAGGTGTTCTGCTCAGAAAGCCTGAGAGCACGGGGGATAATTGATTTTCCTAAATCACAGTTTATACCTATCCTTTGGGGGGAAAAAAAAAGTCTGTCTTTGCTCAAAATCAAGCCTGCTATATTATGAAAACCTCAATGAAAGAAGAAGTAAAAAGAAGTATCACCCAGCTGCTTCATTCACCCACGTATCATCCACTCCGTGCTCAGAACGAAAGAGAATTCCCCCAAAAAACCTGAACAAAGAATTGTGTACAGACCACGTCCTACTACATGTGAAGGGACAGAAAGAAGTTGTATGAGCAAATCACCAACTCCACCAGCAACTTGAAATTTCAGATCCTTTAACTTCCACATGATTGGTGCCGCAGCCTTATCACAAGCCTTGTGATATAATGGTTAAATGCTGAACCATCCATCGACTCACAGTTATATTGCCATAACACTCAGAATAAGGCTAAGCTTTGCCTGAATTACTTGACCTAACATATTTGGGGACCTCTTCTTGAACATTATCTGGTGAGGGTAGGGTGTCTAAATCCCTGGTCAGAGAACAACCCTAAGGTCAGAACTGTTTCATTTGGAATGAAATCTTATGTCTTGTGGCAATGGACCATGGAGCTCTCAAATGCAGCCTCTGCCACCTGCACAGTGACTGCCACAAATTCATGCTGCAGAGGTTTAAGACATTTTAACCCTACAGAAACAGTAATTTGCTGGGAGCGAGGAAGCTGTTCTCACCATATGAGGGGAAACTACACAGAAATGACCGAACAGATACTAAACTCTTAGCCTGGGCTTCAGATTGTTTGCATCCTGACACCCTCAATGAGCTAACACTTCCACTGGAGTATCCACTAACACGTCTGAACAAATATGTTCATATGACTGACCACATAAATAAATATTTGGCTGGCTTTCTAATTCCCAGATTAATTTTTTCAACTCATCACCATAATTCTACTCTGTTAACAAACCCCAAATCCCAAGTAGGGGTAAGAGGAAAATGTTCCAGCCATCTGACACATACATAGCTCCTTTTGAAATTCTCAAGGACTTTGTGTTCTGTTTTGGGAATGTATAACTACTGATAAAACCAAACTCCTATAAAAGCAAGGTTTTTCTAAATCCAGGTTTGCAAGCATTTCCTGAGCCATAATTTGCTGTGCACAGCCAGCAGCTTTTCCAAGCAATTTTATATTGTGAAACACAGTAGCAATCTTCAAATAATCCCCAATACACCTAAGTGTTTGGATGTAAACACACCATCTAAATATACATTATTAATTACTACTGTAAAATGACTTCATTGAGCTATCAATGTTTCTGCATTTTCAATACTGCAGTGGAAATACCTGATTATTGGCTGACATTGTCTACTAGTGACTTATTTATTCCAGTCTCACTTACTGGAGTTGCAGAAACTCAGCTGTTTTTTTTTTTTTCCCTAATATTGAAATATGTTTTGAGCTAACAATGATACATTCTCTTTCTAGCACTCCCACCACTAAATGTGTTAGACCTGGCTGAAGTTCATAAATAATGACACTCACCCCACTTGCTGAGCTTGCTGCTGCCCTGAAACCTGAGGAACACCCATTCAGTATCTGGCAGAGTAGGAAGGAATGTCCTGAGCAATGCCTAAGAGTAATATCTCTGCTGATTTGCCAGGACTCCCAGTGCTTCTGGTCATTAATCTTTCTCAGCCGAAAACAGATGGGGCTATTAGGCAGGCTGGAGTAATGGGGAAACTGGCAAGACAGAGAAGGAAATGCATTATCTTCTGGGTAGAACTGCACATAAAAATGAGAACATTAAAAATGTATTTTTCATATTTAATTGGACGATGTATGATTATACCTACCAGAAAATAATGTGCAATGTGCTTTGTGCAGGGCATTTATAAAACTGCTCAGCTGTGCTAGGGCCTTATTTTCCCCTGTGGAGAGAAACAGCAGCTACGAGTCTGACGAGGTTTTTGTGCTTTTCCCTCCAACACAGGGCTCACTATGCTGCAACAGCTACTGCAAATAACACTACAAAGTGCCTCTGCTTGTTGCAGTAAAAGGAAAATGCAGCTTACGATTTACCAACAAACCGCATGAAGCCAACCAGGTAAAAAATCAGTACTTTAGGAGTAATGGGAACAAATGTCACATTCGGTCTAACTAAGGCGATGGAACTGCAGGTACAGCTGCTAACTCCTTTATGCCATGGAGGCCAAGATGATGATTACAAATAGAAAAATAACAGCAAATTGTGAAGTGGGACCAGATTGTGCACATAAGAAACTAGCAAGGCTGGAAGGAATTACTACAACTAGGGCTTGGAAAGAAACCTGACAGATACTAAGAACTATCCAGGATAAACAAAGACATTTTCTAGGTCTGCCAGATAAGCAAATGGTAGATGATCCTTAGCTAGAAAATGATAGGATGGAAACTACAGCCAAACTTTTGAAGGTGTGTATATAAATATATATATATGTATATATGTCTCTATTGTGAAAACAGAGAGAAATCATGGAAACATATCATAAGGTTATGATAAGGTATTAAATAAGTGTTTTGCCCAAAACTTGAACTTGCAGAGCCTGTTACATCATAGGGAGAAGCATGAAAACAAAAATAGGAGGACTAGGTGCCAGGCAGCAGGTTATTATTTGGAATAATAATTATGTCTGAAATGTGATGGGATGTCAGAAGGTGTTGGAAAATACATAGCTCAGGCTTTGGGACTTGAAAAGTTCGCAATGACTCCTAAATGTCAATGTTTTGTACCGGAGAGGGAAAAGGGAGACATAGAACAAAATGCGTCAAGATAAGAGCCCAATTTTTGTAATATTTTATTTTTAATCCCCTGATTAAGAAAAGGTGAGCATTTAGGAAGGTTAAAGAGGAAAATACCCTCAAAACCTAGTAGGGTGATATTCAGTGTAAATTTAAAAACAAAAACCTCTTTTTCTTTTTAAAGAATCAGTGGCTCTAAATAAAAGGCATAGAAAAACTGAAATCCTGAGATTAAAATAGAATGGGCTGATTGATAGCCATGGAGTATGGTACCCCTTGGATGAATGGAAGACAAAAGCAAGGAAATGCTGATATGACTAAATGGGAAATTTTAGAAGTTATTCAGGCCAAATAGGAAACCTTCAGAGAATGGAAATAAAACTGTGTAAAGCTGAAAGGGAGGTATGTAATAGTTAAGATGGAGTTTGAGGAAGCTAAGAGGGAATCTGAAGAGCAAACCGTAGGAAGTTAAAACTGAAAATGAACATTTGCTCAGTACACCAAAAGCAGAAAGTGGAGATAACCGGCAGGCCACCCCAAACAAGCAGAAGAAACAATTAAAGACAATAAGGACATTGCCAAGAATCTAAATGATTTATTTGCATCAGTCTTCACCGAGAGGGTGCTGGAGTGGTATCTAAATGAGAGACTCACACTTTCCAAATATCAAAGATAAGGAGAGGTCATAGATTGAAGACTCAAGAGAGAAGTTGGTGGAACAAATCAATAAATCAAAGGCATTAATTCACCAGGTTTATCTGCTATTTCTGGAAGATTTCAGGAGAAAACTGAGAATTAAGTAACAGAGTTCCTAGCAAATACTTACTACAGCAGAGGACTGGAAGACAGTCAAGTGTTATAACTGAGTCGGGGACTTTTTTTGTTGTCGGTGGTGGATTTTTTCATGGTGTTGGAGGAGCCCTGGCAGTTACAGACAGATATGTAATCCTAATTTGCTATCATGTAAATTGTTTGAAATGTGCTAAAAACCCCCAAGCCCCACACCTCTCAAATTATGAAGCACAGAGACAAACATGACGTGACAGATACAAGTCAGTACAGTGTCTATAAGGACAAAAAAAAGGGACTCTTTGTACCTACTACCAATCTCGGAGCTGGTTACACCAGCCAGCACACCTAAGCCTACCCAGGAGCTCCCACGACTCACTGTACAGTCAGGCAAGTAGCAAATTATTACCTCCCTGCTCCCCCATCCTCATCACACGACCACTGAGAAGAGAATAATGAGGAAAATGCTGATAATGGTACAGCCAAACAATGTACAGGTTATACTGCTGTAGGGCAATCCAGTCCATCCTTGGGCAATGCTGTTAAGCCCAAGGAGAAATGTACATCTGGAAATTAAAATCTTTAGTACAGATGGAACATAATGGTGGCCACAGTGAAGCTCTGACTGGAGATTTTATGTAGGTACAATGAGTGTCAGCCTGTCTCAGGTCAGCTTTTGGGATCTTTCTGCACATTAGCTAATCAACAGTCTCTGTGCTGCAGGGTTCTCATTCTCAACCAGCACAGTGACCTGTGCCTTTAATGGTAATACAGGACTTGGGGAGTTAAGACTTTGATGTTTTTAAAAGAATGTATCTTAGCCAGAACTGAGCACTAATTTCACTTCTTCCCGGCTCTCTCCAGCTTTTTATGTAAACCTTTACATAAAGCCATTAAGAACAGAAAAAAAAAGCTCTTTGGAAAATTATGCAGTGATATATTCTTACACAGCCAACACTCCCAGGGGAAAAAGTGAAAACTACACACAGCCTCCCGCCCCTTTTTATTTCTTTTCAAAGATACTGCCTTTTTTGGCTTTTCTTATATATACACAGAATGATGAACTGATATTTGTAGTTTAAATGTCTGGTTTAACTGCGTGGTTTCCACCGTAACAGAAAGCTCTCACAAAATGTCAGGTTAGAAATAAAACCAAGCTCTAGAGGGATGAGGTGGGGAGGAAAGTAGAAGGTCCAGTGGCTGAAAAACAAAATGGAAAAACATGAGCAGAACACAATGTGGATCCATTTCCCAGCTCAGGCAGTGGTATTGGTACATGTGGTTGTTTGGGGTTTGGGTAGGGAGACAGACACATTTCTCACTGAGTTGTTTCTGCTTTCTCTATTAACATTGCAACAGAAATTACAAATAGCCCTGCAAGGGGTAGTGCACCTCATCTCTTCCTCCCATGTAAACACAACATTAATACTGAAGATAAAGAAAATGGCAAAAAGTCCAGTGTCTTGTTTTCTGCATTTTGCTTGTTAGGTTCTCGTTCGCCCTCCAGCAAACTCCTGTGTGTACCGATGTTGTGAACTTGACCAGTCCACGTTCAAGCAAACACTCACTCAGATTCCCAACACATTCTTTTCTCCCCGTCCAATGGGGAGTTTATTCCTAACAGTTCTGCTCCTTTTAGTTATAAACTCCTTTAACGAAGTAGTTCTGAGACCTTGCAGCAGGCAGCAGGAGAGCACCAAGGCTACTAGTTGCCTTTTTACTAGTTTATATTCCCTGTTCAGCAAAGAAGTCCACTTAAAGCCTAAGGCCCAGTGCCTTCATGGATGGGCAGCACTGAAATGAGCCTACAAATCAGTATTCCCCTGGTACAATGTGCCTTATAGGTAAAATCCAATTCTTGCCTAAAAAAGATAAAGAGTTAGAGCAGGGCCCTTTATCTTATGAGACACATGTGAACAAGTTGCTCTGATGAAAACAGACCTTAAATTGACAAGTTTTGTTCACTTTCTGGCAGAGCTACTGATCTTCTTTACTGGACCACCAAAACTGAAGATGGCAAGGAAACACAAGGGAGATATTTCCTTGGCAAGGAAAGGAGCAGCATTTAGGACTGGGGCAAAGGCAGGGTGGGAAATAGGGGATTTTCCTGATAAAACAATTAATTTGAGAATAAAAGACCAACCGATATCATGTATACAACTGAATCAGTAACACACCTTCTCAGGAGTGCAGTACTGTATAAGTGTCCCCTGTGTTTTCAAGGCTAATTCAGACCTTTGGCTCCTCCTGCATTAACAAGGTCATCCACGTTAACAGGGCCCCTGTCAAAGTTCACAGGTGAAAGTTCCCTTCTAGAGTAGTGCAGATTTGAAATTCACAGGACAGCGACCCGAAGATCTTCCTTTACAGATAAAAAGCATGTCAAATTATTAAATAGCAACATGAAATCCTTTATTCTGAAGGTCTGTCTGTGCTCTGCAGTCAAGAGAGTGGAGTGCAATCCCAGTCCCTGCCCAGTCCCCACCTTTGGTGGCTTGGAGGGCGCCCGGCCGGCCTCACTCGCAAACACCTCACGAATGCTAAAGCCGACAGGCCTGGGGTAGTCGGGGAAGGGACGAATGAGCATAGTCCGAAGACATGTCACTTCAAATCTCTACTGTTAGAACTGCCAAGTATGATATAAAACCAGAAAGTATTTCTCAGTTCGAAGTTTGAAGACAAGGCCCCAAACGCTGAGCGGCTCTCCCCTCGGTGTCCCTGTTGGCCACGCACGGGCTCCATGGTGCTAACTGTTGTTCTCTGCCGTGAGATATTTGAGGGCCGCGAAGCCGTAGTGGCGCGACATGTCCTGCTGGAACTCCTCCTTGAGGGTCTTGAGACAGATGCGGTATTGCTTGTTGGAGCGGAACTTGGTGATGTCGAAGCTGGGCGCGTGCGGCATGTGGATCATGTAGGCGTTGGGCAGCACCGTGAACTCGTACTCCTGCGGGACAAAGACACGGCCTTAGGTTTTAACTTTTATATTTTTCAAATTCTGTATTCCTAGTGTGTAACTCTAAAGTGTCTTGTAGCCTGTTAGTTGCTGTTCTCTCATGCTAAGATAGACATAACAAAGCCTCTCCAGGCCTGCTCTCCAAGGACACCCAGACCACCCTAGGCCCAAAATGTGTAAACCAGCATCTTGAGAAGGGGGCAAGCTGAGGGGAAATTACATCATTAGCTAAAGTTTAATTGGTGAAATTATGCTGATACGCAAATGGACCAAACCTATAAAAGTGTGAAGAACTCGTGACTCGGGGTCCATCTTGGTACACGTAGCCTTTGGCCTGCCCAGGGTGTACCTCTGAAGGCCTTTCAAATAAATATCCACCTTTATTCCCTTACTCCTGTCTAGTCTCTGTTTCTAGGTTGGCCTCTTTAGGCATCAAGGGGGATCCCAGCCCTCCTGCGAGGCATGCCTCCTGCACCTCCACAGTCAAACATGCTCCACCACATAAGAGCTCGGTTTGTTCTCAGGAACAACAAACCCATTAGGGATCTCAATAAGCTGCCTTTTTCTTTCAAGCAGCTTTTTCTTGGTTTTGTGAAAGATCTACTTTCTTTTGTTTGGGTTGGAAGGCACCTTTAAAGATAATCTAGACCAACCTCCCTGCAATGAGAAGGGACATCTTCAACTAGATCAGGTTGCCAGACCCTCATCCAACCTGACCATGCATGTTTCCAGGGATGGGGCATCCACCACACCTCTGGATAACTCCCCCAGTGTTTTACCACCCTCATGGTAAAAAAACCCAACTGTGTTAAAACATTTTACTCCATATAAGGCAAATAATGGGGAAATGATACGAAAGGCACACCTGAAGCCATGTCTGCCACACAGATTTTGCAGTAGTGTGCTTGCAACAACACAGCTGTGGCTACACAGCATGAGTCTCAAGTGTCCATGCAAAAATGGCTTTATGCCTACAAATTATCTTGCTTGGGATTGTGGATAAGCTACATTTACAAAGGCAAAACTGCATAGCATATCTTGCTTTGCCTATATACTAACACAGAGACAAAACTGTCCAAAACTATTTATAAACCTGGAATAAGGGGAGAATATGATATCATTTATAGGCGATGTGTGAAAATGAACCTGCTAATTCCATATGCTTTGAGATGTTTTTACACAAATTATGTTCTCCTTCATGAAGTTTGAGACACTGTGCTAACTCTCCTTCTCCTGTAAAACTACTTCACTAATTCTGTTTATATCTGACCAAGTTCTTTGACAATTTTTGTTGTTAAAAAAGATTATGGTTAATTTAAGCCTCAATTATTCCTGTTAGATTCTTTCAATTTTTACAGGTAAATATATGATCATTAGAGCAAAGCTAGAAAAATCCTGATTCATAGACAAGCTGAAAGTTCACTAGTGTAGGAGATGCAACAAGCAGGTGCCTTTTGCAAGGAACTGGGTAAGGGACGTGCACCGCATTATTCTGTAGCCAAGCAAAGTACCCTAACCCCTTTTCAAATATGGAATTTCAAGAAATCTGAGTTGTATTGGATGCAAACTACAAAGAAACTTTGAAGCCTCCACAGGCAAATTTCCTATTTTCTCACACAGTTTCTATCTACAGATGTTGCTGGATTGACTCAACCCTCTCTACATGAGACACTGGTCAGGGAAGGAACAGCCACAGAGCATGCTGGCTTTACAAGAAGTGGTGCCCATCCTCCTCTGGCTTGAAATGTCCAGTCACTTGTACATTTAGGAGTCTGTGCAGAGACAAAGAATATCTGCAGCAGAGAGGCAGAGTACTCCTAAATATTTTAGTAGGGAAAGAGATTTATGGGAAAAAACACACTTGTGCTGATAAACCTGAGTGTTTCACCTGCAAGTCTTTCTTCACCTAACAACCTGTGCTGAAGACAGAGAAGACTGAAAACTGATGGGTTACAATGCTACCAGAAACCAAGTATTTGAGCTATAGAGCTAGAAAATGAAGCCAAATTAAGATGGAAAAGAAGTGAACAGAAGGCAATGTGGATCCATTTTGCAACTCAGGCAGTGGCATTGGTGAGCCCAAAGGATAGCTCAGGCTGCAGTGCCTTCCCAGAGACACCCATGAAGCAGCAGCATGTGCTGGACAGCTGAGTGCAGATGCAGCTCCTTCCTCCTTATGAGAATGCCTGTTCCCTGATAGACAGTGCTAACATGGTAAATCTTTGTGCCAATTTACAATGGTATCATACATGGGAATGGGGTCCTCTGAGCTTCTGTTTGGAGTGAAAAATGTATAGCAAGAGCAAAATAATCTGATGCTCACAGGCAGAATTTGTTTAGTCGGAAGATGCTTAGGACTAATGGGGAACAAAACGCAAAAACAAAGGCTGCCACCGTGGAGTGAGGAGAGCTGATAAATTATAAGCTGCAGAAAATGTCTCCAAGGGACCTTAAAACTACAGGCTGGAGCTGCAGAGGAAGATGCATCCCCCTTGTACAATCTTTTCTTTGTTCTCTGCATCTCAACTCTGTAATACTGCAGGTCAGGGACTGCCTACACACTGCAGTGCAAACTTCAGCACAGCAGCGTTTCTATCCCTCTGAATGGCCTTCAGGCACACAAAGCCTTACAAAAAATTGTGAGTCTACTGCTAATAATTCCCTTTGAAATATGCTGGGCTAGGGTCCTGGAAAATGGGATGCTCATGGTCTACTTCCACAGTCACTGGAAAAGTAGGGAAAGGTTTCCTAATGGCCTCTCCCTGCTACATGGAAGCCTCTGTTGACAGGGCAATGCACTTGCAGGAATCTGTCCCCATCTCCTAGATTACCAGTTCTTTAGATGGAGACTGGCATTATCTGTGTATTTGTACAGCATCCAGCTCAGTGGACACCTGCATGCTCCCAGCATAACAGTGACAATTATCTCCATGCCATGGCCTGCTCTGAGGGACGGTAGTGGCACAGGCTCTTGGAAAGGGATCTGGAACAGACCTCTTGACAGACACTGCAGTCGTGAGGAGCAGTGAAATAACTGAGAAGCTGCTCTGCGTGCTGGTAATGAAGCCAGCCAAGCAGCTGGCAGCAACCTGATCTGTACACACCCCAAAGCACAGGAATGCCACCGGGGAAGTAGCTGTGCCGTCCCGTGTCTCCTCCAGGCTCATTTTGTGGGAGAACCTGCCAATACCCATGTTGCTACAGAGGAAAGTGAAACTTCTTTTGAATGTGATAATGTACTTAAGGCTGGAAGAGTGAGAAAAACAATTTCTCAGAGTTAATTCTAAGCCAATGGTCATTTAAAATAATTGTGCTATGATCAACTTTGAAAAATGTTTCCATTTCCCATGCGCGAATCTCTGTACTGGGCAAAAACCTCTGAACAGAAGAGTTAAATTTTGAGTGCTACATAAGAGCTGCCACTGGGAACATAAGCCTTGTTACCCATATTAACAAATAATAAACCATTACCCTGGCACTCTCCACAACTGATGGTTAATTGTTTAGTGCTTGGAAAGTGTACGGGAAAATTACAGTGGTAATTTAGTGGTATAGCAGAGCAAAGTATTATTAACATTAATATAAGGGACAATTTTTTTTCTAGTCTTAAATAATTTTTTCTCAATGTAAGTAGGTACAAATTTGTTGGGAATGCCTTTGGCAAACAGAGGGCAAGTGGCTGCCAGCCCAAGGTGACCATGTGGTTTCGTAAGCAGAGGTAGAAAATATCCTTCCCACACGTGCCTGAACACAAATACACTGTAGGCCACACCCTAGAGACACAATCTCACACTAACTTGCTCCCAGCCCTGCGCTGCTGTGTTTCACATAAGCTGGTAAGACTTGAGCAGAGAAGGATCTGCTGTATTCCAGATTCACAGTAGAAGCTGTCACAGGGGGATACAGATCGTCAAAACCTATTTTTTTGGTTAGCATGAAATGCTACTAGTTCAAACACTGGAACTGAAACCTATCAGAAAAAACCTGCAACAAACCCAAACTAAACAGAAATGCCATGACCCAGACCTTACTGATTAGCACAGTGGGTAGCTCCCCATCCAAGAACAGCAGGGCAATGCAAATCCTGCCATTTCAGCGAGCAGCAGCACTGGGCTCCCATGGAGCCATAGTCACTGCCAGCCTCTAAGATCTAGGTTGGCAGCAGGGGCCTTGGCAACTCTGAGAGCTCTGGTGCCAGTCTGGGACTCTTGAGCTTTCTCTGCATCCTTATTCTTATAAATTCTGCCCAGCAGCTTCATCCCAAGTCACAGATCCAAGAAGCAGACAGCCCAAGGCTCAAGTACCTGGATCCTTTAGAGTCTGCTCCACAGCCCCAGACTTTGGAAATGTAAAGACTTTGGCTTTGCAGAAATGTGCTGTAAATCCCAGCCAGAAATTAAAGATGCTTGCTTTGAAATCGACTGAAGATTAGTTCTTGAATTCTAAATTAGCATCTGCGGCTCTCAAATCTCTATTTAACTAAAAAATGTCTAGCTAGGTCTACATGTTCCCTAATAAGCGACAGAATTGGCAACAACTGCTTCAATGCTTCGGTCAGGAGGAGAGCACTACAGGCGTTATGCCTCTGCAAAGCAATGACTTTCTTAGAACTGACAAATAAATTAACTCAGACTCAGTTCTTCACTGAATACTTGACAAGCATTAAACTGAGCGTTCCCAACTCAAGAAGCACTCACTAAGGAGCTCAGTAAGGCCACATGAACACTTTGGTGATGCAAAGCACGACACCTTCCTACAGGACACAGATTTGGCTGAAACGCCCCTGCTGCAGAGCCCTGGGTGAGACACTCGTCTGTCCTCTACTCACCTGTGCATCCAGCTCCATGATGTGAGCTACTTTGTTCCAGCCAAATCCAACAAAGCGCCTGTCATACTCTGGGCAGTCCTTCCTCACGACGACGTATGGCTCAAAGTCTGCTTCCCACTCCACACGGTAGGGGGTGGTGGCTGTTCGCCACTTGGCAAAATTTGTTGGCGCGTGCCCTTTCGTCCAGACGTGGTACCTGAAACAGACATAAACGGCAGGGACGTGGGGAGGCAATTAGATAGAAAGCATTTTGGCAAGGCAACAGAATATTACCCGTTAGATGAAATGCTCAAAAATAAGGACATTAGCTTACAGTTCACATCATCATTTTCAGGACGCATCGCAGGCAATTTCTAGGACTATTTCCAGCACGCCTCCCAGAGCTCAGTGCTTAAACACATCTAGTTGGTGAAGGATAGTGTGAAAACAGTACCTCATGCTAATGTGAGAAACAATTACACAGTACCCTGTCAGTTCATCTGCACTCCAAGTGCTGTGCCTTATTCCTAGCAACCAAGCAGCTGCATCGGTTGGTGCTCTAAAATCGGTGTGGAAATCTGCAGCTCAGATAAGGTCCCTAAAATTAGCTATTTCCCCACCATGGTGACATTCACGATCTGTTTTATAGGCAATTTTATAATTTGCATGAGAGACACCTGCAGTTCTGGATAGATGTTCCATTTCATTAATTACAGTTATTTCTATGGCAGGAACCAAGATACATAATTACATTAATAAGAAAAATATTACATAAAGACTTTCTGCTATAAGTTCTACATTATGGGGAGTACTCCTGTGATCCTCAGAAAGGTAATCAATTTGATTTACAGAAAAAGATTCTTCTATATTTCGTTAATCTTGTTTAGGTCACAGCAGGTCTCTTCCTAGCACAGCTTGAATGCACCCCATTAGTGCCAGGGTCAATGACTCTCTCGCCCACTTATTCTAACACTTTTCCAAAAATCAATGAGACAAGCTCTTTCTGCAGATTCATAGATTAATTAATGAAACAAAGGCATAGCAGGTATCCGTATTACAACACTGAGATAGATATGCAACAGAAGGGACAAAACAAATATCCTGCCAATTTGTAAAGTACGGTACATTGAATTCAGAGGGATGACTCACATGCTAAAAGTGAAGGGATTTGAGTATTAAATATTCCAAAATTACAACATGACGTAATGTTTTCATCCCAGAAGTTCTCATAACATTCTAAGCCACTGCTAAAAACAGGAATATAAAATCACAGCCTAGGAGTTTTCATTTGGACATATTTGTATGGCTTGTAACAGGAGAATCAGAGGTGTTGAGCTTTGCTGACTCTGTCCAGGGCAGTACAGGAAGACTGAATTATTAGGATGGCATTGGGGTCACAAGTAATGTATGGTCCTTTGTATGCTGCATTTCTAAACTGTAAACAGGCTGCATCACTTTCAGATATCTTGCTTGAGGAGCACGAAAAACATCTTCTGATTAAAAAAACTGACAGTGAAATAATTCTCCAGAGATTATCAGAAAGCAGTGCCAGATTCACAAAGATGTTTATAAGTCTTAATGCCCTTTGGAATCATCGCCAAAAAACCTATCCCTTTTCTTGGCCTCTTTTGGAAATGAGTGGCTAACCTACCCAGTCACTAATGTGCAGCTATCTATGCTGGGAGAAAAAAGCCTCAACAGTCACAATGTGAGGTTTAAAATGATAAAGGATTGTGGAGGGTGCTGTATCTTCTAAAATCCTACCTCCGGCATTTTGAAATTAATTATGATAATAATAATAATAATGACTGCTAAACACTTACGAAGTGATTTGTATCTTCAAAGCCCCATACAAACTTTGGTTAATTGAGAGATTCCTGCAGAGAAGCAGCCAAATGCTGCTGTTACTCTAGTAACACTCTCCCACTGATTTAAACAGGGGTTAACAGGATACTAACCATAAAAAGAATTCAATTTCTTTCCACCCTTTTTGGAGATACCAGTGTAAGCAGCTATAGCAGCTCAAGTATAACCTCAGTGAGTCAAGAGAGAAAACTAGCAGGGAATAATAAATAACTGGGAAGAGACAATTAAGGGAAAATATGGAACTGGAGTAGCAGAGACAAAGCTGAAAGGAAGGAGTAGACATGATTGTACAAAACCAAGTAACAACAGAGATTATTTACTTGCCTCTTCAGAGTGATTGATGTGAGCGGAAGGAAAGAGAAAGGCAAAAGGACGGCTAAGGTCTGGACAAAGAGGTAAATGAGTACAGGATGCTCAAACGAGGTGTGCACACAATAGTGATAGAGGAGTAATTAGACTGAAAACAAGAATTGTAAGAGGATTATTGGATTACATACACATCTGTACATGCAGTATATGTAGGTTCATACATAGATAATCTGCTGGAACTAGGTCTTGGTCAATGGCTGATTACATGAACTGTACTGCAAAGAAAGACAAGCAGACACCATTCCATGGAGGTTCATAGAGAAAAGCTCCCATTAAAGGATGAGTCGTTTCCAGCAGACTTTACTATTGGTGACGCAGTTGTGAGAAGAGGTTCACTGTCTAAACTGGTCTTCCATCTCACAGGACAAATGAATAAATGCAATTTTCTGCTCAGGCCCTTCTCACTCAGGACTTAAATACACATTGAATTTTAAGGCTGCACTCAATCTGACTGAGTCCCTGGAGAACTTTGTGAAAATTGTCAACAACATATTTTTCACTACGCTGGCAATTCAGACAAATCCAAACCAAGTAATGCGATCTCCCTAAAATCATGATGAGTTTCTTTCCCATGGTTCACGGAAAACAACTGGAACACACAACACCCCCTCCTCCTCCACTTTGGATCCAATGTTCCATTTTACTTGCGTTACTGACTGTTTTTATTTTAAATAAAATGTCAAAACTATAGTAAACTTTGCTAAAGTTAGGAAAATGAAGTAGTTAGTCTTCTTAGTGTTCTTCCTGCCTGCCTTGTCCCCCTAAGCTTCCAGTCTCAGTGAGAAAGATGATTTGGTGAAGGAAGAACTTTCCCAGTTCTGTTCTCAGAGGCTTAAACATTTTGCTGGATTGTGGATGCAATCAGTTAATTAGTTAATCAGTCGGTGCTTTTTATGTTTTCTCAATATGATGATGCGGTTTCCCCTGTGCCTGGATGTGTGTGGGCAGTGCATTTGTGGCTCATCAGCTCTTACCCAGGCCCTGAGCAGGCACATCCTCGGGAGCACACTCACAGCCACCAGCTGCCAAGGGAGCCAGCGAGCTGGCACGGAGCCCCTGCTGTGGTGGAGGGTTTCACACAGCACACCTTGCCAGCCACAGATGCTCACTTGTCTTCTCTTTTCTTCTGCTGGTGACTGAGGGATGTAATTGAGAGCCGCTGTGTACTTCTTAGCTGCCCAGAGGTAGAAAAGGTCACCATTTCGAAAAGAGGTGACAAAAGCAATTTCAGTGAGGGAAAGATTGTAATATACCATGTGGTGTGAGGGACTGGGATGCTGCAGGCACTCTCAGCAATCACTGTCACAGCAGTCCTCCCCAGCTCACTCCCACCTGCTCAGCATCAAATTGCAGCGTTATTAAAGCACCTTGAAGGTGGAGGTGGAAATTCTCAGCCCAGATCGCAGCTGCTTTGTGGCTGTTGATAGATTTGAGCAATGAAATGAGCCAAAACAAACTGGGGAAGCATTTGTAAAATGTATCCTACATTAATATGTACACCAGCTACAGACTGCATGTCCTTCAGTTCTTATTTAACCTTGCTTTGGAAAAACTCCCACTGACGTTAAAGACATTTTTGCCTGAGTGAGACTTGAGAAAGTATTTTCAAATCCAGCTGTGTGTGTAACACACCAACATGCTGTATAGCTTGAAGATGAAATCTGTAGTGAAAGGCCACCACTGTGCAGCTGACTGCTGGTGGAATGCAACATCTGAAAATCCTGAGGGTGTTATTTTCCACCGGAAGGACTTTTTCTCTCAACTACGGGAGAGACAACTTTTTTCTATCAACAGATGTCTTGTTAATTTTTATGCCTTTTGACTGTTAAAGAATGATGGCAGAGGGAAAGGTACTTGCTCTATGTATCAGTATCCTTAAGTAATTTTCCAGAGGCACACCTCTCTCAGTCACTTCAAGTTTCTATTTCAAGGCAGTCACTGGTAGAATTCTGACACTGATCAGAATTACGTTTTCCAGACTCACACAGGCTGCCTGCTATGACATGTGCATCCAACCATATGAGGGAAGCTTGGCTGCTTCAACGAGAGAGGTGTGTAATACAGGGAATGGGAAAAGTGTGAGGAAAGCTCTAAAGTAAGAGAAGGATGGGAGAGGTATGATATTGAGCTCCTCCAGCCATGGATAATGCCTAGCTTTTTCATGGCTTTTATCTCTAGATCTCAAAATTCTGCAAAAAGGAGAGGTGAACATTGTTACCTGTATTTCAGAGATGGAGAACAGAGATGTAAGAAAGCAAAGTGATTCGTGTAGCACCTCTCAGCAGGGCAGTAGCGGAGCTGAGAAGAGAACGCAGGTCTCCTAAGCCCCCTCTCTGTGCAACATCATAAGGCCATATTGTACTCTTCCCATCACCGAGATGCTTTACAAATGTCTGCTAATCAGACCTTACCACACACACCCAAGAGATGGTTAACCCCTGGTAGCTGCATTTTAAAACTGAAGTCTGGCAGATAATAGAAGTGACTTGTTCACAGCCACAAAAGGAGTCTGCTTCAGAGAGGAGCTCCAAATTTAGGTGTTCTTTGCTTCTTAGCCTCTAGTCAGAGTACTCTCTTACCTCTGCACCGAGGAACTCTAGGTATTTAAGCAGCTGTTTCACACTTCAAAAGAGCATAAGACAAGCCTGCGTTTGTTTTTCCAGTAAGGAAGAGAACCAATGAGCAGAGATACATTGCTTTTGGTCACATGAGAAGACACAGCTACCCAGACAGTATTTGGCAGCCAAAAAGTAAATTACACGCACTTGTGTGTAATGGTCATGCTTGATTTTGAAGCGCAATCAAAAATGATGAAAATAAAACAAATTCAATTTAACAAGTGTAGAGGACTGTAATACGAGATAAAATGCTGAGCTTACAGACAGAATATATCCACATGATTCTGTTCACTGCCTCTCTATGAAAAGGGAAAAAAATTCCAGTAAGTTTCTTAATGCAGCTGACAGTGAGAGAGAAGAACCAAACATTCAGAAGAACATAAAAAACAGAGATAATGACCACAGGTTCAAGAGTACTTTCCATTACCTGAATGTAAAGAGGGTTCCCATGTCCAACATAGATAACAGCTCTGCTTTTGACTTGGGGAAGGAGAGGCGGTAGCGTAGGGTCTCAAAGGCAGGTACAATCAGAGCTTTCTTGGTGTTAGCTAGGTCTAGCTGGATGACAGACTTCCTGGCAAAGAGAAACAACAAATAAAAGCAGGAAAGTTTTCAGCTGGTCAAATCACTGGGCCTTTCAAAATAAAGTGCAGAGAAGGGGCAGTTAGATCCTGTAAATGTAACTATGGCCCATATCTTTTCCTACAGGTGCTTCATATTTTCTTCTGCTTTTGGTCTGCTGCTCTAAGAGCAGGGAGAGAACAGAATTCCAAACGGGCTTGTGTGTTTGACTGATCAATGCTGCCCTGACAGACTGTTGGCAGCAGAGAAGAGCTGTACAATGGATGGACGGGATGCCTCACTTTTTCTTTCCTTTTGCTGCAAATTGTCCAGTGCAGAGACTGTTTTTGTGTGTGACTTGTGTGCACATGTGCATTTCACACAGCAGGGCTCTTCCAGGCAGGGGCCTTGGGATGACTGTTGCAGCAGAGGAGCAGCTTAGCAACCTCTCATCCTGCCTGCCAGAGGTGTTCAGTCTATTCTTTCCTAACAAACTAAAACTCAAAGGAAAAGCAGTTACTTTTCCATCCCCCACCTGAATCTTACTCTGCCTGTCATTAGAAATAACTCTGTCTCAATTTTCCTTTCATTATCTCCATATTTCATACCAGAAATATGCCTCTCTCTCCCTGTCAAAGTCAGTTCCCCTTAACAGGATTCACTGTCCTGACTTTTATGTTACTGCAACAAGCAATCAAGGACAATGTTGACAAGCAGCAAACTCTCTACAGCCTTTTAAGTTGAAGGAATTGGGATCACTGTCCTAATAACAGAAGGACCAAACAAACCATTTTTCTAGGCCCAGAATACTTAAAATTCATTTATACTGCTGTCAGAGAAAAAGAAGGCGAGCACAACTACGTAATAAAATCTGAATTTTAGGGAATTCATACCACCCTATAGGCCTGTTCTATAAAAAGCAATCTCTTCTCAGCTCCTTACTGCAAAGTTTGCATTGTTTAAAGAGCCCCTGACACATTCCAGTTAACTTCTCACAACTGAAGGATTTTAACAGTATCTTATCATAACTGGTTTTGTACATTTTTCACTAGCTTCTCCCTCACCATCAGTAAAAGCCTAGATATCTGCATGTCAAGAGATGGCTCCTTCACAGTCAGCATTTGTGACCTGCCAGAGCTGTTGAACAGTGCCAGTATACAGTCTTTTTGATGCTTTTAAATGTTTCTTCCCTTTCACATTTCTTTGAGAGCAAGGGATACTAATATAGTTTATTTTCCAAAATCTAAGGCTTTCTGGTCTCTGTGCAATCTATCAGCCTTGAGCAGTACAGCTTTGGGGATTCAGTTCTGGAAGGAGCAGGTAACATTTGCAGTGATGCTCATCCTTTGGGCTCTGCAAGGAAACAGCAGCTTCCATTTATGGCTGTTACTGTAACTTTGTTTTATGGCGAGCTCAAAAGGCCCAGGCAAAATTCAAGGCCTTGTTGTGCTTGGCACTGTCCAAGAGTAGGAAACAATACTGCCCACCAAAGTTTGCAGTCTGAAGCAGGCACAGCTATCAAGCACAAGTAGCAGCAAAAACTGTCAGACAGAGCAACCTGTGTTGAAACTAGTGTTGAATGTGACTTTTTGTGGGATATAACCACAAAAATGCTGCCGATATGAACAATCCTTTCTGTACGCTCCCTGCTGCTCTTATCACCTGCAAATTTCATACAGTTGTCAATGCCTGACAACTATTGGAAGGAATAAATGACAGTACCTTCATGAAGAAATCAAAAGGCAGAGGGAACAAACTGATAGAAGAGCCTGAAATCACTTGCACTGTCAAAGGTCAAGATCAAAAGTGAGGCAAGTGAAGGGAAACAGAGGTCTGGAAACAAGATGCTTGAAGTGCATACAGTCAAACACAGAGTACTGGTGGAGATGCTTCAAGAGTGAAATAAAATAGCAGGATATTCTCTGCAGAAATGTTTTCAAGAGATATGTGAGCATCTGAGGTGTGTGTTGGTGTGGTGGGTTGACCTTGGCTGGACACCAAGTGCCCACCAAGCTGCTATCAGCCCTCCTTCTCAGCTGGATAGGGGAGAGAAAATAAGATGGAAAACAACTCGTATGTTGAGATAAGGCAGTTTACTAAAGCAAAACCGAAAGGTTGAGTGTGCACCAACAAAGAGAAAAATAGAGGATTTTATTTTCTCCTTCCCATCAAGTGATGTCTGGCCACTTTCAGGGAAGCAGGGCTTCAGCACACGTAGTGGCTGCTCCAGAAGACAAACATTCTAAATAACCAGTGCCCTGCCTTCCTCCTTTTCTTAGTTTCCATATCTGAGCTGACATCATAAAGCATGGATTCTCCCTTTGTTCAGTTTGGCTCAGCTGTATTAGTTGTGCCCCCTCCCGAGACCTTGCCCACTCCCAGCTGGGGGGCAGAATGATGGAGACACAGCACTGATGCTGTGCCAGCACTGCTCAGCAGTAGCCAGAACATGGATGTGCTATCAACACCTTTCCAGCTACCAATGCACAGCACTGTGAGGGATGCCATGGGAAAGGAACTCCAGCTCAGCCACAACCTGTACAGGTGGTAAGGTCAAAGTGGAGGGGCTCTCCAAAACAGAGCTGGGAGTTCAGACACACTCAGACAGGAAACCAGCAGCACTGATCTCTGAGTAGAATCACCTGCCCTTGATGTGGACTTGGTGACATAGAAAACTGATGCAAAGGAAAGAAGGGATCAGTGCTGATGTCCAGATGTTGAACCTGAGTGAAAAAGGACAACAGAGGCCATTTAAACTGTGATAATGGTAGGGAAGACTTGGTAGAGGAAAAAACACCTTCCATTTTCTTCTGATAACTTGGTTGGTGGTCTGCTCCTTGGAAAACCAGCTGAAAACCTAACGTTTTCCCACTGGAAGCAAATCAACCTTTTCATTTCCTGTGGGGTGATTTTTTTCTCCTGTTTTTGAGTGGAGGTGCTGTTTTTTGGTTGATTGGTTCTGTTACACTTTGAATAGGAAAATTTTCACTGTTGGTGTTGCGAGATATGTGGGTATAATGTAGGGAATATGTTTCTGTATTTTGCAAGCTAGCACTGGGTAAACAATTTAATTCTTGCACTATCCTTATGAGGGCTGTTTTTTGGATTCAGTATCCACTTTCTTTTTCTGTCCTTTTCCCCCCAAACCTCAAAAGAACGATTTATGACTATGAAGAGCTCTCTTTGTGCTAGTGTTGTCCAGGAAACCATTTCCCAGGTATCTTTGTGTTCAGACCTGATGTGTGTCATTCTGACACAGTGAAGGTTGGGTTAAATTTTAAATCTAATCAACCGTATTTTTCACAAAGCAGTGAAGAAATGAGTCTTAAATCACAAGAGTCTCCTCACAGGTTGAATGAACTCCAACATGTTGATATCAATCTTCTCATCTGCATAGTTCTTTTCAAAAATTAACACAGAATTCTCATCCTCATGGAAGTAGATAGCAATATCATTCCCATTTCTGGAGGATAGAGAAACTCAGACACAGAAAAGTTAGCAACCTAATCCTAAAGCACTGCACTCATGAAAATAAAAGAAAAAGAAGAAAAAGAGGAGTCCATTAACTCAAATTTGCTTCCACCATCAGGACTCGTTAAGTGGTTGGTTGGAGGTAACAAACATGGCAATCACTGAGCTTGTGGCAAGACCTGGAGAGTTGTCAGCCCACCGTTAAATTCATTAGAATGCTCTTTGTGTCTGCAAAAGCAATGAATTCATAGACTACAAAGGCAACCAACAAAAAAACCCCAAGAGGCACAATCTGAACTATCTCCCTTGCTGAGATGCTGAAAAATAAGCAGAACTACTTCACAACTCGTGTTGTAGGGGACAGGTATAAAACCCGTGGATGGAGATTGGATGCCAGGTCCCAGTTCATGCTCAATGTGTCACCGGAAGCCAAGGACACATTTTACACAAATGTGTCAGCAAAGTACCTCAATGGTAGCTGTGACAACGGTAGATAAGCAGCCTGTCTAGCTGTTTTATGTTAGAAGTCACTGTAGGATGACCCAAACACCTTACTTGCAGCAACTAGAAAAAGCCTTTACCTCTGGGGCAATGACAAGATGACCTCAGTAACTACAGTAAACAGGAAATCTTTGAATGATGCATTTCTTTCCTTTTGTACTTCACAGAGGACTAAGGCAGGGCTACAAGGGTGTTCGATGGAGATAAAAACATTGAAATGGTTTTACTTAGCAGCTGTGAAAAAGCTCAATTAGCACAAATCTAAGTGCAAAGCAACAGATAAATAAAGGGATAGGTAACCACCAGCTCCATCTTATTCTCATTCAAAACTGGTTCTAACCTTCCACGTGTGACACCTCCAAAATATGTTGAAAATATTTTTCAAAATTCCTTTCTTTCTGAGCATACATTATCTGCAGAGACACAATATGCAGTATATGTAAATCAGCAAACTTTCAGTGAGAGGGACTTGCCTGGCTTATCCTGTACAAAGCGATGCCTGAAATACCACACTATTTCTATTTGTTTATGGCTGTTCTATCTGAGGAAATGAGGATGAAAATGTTTTACATCTCTCTAACAAACAATTGCTGCCATTCAGACAGATAGCACTAATCAGATATTTGCAGAGGCAGTAGGAACAGTCACAGGGTATCCATATATAAAACAATCTCAATGCACCTCCCTGCTACTTTGCTTAGAAAAATCATTACTGGAAAAGCAACAAAAGCCTCTAGTCCATATGAAAAAAAAAAAAAAATCCAATCACTTTTTAAAGAGCTGGTAGTAGCAGATTAGCAACTTCAATATTACCAGGCAAGAGAGACTCACAGTCAGAGTTAAGGTGGTGTGGGCCTTAAGAAAAGGCTGGCAGGGTAACACAAGGTCTCAGATGCAGAAGCTCTCACAAAGCATGTCTGTTTTCTTCTGAAACATCACCAATGCACCATCATGGTGCACTTAGTTCTGTAATACAATATCACCCTATGAGAATTATTCCTAGGGTTGTAGTATCTCAAGTAAATGGTGGTACTTCAGTCTGTCTTCTCTCCCCTCTTCTTCCTTTCATTGCTGGCTCCCATCTGTGCACTGTGAAGCAGCATGGAAGAACAAGTTCCTTTTTTAGCACTAAATGCCAGTATCAACAGCTGCCATCCTTACTGTGTCCAGCACCGATGTGAAGAACGGCACCAGTATGCAACACTAACGTGGAAGAACAGAGAAATGAAGAACAACTCTTCCTCCGCTTATCTAGAGATAGCTAACGTGTGCAATGGACAGGATAATTCTGGAGTGCTCATAGCACAAGCTGAAAAGACTTCAACAAAGAAAGAGGGAAACAAGCTGACACAATGTGCTAATACTTCAACGATACAACTGGAATTCAGCATCTTGAAAGCCACAGAATGGTTTGGGTTGTTTTATATATGAAATATCGGAATTCGTGCTAAGATGTATAAAGTTGTATTCTGTGTTATAAAGTTAACATGGGGACAAGCCTGAACTAGCCCCTGACAGCACCAAGGTCCCATACAAAGCCGAGTCTCAGATTCTAAAGGGATACATTCCAATGACGACATGTAGACAAGAAAAGCATTCTGATTAAATTGCTGTTATCAGAGGATTTCCCGGCAGGACCGATGGCCCATCGTCAGGAACCTCCACCCAGCCCAGGTGCAAACAATCAAGATTAAGCACCCAGATACGAACCATAACGACTCATCAGATAACTTCCCCCGGTGATGGAAGACTAATCAGGAGACAGGATGCACTTTGTCCACCCCAACTCCATGAAAAGTTTGCTTCATGAATATGTGGAACGGTGGAGGATTGCTCAAACCCAGACTTTATGCAAAAAAACTGTATAAAAGTGGACTGCAAGGGACAGG
>VWZT01008722.1:77633-117620 GCA_013397055.1 Pachycephala philippinensis
GCCAACCTCATTGCAAATACCTTATTCCTTGTATTTCATCTAAATCTACCCTCTTTTAGTTTAAAACCACTCCTCCTTGTCCTATCTCAACAGGTCCTGCTATAAAAGTCCACCCTATCTTTCTTATAAGCCCCCTTATGTACGGGAAGGAGGTAATAAGGTCTCCCTGGAGCCTTCACTTCTCCAGGCTGAACAACCTCAACTCTCTGATCCCTTCCTCATACGAGAGGTACTCCACCCCTCTGAATAGTGAATTTAGCCCAGTACATGTCTTACTGAGTTAAGGCTGGAACAAAGAAACCTTTCCATAAGTTTATGATACCAGAAGGCATATTTTCCTTTACACTCCACAGCCCCGGGCTTATGAACTGACAGGGAACACCTACAGGCAGGCCCTCACTGGAACACTTTGATCAACTTTTACCAAATTAGAACAGAGATGAAAAGCAAAACTGGTCAGGATAAAGGAACTGACATCCTCCTGTCTGGCCACAGGGTGTCCTCCTTGCTCTATGCTTTGGCCTCAGACGACCAGCTTCTGCAGGGGAAAAAGGTCTTTATTAAAAAAAAAGCTCAGTTAATGGATCAGAAGTCTGTAGTTTGCTCAGCCCAACCTGCTCACATGCAGTATGATACAATATACACTGATGTTACTCCTCCCAGTTTCCTCAGAACAATTATTTTGCCTTGACAGGTGCTGGCATTGCAGTCATATTTTTGAGCTGGTTAGACTTATCACCCTATTTTCAAGATAAGGAACTGGATTAAGAGTGTGTCACACGGACAACAAGTTCAGTAATGCTCTGCATGTTTTTTCTGTCACTGACATTAAGAACCAGAGACGTTTAGAGAAACTGCCTGGTTCACATCTATGCTAATAAACGATGCTCTTGGACATTTAATAATACTTAACCCAGTTCAATTTTCAAATTGGTTCTTCTGCAGCTCTGAGGGGATTACTCTAATGGCTAACAAGGCTCACACTCAGACCTCAGTTTTTTTCTTTCATAACCATATTGCTTTACTTTCAATTACAGTCCCTTCTTCTACTCTAAAAATTCTTCTGCTTTGCTGGGCATTGTCACACCTCAAATATTTATAAGCTGCCATTTCCAGGTCTGCTTAAACTGCTTTGTTTTGGGAGTATGTGAGAAGGGTGGGGTGTGGAGAGGCTGATATTGTGGGTGACAGTGGGAATTCCCTCACTGTCCATTACCTGAGGTACTCGTAGAGTCCATACATGGGCAGGAAATCAATGTCAGACAAGAACATGTATGGTGTGCTGATGTGCTTCATGGCCACGTTCCTGAGCAGGTTCACAGGGTAGAACTGCCCCTCCTTGTACACGATGTGGTAGCCAACATTGTGGCGGCTCATCAGGACTTCGGAGCCCTGAGCGTAGCGTAGGAATTGCTGGGCTTCTGCATCAGAAAGGTACAGTGCCAGGCTGATGGGACCTTCCCAGTGTTTGCAGATGGCTTCAAGCATCTGGAGCCTGAAAGAGGAAGTGTGAGAGTAAGAAAAAGCTGTTTCCCTGTCTGGGGCTCTGTGCCTGGGTTCACCTGATGCAGCTATCTTTCTCTAAGTGAGACAGACTGGGGACACTTCATACGCTGTGGAAAGCAGTAAATATTTCTACAGCATAATTAATTATTTAAGATGCTAAGTTGAGTTCTCCTCCTGGGCAGATGGACTGCATCCTGGATACACCTGTTTCACTAAATCCAATGTAGCCTAAGATGGCCCTAGATCAGATACACACATCCACAACTCAGATACCTAAAGCACTGTCATTTTCTATCTAAAGTTTTGATGCTGCAGGAAAACCCACATGGATAACAGGACTTATCTGATGGGAGTTTTGAGCAGTTGCAGGGATCTGTCCATGTGGATCTACTTACAGGACAGGGGGCTCATAAACTTCAGCAGTGTCTAGTGCCCAATTCACATTCCAGGTCAAGCTATCCCCACACAGTAACACACTACAGTGCTCTTCAACAAGCTGGTGGAGGACAGAGGTGTACAGACCCACAGATCTTTTTACCTCCTGTTCAGGAGAACCTTCCCCAAATTTCTGCAAGGCAGCTAGTCATATCTTAAAGGCTGTTAAAAGAGACAGGTCAAGGGGATACTGACTTAGGTGAACATGTGCATTAACTAGAAGGCGGCTCACTGTCAGGAAAAAGGACAAAAGGATGACACATCGATAGAAATGGGATTTACCATTAGTAGGGAGTTAAGGAGAGGAGGAAGGACAGATGTGGCACTGCTGTGGAATAGCAAAAGAACATTTCAGACAAAACCATCATTAAAAGTACTAACCTGTATATGTTTTAGCACTATCTCAAATTTCATTAAATCATTTTTTAACAGGTTCTACTGGTGTATATTTTTTAAAAATTCCAGCAGTTACAATACTATTGATGAAAATGACAATGAAATTTCATACGCAAACATAAATCAAACCCAACCTGGTCAAAATAGTTTAAGCACTTTGGGTAATTTATTGCTTAGAGATTGAGATGTGTCAACCAAAAATACAGCAAGGACTGATTACAAAGCCTCTTGATTTAATACGAAGGGAAATGACCTATGCAGCCTAGCCAGATATTCTATTAAAAACTGGGAAGAGTAGATGATGCAAAATTATTATCTTCACTCTGTTCCAAATCCACATTACTGAATTTTTCCTATTAATATTTATACAAAACACAAGAAAAGTTTTCTGCATTATCATAATCTGAGAAAATAATTTCCCCCTCCTACTATCTCCCTAAGATTTGCAAAATAAAGGAATGATATACTCATACCAGTAAACACACAGTCTGACTTAACACTAATAGCTTTTTCCTGCGTTTCTGAATGATTGTGAATTATACCGAGATGACATAATCTTTTTTTTTTAGATATGAGATATTACCTTACTAGTCTACACTTGGTACATTATTTTCTTTTTATCTGTTATTGAAACAAAGGCTATTATCAGCCTGAAACATACAGCTGAATTTGAAACACAAGTCAATATAAAAATATCTAAAAGGTACATAAAGGGTCTAGACTTTTGATTACACAAATAATAAATAGGAAAAAAATACGGTTTTTTTGCCTTTTTCCATCATAGTGGGAATCTGTTAATCAGGAGACTCTAATCTGTCAGCACTCAAATTTAGGGCATCCTTTTAAAAATGGAAAACCTGCCTAGTAAAAAATGCAGCAAAATTCCTTTTAAGGACTCCACGCAGTGGACAAATGGCTTTCATAACTTATTTAAACAGCACACCTGATAATGCAAAGCTTTTCATGACACTGAAGTGGAAACTGGGTTTTGGTGGCACAAGTTCCCAGCTGGACACCTTGGTACCCTTCAGAGTACTCCATTTTACTGTTGTTCTCACTGACAGGCTCTACTTCCATAAGTTTGATACAGGGGCTGCTAGTGATCCTCCATAATCTGCTCTCTGTAGGTTGTTAAGCCCCTTTGACCACAAAACTTAGAATTATGAGTTTCTGAGCACAACATGACCAACTTATTTTGGGGTTTTTTTAGCCGTCTTGAGGAACGTGTTCTCTTAAGGACGCTAGAGAAAATAAATGTAGTGCTTTACTGCATAATAATGAGATCATAATTTAGTTGGTAAATTTTTTAAAGGTCTGTTCAGCTAAGTGAATTTTGCTGGAATTCAATTGTTCTGTGAGATTCTTTATTTTTATTTTTCTTCTTAAGAATACTCAACGGATTTCCAACTCGTTCTCGCTCAGATTTCAAGCAGGGTATTGCAAATCATGTCTTTCCTTTTCCCCATTCTGGCCTCACATTTTTTTAACTCCTACTCTGATTTCCAAACCCCAGGTAAATACTGAGCCTTTAAAAACGCTGCCCAGCCAAAACACGTGCATGAAAATCACAGTGAAGCAACAAAGCCATTATTCAAGAAAATGTCACAGCAGTGAAGATGACAATCACCCAATAATGAACAACACTGAATGAAGTCTGTCTCAAAACTTCCATCTAAAGGCAATAATGTTAGCTCCCAAACTGCATCCCTCTCTTCCATTCCTCAAGCCTATAGGACAGGCAAACCTAAGTCTGTCATGACAGTCGTGTTAATCTCACCTCCAACAGGACCATGGGAGGTGCTGGGAGTTGTTTTTTTGCTTTTCCTCATCTCTCATAATCATTTCAAAGAATAACTCAGGAATGTAGTGTACAGCACATTGTTTGTGTACATGTCATCTTACATCTGAGACACTATTCTTAAATGTCTACAGTTGTGCAGGAGGAGTTTAATAAAAGGGGTTTAAAGAAGATAGAAAAAAAAAGGCAGTAACTCAAAGATGTGAAAGAAAACAAAGCAGCTAAGCAGTTCTTTGGTATGGTATTATTTATTGATTTTAGCTGAAAGAAAGTATTTCCAACTCAAATCAATGATTTATAGCAACACACCAGTGAAGTAGGGAAGATTTTTCCTGCACAGTACCAGGACGGCTGCTCTTCCTGAATAAAAATGTGTGGTTCTGTCTATCAATAAAAACATGTGCCCCAGTGAGGATCCAGAAAGGGAAACAGATGCTCAGACTTTGCATCACTGCCAGTGAATCAGCGCTGAGCCCCAGCTCATTCTTTTTAATTAAATTCTGGGGGGAAAAATATACCATGTGCACACACCGGCTTTACTAATTTACTGTGGCACTCACTCAGGGTCTGGCTTAATTTATTTCTTCAGTTTTTTACTCAAAGGTTTGTGAACACTTAAGAAATGTTTCCTCAACTAAAAATCAATAGAACAGACAATGATGTGCACAGCAAATCATAACACAATGTGCAGTGCTGAGGCACCAGCGGAATAGAACACCCCTCATTCATTTCTGTTTGTTTTAAAAACAGGCTGTAAATGTTTTGTTGATCTCAATTCCTGTAACCCTCCTGGAAAACTGCTGACCTTCTACTAGTGTAGCAATGGTGTTACTCACACAATGCCATGTATATTCTGTATGTGCTATGCTGAAGGAAATGATCAGTTTCTGGATAATACTCAAGGAGTTCTGATTTGTTTTATAACCCACTCTGATAGCAGTAACTACAAAGTTTGGACTAGATTTTAACTGAGGAACTGGAGGAAAGAAAAGAGAACTGACAATTACAAAATTTCACAAAGCTGGCTGATCCAGGCTGCACTTTCAAGCTTTGGAAAAACGGCAAGTAATTTCAATGGTGGGAATCAGAAAGGTACAGGTGGAACTTCTCACGAAATGGATTTTTTTCCACAAATGAAATAACAGTTAAATTCCACTTCACGTCAGAACTAAAAGCTCAAATATTCTTCTGAGAATGAATATTTGGATAAAGATGCAATGACTCTGCTCAGATGGAGATTTCTCATTTCACACAAGCACAGTAAAAAGAAAGTATATTTTTCAACTTCCTAATTTGAAACTAGAATATTTAGTTCTGATTCTTACTGTATGAAAAACCATTAATTGAAATTTTCTGCATGGAATATGCCAATGAAAGCAAAACTAACATCCTCTAGTGCAGAAAAACACATGCAAAAAATTGGGTCAGCTGCAACTGCTCACCTAGTTCTACTACAAACATCTCTTGTTTTTTCTAAGTTGCTGCAAAACTCCATGAACTAATAATGCCTGACAATCCAAACAAGCAACAACTCCTGCAGCTCCAGTATTCACCCTCTCATGAACTCTACTCATGCAGAGTGTAGTACAGTGTGTGCACTGTACACACAACATCCAACTGTCTATGAAAGTGAGTCTTTTCTCTCTTCAAAGCATTACACAGTTAGATTTCCCTGTAATAGAACGCTGTCTCACGCTTGCAGATGAACAGCAGGTGTTCCCTACCTGTCCATGGACAGCTGTGCCACCAGTGTTACATCGGTGTTGTCTGCAGCAGGCTCGTACTCGTAATGGAGGAAATACAAATGGGTGCGATGGACAGTGAAGCGCTCCCGCCGGAATTCATAGCATAGGTCATCCTCGTCCAGCTCGGACAGCTGCTTCTGGAGCTGCAAGGAAAGAGTGGACATAAACATCATCTCCTTGTAATTATTTTAGCAAATCAGAGAGAACCAGGAGGCTGAGAACTTGCAGAATGATGCAACGAGGAATGGAAGTGGAACATTCAGAGTAGCAGAGTTTTCCTGAGCCTCTTGTTACTGCACAAGAGATTAGAAGGAAGGACTTGCAAATAAATTCATAACACAGAGAGGACATTATATTATGGTCTATATATTCTATGTACTACCTGTATTACATACTTTCAACATCCAGACTGACCATGAAACAGTGAACTATCACAGGCCGAATAATCACCAAGTTTCAGAGTCAATGCTCCAATGTGATGCATAATTTCATCCTTAGCAGAAGCAGTGTTTCACACTAGTCACAGACACACTCCACCAGACAACACTCAGCAGCAGATTCAGCACGGAGAGATTCCCATTCTGCTGCCTCTGCTGGAGAACAGTAGCTGCTGCTAGCAGCATGGACAGACAGCTGGAAAAGTAACATCTTTAACTGATCACTACTCCCTCTCTTGAGAATGATGTTCTTTTTACCACAGAGGTGCCAGAATTAAGCTTACACTTTTAATGGGATTTATGCTTCTGGATACCTAGTTTGAGAAATCTGGAGAATGGTAGGTAACATCTTGGCTCCCTTGAAAACCAAGCCCCTTCAAAGTCAAAATGGGTATCTCAAAGCAATCCAATCCCAAGTCTATTAGATGTGTAGCTCTAAGAGAATAAAAGTTTAGCTCTGGGCAAAGGTAGAAGTAAAAAACTGACCAAATGCCTATGCAGACAACCAATTCCCTTCCTGAACTAATTATTTTGGGGGTTGGACTAGTTAAAAGGTCCCTTCTAACTCAAACTGTTCTATGATTATACTATGATTTTAAAGCCAAACATCTAGCTAGGCTATTCAAAATGCATTAATTTAAAAAGAAAAAAGTCATACCTGCAGTAAATGTTATGAAGATGAAAATTTTTTATGGTCTTAACAAGTGAAATTGAGTTCAGTGTCTATTGCTCTAAAATGCAGGTTACTAATAAAGGTATCATTTTTGTATTTAATTTCTTAAAAGCATGCTGTATGAAGAATAGTCAATTAGTAAAATATCAGCAAATGAGAAAAATACTCATTTTATAGGAATTTTATGAATTTTGATAAAAATCACAGTGTACCTCAAAACTACTTCATTGAAAAGATTATTGAATTATAGACATCTTTTTGTCCTGCTCAGAATGATTAAAATAATAGTTTCACCATCTTGAAGAAAAAAAATACGGAAAATGTAGGTATTTTTTATTCTAATACTGTGTTAAGAAGAGCTGTTGTTCTTGGAACTGTAAGCATAATGGTTGCCATCCACAGTGCTTACAACTGAATGTTTTCCTGTGAAGGCTGATGGAATAATTCCTGATATTTTCCTGAACATCACTCTATAATCTTCTTCTGAATAATGGAAATACCTACTTTGATTTCAATGAGTTTTGGATCAGGCTGTCATTCTTCTCTGCTATTGTTCTTCACAGATCTTAAAACGCCCCTCAAGAGGGACTGCTTTTAGAAAGATGAGAGCCTGAATCTTGACAAATCTTTACTCAGGCAAAACTTCTATTGATACCAAGATCTCTTTTAGCTGGAATAGAAATCAGGAGTTCTTTTACGTATCCTTGGAGTTTCATTCTTCCTGCTTTACAAATCATCATTCAGCTAAGCCTTCACTCTATTTTCTAAATCACATTCAAATAATATTTGAATTAAACTCAATATATACAACTAGAAAGCGTCTCATATCTTTCTGTTTCTTTCTTGAAAAGAGACATTAGTGTGCCCTTAACAGAATTATTAAGGAGATGATTGAAATTTAAATGGTTAAAACAACAGCAATGCACGTTTTAGGGGAAACTTACTATCCTTCTGAATGTACAAATGACCAGGGTAGAAGACTTTAATTGCACAGCAATTATTAATCAGGCAGTCACTGAATAATTATCAGATTGCATTTGGGTTGAAAGCTAAGAGGCTATAAATACTTAATTATGAGTTCAAGAATAACATTTGGAGCTAAATTATGGCTTTGTGCACTACTGAGCCCTGTGTGGGAGAAGAGGAGGAGACACAGCTTCTTAGGAGTCCCACCTTTTTGATGGTGAAACTCACCAAATCACAAAGTTGGTGATAGAAGTGAAGGAGAGCAGCAAAGAGCAGAAGATCCCTTCTGCTACAGGGAAAAGGAAATCTTGCTTTTTCCACTGCATTTTGTAGGGTCAGGGTTTTGTTTCTGTCTGTCTTCCTGTCCAAAGAAGGGCAATAAAGCTGATGATGGGTCTAGAAAACGTGTTTTATGAGGAGTAGCTGAGGGAACTGGGGTTATTTAGTCTGGAGAAAAGGAAGTTCTGGGGGACCTCATTACTTTCCACTGCTACCTGAAGGGAGGTGTTAGTGAGGGAAGGGTTGGTCTCTTCTGCCATGTCTCAAGTGAAAGAACAAGAGGAAATGGTCTTAAGTTGTGCCAGGGGAGGTTCAGATTAGATATTACAAAAAGTTTTATCACTGAAAGAGTGGTCAGGCATTGGAATAAGTTGCCAGGGAGGCAGTGGAGCCACCGTCTCTGGAAGCGTGCAGAAGATGTCTGGATGTGACACCTGGGCTTGTGGTTTAGGGGTGATTATGGTGGTGCTGGGTTGACAGCTGACCTAGATGATCCTGATGGTCTCCTCCAGCCTTGATGATTCTGTGGTTTTGTCCTGTCAGACTTCTCCCAAGCTTGCAACTATGGTGGCAGTCAGAGGCCATTTTATACACAGATTTGAAACCAACAATGTTAAAGATGCAAAACATTCAAATGACAGGAAATTGTCTAAGACGGACACATATATATCCTTACATTTATCTCTGAGTTATTTATATAACTCATATTATTTTTTTGGTACACGATCACATAGAATTTCTCCATTATAATCTTTTCTACATATGATGTGGATCCATTATTTAAAGACAAAGAACTCTTAGCTTGGTTTGAAGTTTGCTCCCACATTAAGTCTTCTTGAAAAGATGTGTTTATAATGGGAATGCTGACAGATCTATGCAAACAGATGCTTAAATACAGTGCACAATCAAAATAAGGACCTTAATATCAGCTGGATTTGATAAAAAGATGGCATCCCCACTTAATACAGCAAAGATTTCTCAGCTGTAGACAGCATACATTCTCATAAGCAAGTACCTGCTTAGCAAAGATTCTGTGTTTCTACAGGAGTTTCAATGCTAAGGCTCCTTGCGACTGAGCATGAGGGAAATGTCACCTCTAGGAAATACTCTCACAGTTGAAAAATACATTATTTTCAGACTTTTGGGTAGATGTTCTCTTAGGAAATACTAAGGGACAAACTATGTTGTTTTGTGGGAAACAACACATGCCTTCATTAGCATCATGGTGCTTCTTGGTTCAGAAATAAAAATGGCAACCGTGTTATGCATAATGCCCAAACAAAGAGACAACTGCATAAAGAAATATGGGCTAAATTACTTCTCTGGGCAACCAGCTGTGGTAGGGGATCAGGCCCCATCTCAAGAAAAGTAGTCTTTGAAGCTAGGCTGGCCAGAGAAATAACTTAGCCTTGATCTTCCAGGTCTACTTGTCTAACACATTTCTGTGAGACGAGGTGTTTTGTATTCCTATGACAGATGGTAGATCCGTATGACACACAGCAACACAACATGTACCTTTCACTGGCAAACTGGTTACTCTGCTCATGAATCTTCCTTCCCAAGACTGTTCCTAATGTAAGCAAATCTGTGATTGGCTTGTTTTTTTTCTAAACTGCTGTGTCACTGAAACAATTCACTTCCCACCAAAACCCAGGACTTCATATCAGATGAGACTGATTAAAAATCCAAGATCAGAAGTATTTTCTGAGGGATTAGATATTAAAAAAAAGATCAAAGCCCACCAAAAACCAGTGTTATGTGTCTAGAGACTATTTAGATCTTGGGGAAAAGGATAAAACTCCTAATGTAGGCTGTCTCAACAAGTGTTTGAATTGAGGTGAGGGGACTCCAGGCTTAAGTCACTCAATATCACACTAACACAAGAACTGAGCAGCTTAGATGAAAACTTAGAACTTTCAGATCATCTTTCCTTTTCCCGGGTGTGTGCAGTTAAGTTTCATAGCACAAAATAACTCAGCTTAGCCACTGAAATGAAAACTGACACCAGCCCAGGATGTAACTAAAATCTGGTTATAAACTGAAGCAGTTTCATTTTCTCCTGTGTAGCTGTCCCAGTTCCCACCAGTAGGCAATTTGGATTGCAACATTTAGCACTTTCAAAGTATGTGAATTAACATTTGCCTTTAGCATGGCATAAACAAAGCAGATGATGATGTAAAGAGGAAAATGCATTCCCTGAGTCTTGTTTTGGATGACCTACATAAAGTCCTTCTGGCCTCTCCAATGATCAGTAATAAAAGCCAGACTAATCCCACGTCAATTAAACTTTTATTCCTCCCACACCATAAAATTTTGTACATTTGCTATGGGCTGAATGGAGCCTTCTGTGAAACAAAGCTGTGCTAAGGACAAAGAGGATAGTGCCTGAGCAAACCCACCTGGCAAGAGGAATTTTGCTGCAGCATGTGAGAACCACTAATACTCCTGCTAAATGGAAGTGATGGCTTATCCTGACTGCAGATATTCAACACAAATGAGAATCCAATTTTTAGGCATGTGTAATATCTCAGAAAGTTCTGTATATATGAAGTACAACTCCCATTGATATTAGCTGCAGATGTCAGATTTGGTAGTCCTCTGCATTTCCTTTCCCCAGATCCCTGACAAACTTTTTTGACTGAGCTGTTCCCAGATCCCCTTGCAGCACAGTGTCTTTACAGGTAGGCCACCTTGCTTTTGTTTCCTCTGATTAGTCCTTGACCCATTCCTTCTTGTGTGGCAAGTTCTATGGGTCTGAGTAGTCTGAGTAAGTCCCAGCCCCGTGTCTCATCCCATGCTCCCTATTCAGGCACTCTGCCAGCTCCCTGTACCTACAGGCACCCATCAGCCCTTTCCTCTTCCTGGTACAAACACTCTCTTTCCTTTCTGCCTTTGACCTGGATTTCATCTCTTTTGTATGTGAATCTGGATTTTTTCTCCTCCCTACTGACTGGACATCACTGAGGGCAACGGATGTCCCACAGAACAGAGACCAAATACAGGTTCCTGCTCTCAGCTCTACTGTCCAGTCAGAACCTGGCATGGAGGATTCAGAAGAGACAATCACAGAAAACACCAGCCTTTGTCCAGGTCCCCTGCCTGCAGCATGCCCAACCCTGCTGCGTCACTGGTATATATGTAATCTGGTCAGATGCACCCATGCACGCTCCTAAGAAAGAGTCTCCAGAGACCTGAGCCTCCTTAAAATCAAAGCAAACACTACTGGCAATGTGTAAGCCATAATTCTTCAGCATTATAATTTGCCTAAGTTTCTACCAGGTTGGCAAAAGACATGTTCCTGGCCCAAAAGTCAGCTCCTTCTCTGAGGTATGGAGTATTTTCACGAAGAGGTCATCAGAACTTTTGGTGTGGGCAAACCTCCAAGCTTCCCCCCATGTTTCACTTGAAAAAAATGTGAGAAAAGGAAAAAAGGTCGTAATAGCGTGACCAAAAAAAACCCAGTCCATGTGCTCCTCCACTTAATAATATTATAAACAATTGAAAGAAGTATAATGGCAACTTTCAGGAAAGTAACAGGATGATCTGCCAGCTCAGCATTTAATAACAATAACAGTTACAATAATAGAAACAACACAGCTGGGGAAGTCAGGATTTCACCTCAAAACTGCCATATACCATCTGCTATTACTAGAGAAAGACTGTGACATCACAAAATAGTAACTTTAAATCGTAGTTCTACAAATGAGGCTGTACTCTTGAAATTCAGCAGGAGCAAAGGGTACTCAAAGCATCAGTCTGACTGCAAGTTCAGGGCTGTGATATTGACTTGGAAGCTTCATTTGCATGCTATTTTTAGTCACTCAAAAATCGCTAAATTTGTTCGTAGTGTTTGTACTGTGTCGTACCTTGCTAGGATCTCCCTCTTTTCTGGTGGATGCTCAAAGCTGGCATGCACAGCCTTCTGTTACTATTAAGGATCTTTGGTTTCGCACAAAAAAAGTAACTAACTGAAAACATACTCAGTATGTAAGTACACAGCTAAGCAAGTGTGTTAAGGGACAACTGGATTTTTTTACACTGTTTCTTTGTATTGCTGGTTTGAAAATCTGAAAAGAAAAACCTGCAGACATTTTTTTCTCTTGTGTTTCCTGAAAGTCTTCTCTAGTGGGAATCTACTGTCCTTTTCTTAAACTGAGTGGAATCAGTGATAAATTTCCCACTGATCTTACTCCGGGCTTTGGATCAGGACACAGACTTCACTAACAGGCGACACTCCATTCAACCTTCAGATTTAATGCTTTGGCAGAAGTACCTGGTGAGAAGCCGTCTGCAGGAAAGAAGTTTTATGAGAATGGTGAAAGGTTGAGTGTGTGCCTCTGTCTAAAATCAGGTTTACAATAATTATTTCATAGAGTAACTATAAAGATTGGCTGGAAGATCCTGTTGAAATATTTTAGGCTTTACAGCAGGTCCTTTAGAATACAATGCTGGATATAAGCATTAAAAGCCAATAGAAAATGTTCAAATTTGAGATTATTATAAGCTTTGCCTTTTTGGTCTTCCCAAAAGTCTTCTGAATTGCGTCAAAATAAGAAAGAAGGAGTGGGAAAGGGGAAATAGCATGGAATGAGTAGGATGGAGTGACTAAGGACATGCTCTAAGGGCCACTCAAGTCAATGACTGTGTTTACAGGAGGATTTGGTTCATATTCTGAATTTTCCACCCAGAATGTGCTCAGAAGACAAAGGGATGATTGTAATACTGACTTGCAGAGAAGAGTCTGCTTTGCGTGACCTCACTTCAGCACGTATTGAATGAGGGGGACTTAGGGTACTGCTCCGTGGCAGGCTCCTGCTCCCAGCCTGTCCCTGCCACACAGAGGGTCTTTTAGCTTGAGTATTTTAAGGAAAAGATGAAGCATTCATGTACACATAGACATACATGTATGCATTTTTACATAAACAGAAAAATTATCCCAGTCTGGTTTTTTTTGCCTCCAGTATTTCAGTTTCTGAGCCCTACCTGTTCTATCCATTCCTATTTGCAATGCTTTGGAACCTAGTAAGAGTCCTGCTTGGTGAAGCTGAAGATCAGCATCTGATTAGATCAGGACTGTACAGTACATTATCTGAAGATGGCCTTCAGACCTCTAAAAATTCCCTCTGTGGTATTATAGTTTCTTAGCAAACATTAGAAAAAGAAAAGTACTGATACTTCCACATGCATATAGACATAATATATATTTAAGCATACATGCATTCACATGGATACACAGAGGAAGGGTGAGAGAGATTAAAGTGTGGTCCAACTACCTTTTAAACTAATGCCCCTTTGCCTCTCTCTGGCACCATTAAGAGTCCTTAAAAAGGGAAGATACGTAATTTACATTCATTTTAAGGCCATCTCTGTACTGATGAGAAGTGTAAAGGGGCCTTAGAGAAAAAGAATCAGCCCAACAGTACCCACTGCCACACTTCCTTTTCCTGTTTTACAGGTATTTGCATTACAAATGAGATGCCTTAATTACAGGTCATATTGTAAATAAAACATCACTACAAATATTAAGCTGTAGCAAAGCAGTGGATGGTATATTGCTACAATACCTTAAGGGTATCTTCTGATACAGCCAGACTGTGAGTGAGACTCACACCAAGCCACTGCTTCTTCCACAGCAGGGTTCAGTGCACTCAGAGCTAAAGTAATTCTCTCCAATTATTAACAGCAGAGCTGTTCTAACATTCTGTCCACTGGTCCACAGTGCAGAGAAGCACAGGCAGCTGAAGGAGCACCTTTTACCTCTGTACACTGCCTAACATAAGAAAGCCCTGCTGTGTTTTGGGGATGCCAGTCTCAATTCAGAAAAAAATGGAAAAATAATAGAAAAGATAATTAGAACAGCAATTCCTACCTCATACATACTTGACTTATTAGAAGTTATAGCCTTTTATGTAACATATATGCTTATGAATCCTAATGGAAGCCCATGATTGCATCTTGTCAGCCTGAAGGTTCACCTGGGCCAGCATCCTGTCTCCAGCTGTGAGCTGGCTGCCTCGAGGAGTGTAAAAGCAGGGCGAGTGTACAGTGAGGATTTCTCAAAACTCTCACCTAGACCTCAACTTGCAGTTCATGGACTTTCAGCACCGAAGCTTAAAAGCTCCTGATTGATTCTCTTTCCAAGAAGAGTAATTTTTGAGGATATGTATACTTTTAGAAACATCACCTCCTGCTCAAAGCTTCATCATATCGCGAGTGAAATGTCTTTATTTTGAACCCGCTACTTGATATTTCCACTTCATGTCCCCTAATTCTTGTACTGGGAGGAATGACAGTGGTTTCCTCCTCACCTTACGAGATGCTCTGCTTCTGAAGACAATCCTGTGACAGATCATGGGAATCTGCTGTATTTAATAGGACACCTGTGACACTGTATATGCTACAGCAGATAGAGCAAGAGAAAGTGGTTTTCACGATAATCCTATTCTTAGGGTCTCATAACTTCAAAGCTGAAACTTGCTTGCTATATTCTAGAATAAAAGGACATAGTCAAGTTTAGGGGGGAGTTTAGTTTCAAGGGCAACTAACACAAAACAATCTCTTTTCCTAAGTGACTACCCTTAAGTTTTCTGAAGTTGGATTTTTTCCCATATTCGATTGTTCCGATAGAAGGCTGTTAATTTTTTGGTGTCTCTTGGCAAATTAGGAATCATGTATTTTTGTATGTCTAGCTCATTTTTTTCCAGTATCTTTTTATATATATATATATATACATAATTTATAAATGGTGGTATGAGTTACATTTCTTTTTCAGACACAAGCCATACCATATACCATATTGCATTCTACTTGTCTTGAATAAGAAACAGGCTTGAACAGTTAGTCATTTCCAGTGTCTGTCAACCAGATACAAGTTCAGTAAAATGTGCCGTTTTAAACTTTAAGGACTGCCATTTACAGCAAGGACTTGCATTTGCTCTGCACTGCTCTCAAGCAACTTGTCATCTGAATAAATCTGTTTATTATGGATTTACAGAGCTCTGGAAAATATAGCAAGAAGTCTGTGACTGAATTCGTGCTCTTTGAACCCACACAACATATTGTGAATTCAGTATAATTTTAACCTGCATTCTCAAAGTGTGATAAAGGTGTGTTTTGTTGTCTTTCTTTTAATGTCTCAGTCACCTTTTCTCCTCCTATTGTACCCTCTACTCTGTCTCTTGTTATCTTGATGTCTCCAAGGGTGAGGCTCTTAGTGGTCTTTTATCACATTTAGTTCACTTGATCGTCTAAAACCCTCTTGCAGAGGATTTTCTTCCTGCATGTGCTTTTGCTCTGGTGGTGCACTCACCTTCCCTTTCTCTCATTCTCTCATTGTCTCTCTTGTTCTCACCCACCTCCTTGTCTCTCCCAGTTAAGCCCCATTCCTTTCAGAAGACAATGAGATGGTAAAATAAGTGTCTGGGAAGCTGTGCCTTGGGTTAAAATATATCTATCCAGTCTCTGAGGGTTGTATCTAAAAACATGGGAACGGCATCTCCTGTGGTCATTTTATTCACAGACTAATGGAAACACTACCAGCCTCAATGATGATATTGATTGTCAATTACCTCTTAATTGCTAATGTGTACATGATACTGGCTTTGCTTAATTGATTTTTATATAGACAACGTTGCATATTTTAGAAATACCTTTTTTCCTAAATAATGTATTACAGATTCCCTTTTACTTCCTTTCAGACTATGTAGCCAAAATTGGTACTTGGTCTACAAATCTCCAGAGAGCACGTTATACGCAAGGAGTTCATATACATCTGTGTATAAACATTCCAGTTAACAGTTTTTCACTTTGGAATTATATGTACTAATGCACAGGCATACACGTACACATGCATCTGTGCGTAAACATCCTTGATTTCAATAATTTTCAAAGGATTTGCTTAGTCTGAAAGGTTCTGATTGCAAATTTTATGCAGATACACATAAATACTGCCGTGATTGGTTAAGGGAAACACAGAAAAAAACCTGCAGTCTCACAACCTATGTGCACCTTGATGCATTTGCTTTTTCTGTAGTTTGCAGCACAGCAAAAATTCACAGACCTGAATCCAGTAGTCTTGATATTTTCATTTCTTCTTCATTATTTGTGCGTTAGTATCTCCTAGACAAAACTCACATCACTGTATATTGAACAAGTACACAGCAAGAAACAAGACCTCCAGGAAAGTTATAGGTCTGTCATACTGAATCCAAAACACAGCCCTGTACTGGCTACTAAGGAAAAAAATTAACTCTATCCCAGATGAAACCAGGGCAAGGTTTAAGGGTGAGATTTGCAAAATTGCCTGATGGAATAAAAGCCCAAATCCTCATTTTGAGCTTGTGATGTTATGTCTGTTGGGGATTTTAAAAGGGCAAAGTAGACCAAAAAAAGCAGCAAAACCCAGGGTAAAGATGGGATTAATACATCCGTTTTACAGGTGAGGAACTGAGGCACAGAGAGATTAAATGATTTGCAGTGTCACTCTGGAAATCTGAGCATTGCCTTCAATTCTCCTGAGTTCCACTGCCCCGCACTACCCACACAACCAACTCCAAGCCTTCAGACATCCTGTGCCTTGTATGAACCACCCTGTATATCACCAAGCCTTAGACATCCCACTTACATTTTCACTGTTAACATCTGCCTCACTGGGGCAGCCAAAGAGTTCACGTCTCAGCAAATTCCCATCATATTCCAGGAATGTCAGGTAGAGGTTGCGGAAAAACTCCACATGCTTGTTTTTCACTCGCAGCTTCTTTGGAGAGTTCCAGTGAATCACCTCAGAGGGAAAAAAGAGAAAAGACATCCTGCTGTTAGAATACAGATTCGCTTTATCTGCTCTTTTTGTGTGTGTTCAGTGTGCTGCCCTCTTTAAAACAGAAGAAAAACAACCCACAAACTACCCAGACTTCCTTCTGTCTTTTTATAGGGAAGGCTTTGCCGTGTCTTCCACGAGTAACTGCACACTCTGGAGGTGATGTGCTTGGAAACTCTTCCATGGTATCACCTGCACATTTGAGTGAGGGTGCTATGCCAGGTTGAGAAGCAGCACCTCATAAGCGCTTCCACAAGTCTAATCATGGAGCTAATAGTTTATGGACTCTGCTGAAGAAGATGGAAGGACAAGGGACACAGCGATGTAGGTATTAAATATTAATCTCAGATTTCCACATGACTGTTCCTGCTAATGAAATTGATTCACTGTTTCAGGCCAGGCAGTCTCTTTCCTGGTTAGGTATTGAGAAGAAGTAGCTTGAAATTAATTCCTATACCCATTTAAATAGTTCAAAAAAGACTGAATTTAATCTGACTTCCTTTTTGCCATTGCTTCATTTAAACAAGGCTGATCTCTGTTGCATTAACACCACACAGCGATGCAGTACAACTCCTCACCCTTTGAGTTCCAATTTCTAGCAGATATTTATCTTCTGCTAATAGGAGATAACTCTCACAGTGGCCTAGACTTAAACTGCAATGCTGGCATAAAGGGCCTGATCCTCATTTGCATTGATGCAACTTTGCACTGCTGCCAGTGGGAACAGGAATGGGGCCCTAAAGAAAAACCGAGAGGGAGTTGATAGTGGCTTGTAGGAATGATTTCATTTTATAGAGGCTATAGTTTAGACATAAGAAAAAAATCACCAAATACTTAGTATTCAGTTTTATTCCTGTGACTTCTAAAGAGGTTAAAAACAAGAGTCTCCCTTGGGAATGTTTCCAAGCTCTAAGTTCTAGAAGTTCTCTGAATCCATTAAGTGAACTGCGTGAAGACACCGTGTCACTCGCATGCAGCACAGAGCTGCAGCACCAGCTGCCGAGCCGGTCCATGGTCAGCTTTGCTCTGAACATCACAGCTCAGGGAGGGAACACACAGAGCTGAAGCACAGCACGTACAGGAGCAGCCCAGAGAGGATGAACGCAGTTCCCTTGGTGTCAGCAACACAGCTCCACAGAACAGGCAGCTCTCTGAAATCACGTACTTGTTGCCCAGTGCGCGGACTGGATGAGGAAAGAGCAGGATGCAGCCTGAATTCCTCTCGGACTGACTTCAACAAACAACACAAGTCGCTCCACTGAGTATTTATACTGCCATAAAAGCTATGGCACTCTGTTCTACATACCCAACACCCAGGAAATATGTCCTGATAAGGAAAGCTTTATCAATTCCTGGGATTTCACTGCTAGGTCTACTGGGATGTCAGAAAGCCATACATGCAGTTAAAGAAAAGCAACTGCAGGGAAAAAAGATAATTTCAGATATTGGCAAATTGCTTTTTTCGGTTATAGGAACACCTTAAATAAAGATTATGATGCATCTACACACTGAATAAATTTGGGAAATTATTTGGACAAAAATACTTGGTGTAGATATTTCTCCCAGGTAATGCTACATTCTTTGCTGGTTTTACATTTGTCCAGATATTCAGAAGTGTAGCATAACTGTGCACTAACATGTTGCTGCATCATGTGGTGAAAATACAGACCACCACATAAATGAAAGGAGCTTTGGGTAGGTAACGGCATAAACTTAAGATAAAAGATTTTCTCCACTGAAAAATGGATCTTCAAAATCTCCTTTCTTTGAAAAGAACTTAACGTATTTCATCCATTGTATTTAACTGCAGCAAAAGGCATTAATGCTTTAAAAAAAGTTCAATGATTGAATCCTCCCTCGGAGAAACGGGCACATGTAACAGAAGCATAGGGCTGAAGGAACCTAAAGAGCTATTTAGCAGTTTTACAGGGTACCAGCATGCATTTTTACAAGCAGGCATAGAATGAAAACTGTCTGCTGGTAACTTGTACTTAAGACTGGATCAAAGAAAGCTAAGAAGCTGGCAACTGAGACAAAAAATACTTGTTAAGAAAAACCTTTTGTGTGCTCTCCATACCGCTCCTACACTTGATGTGAGTTTCCTTTTGGATACTCATGAGCGTCCTCATCTTCACAAGCATCCCAGTGCTGCTGAGCACTCTGAGCACCCAGAGGCCTGGGGAGCAGGAACGCAGACATGGCTAATGATGATAACCTCAGAAACTCTCACAGGACAGGCTCCTTGGCACTGCAGGCATTTCCCATCAACACACACGGTGTCACATCACAGCCGGGCATTTGCTGATGTCCCTACCCAGTTGTGTGGGAGATGATTTCAACCCAGACAACTGCAGCTGTCAGTGTGGAGGCTCTTTGCTGCCGTGCTTCAGGATCTCTTGTGTGTGTAGAAGCCGGTAAGTGTCAAAGGCTTAGCTGGTGGTTCAGATCTGATCAGATTTGAAACGTGTCAGGATGCTGCATGTACAGTGATGTCAGGGGAGCCTGGAGCGAGCTGCACAAAGCTGAATGAAGCTGATGAATATCCAAAAAAGCTGATTTTTTAATCAAGAAGGACAGCACATGACAATGTGTGCTAAAATGATGTGCTAAAGAACATCAAGGAACTGTGCAACCATCTGGATGACCTGAGGTAGAAAAACCACAAAACAGGTCTAGCAAAAAAGCAAGCTGCTTGTCAGATGTAACACAATTAGATAAATACTATGTGATATACGAAAGCATAAAAAAGAACAGCAAGTTGCAAAAAGCAACAAGACTCTTAACCATTGATATGCAACACCACATCCAAAGACCATATTCTTTTTTATGTCAGCCCACAAACTCACATTAAGTTCTGGCTGTCTGATACAGTTTATTGCACCACCAGCTACAGCGGAGTTTGTGCAGGCCAAGACACTCTTGTATAGACTGTCATGGGCATCAGTGAGGTACATGATAAAGACTGCACAGGTGAAAACTAAGGCCACTGCTTTAGAGGTTTTATTGTGCATAACAGTAAATTGATAGGAGAAATAAAAAAGTCAGTTGGCAAGAGGCTATAGGGAAATCAGAAGGAAAAAAAAGAAATCACTTTGTTTGAAGACTGTTTACTCCACATTAAAAAGTGAATCTAGAAACTGAAAATCTCATTACACCAACATCCCCGTTCCAAGGCTGAATAGCACCATAATACTGTGTTTATTTCTTCTTCTAGTTTCTAAGCTATTCCAAAGCTCTGCTGGCTTACAGAGGAAACTGCATCTAGAAATATAAAATTCCACTGTGATTATCTGGGTAGACACCTCAGAAACACTGCTAGCCTTCAGGCTGACCTATGGATCCTTCCCACTCCTGATCACAGCCTCCTGAGAACTAAGAAAAAATACACTTCCTTAATCTTCATTTAGCAATTAAAGTACTGAAAGATCAGAACTTAAAATTCCACATCTATTTAACACTTGGTTAGTCGTCATTAAGCAATTTGGCACTATCCACATTTCTGTTAGTACCATCCTACTTAATCAGCAACCATTACCACTCCCTGATTACACACAGCCAGCCTCCTGGAACACTTCCATACACTTGTGGCCTAAAACAGGCGAACTGCACCCAGAGTTCCCATTTATTCCCCTGGTTCTGACCCAAGGGACTGAAATGATGACACAGTGGGAGCCTCGTGGACTGGCAGTGGGATCTGAGATGGAAGAGAAGAGAGGATGTTATATGCTGGGGGAGTCTAGGAGGGCTCTAAGAACCATTATCTGGATGGAAACACATTGAAAGAAAAAGATCCTAGCAAACCTCCTTACATTACCCTCTGCATTTAATCTCTGGGGAGATTAAATATTTCAAACACGATGTTCAAACCACTAAACAATAAGCTTGAATACAATTATTTCTATAGGTACCTTTAACCATTTTTTTCCCCTGAAGCATTTTCTCTCTAAAAAAGAAGGATTTGGCCAAATGTTTCCTAAAACACAGTCTCTTCCACTTTTTTACCCAAAGACACATCTTGATAATTTCTCACTCTGCTTCAGCTCTTCCAGAATCAGAGAGCACAGGATATCCTGTATAATTATATACCTGCTTTCCAGGCTGCAGGGTAAGAAATAAGAATAAATTAAGCTTAAATTTAAGCTCAAAGAAGTTTAATTTCACAAGACACTGAACAGATATCCTTAATTAAGCCCATAAGCAGTTCACAATTTAGGTAAACAAGTGGTATTTTGTAAACAGGAAGCTTTCCTGCTAAAAAACTAGACTCCTTGCTTAGGTAACCAGACACTTCCCACTGAAATCAGTGGGAGTTAAACATTTGGCAAATCTGCACACTAAAGCCACCTATATATGTCACTTTAATGCCATCTCAATAGGCTTTTTTACAAGTTTAAATATGCCCCAAAACACACTGCAAATATGCACCACGTGTAACTTATGCCATGATTAGAGATGTCTGGAAACTTTATTTTTAAACTGTGTTTTATAAGAAATGAACGGTTTAATAAAAGAACCAATTTCCTCAGAAATGTTCATGTACTTCATAAAAATGTCAACAGGGAGATTTCAGTGTGATATTTCTAAACTACGTAAGTGGAAGAGACCCGGGTTGGAGTAGCCAGCAACCCTGAGGTCCAGGCAGTGCCTTTTGGATGTGGACTCAAAGCCCTGCCCTGCCTGGTTTGGTGCCCATGGTCCCAGGGATTACTTTACTCCCCTGCTTACTGCCACTGCTGTATGGCACTAAGCTGACAGACTGTCCCTGCCTTGTACTTTTCAAAGGTCTTTATTTGTCCTCAGAAGGATTCTTCAACTTCCTTTTCCTTCAACTCCTGCACCAGTGTTTGAGGCCTCCTGCCTGCAAAAACACCCCAATAAACCCATGGTGCTCCCTGTGTGGCAGGGTGGAAGCACCTGACTGACTCCAATGCTCACTCAAAGGAGGGGTATTATTTAACCCTCTCAAGCCCTTACTCCTCTCACTGCAGCTCTTCCTTCACTGGCATTAAAAGGTGCAAGGCCGCAGAATTCCAGAAATGCTGCAGATTACAGCTGAAGTGCTTGGACAGCATGGGGCAGCTCAGGGACTGGAACACAAAGAGATGCAACAGGTCATGTCTGAGGCAGAGCTGAAATGATGTTTTATAGTAAGGGAAAAGAAGCTGTTTAAACTTCTGTAAGCAATATCACAAAGTCATCCCACTGTGGAGGACATTCCCAGGGAGGACACAGTGAATCACAGAACACAAGTTTCCAGTGAGGAATTTATGAGGTTCATTATTTATCTATCTGCTGATTTAAGTATCAGCTGTATTCAAAACCAGTTTGAAAAGCCATCAATAGGTCGTAAAGCATTTTTCTATGTTGGAGTGTGTGTGAATTCTAATAATTTGGTACATTCCCATTGAAGAGCCCAGCATCTGATTTTTGTGATTGTGAATTACCAGATTGTCTGTATGTAAATAGCACCTGTATCCTTGACAACCAGACTTCACGACTGACTCATTCAGTGAGGTCATGATTCATTGTCAGAGGTATCAAAATTCATTACCTTTTTTCGTAGTACTTTTCCTGCCATTAGGTTTGTGCCAAATCATAGTAACTCAGATTTCCTTATAGACAGGAACAAACTATTAACCAAGAAGCAAGAAAAAGCAGGGCCTAACCCAGGAAAAGCAATGCATAAATGAACATCAGTTTCAGATCAGTCCCCCATCAAAAAAAAAAATTCAATAAAATGGATAGAGATGAAACTTAATGAGAACTAAAAAGAGAAAAAGGTGATTAGAATCCTCTTCAGGCAATATGAAATATTCAACTGCTCCCTAAGCCTTGCATAAATGTGAACAAAGCAGCAAAGAAGTGTCCACACACACACACAGATCCCTGAACAGCCGCCAGCCCTGGGGGTCCAAGTTTACTTGACACAATGCTGTGTATAAGAGATGACAAATCCTCAACTCCCATGGACTTTGAGGCCAGATGGAATTAAATCAGCACCTTTTCGGTCTGACAGGAGGAATGCACTCTGATTTGGCTGAGGAATACTTGATTGGGTCAGCTTTACCTTTGAATTTAAATCTCTCCATTCGCTTCCTTCTTTCCTATGCTATCCTTCTTTGTCCCCCAGCACAAACTTCAAAATGTGTCTTTCTTTCCCTCTTACCCTGGAGGTTTGTTTTACCTTGTTTCTCATTCCAGTCTTACCATGAAATACAGAATGTGCCAAATCTGTTGTGTTGTGCCATTTATATTAAATGCCATGGAACTGACTAACTCTGGTAATTTTAAGAGTGAAATTTTTAACTTGGGATAATGACATTCGTTAATTTTTTGTGAGACTCATATACCAAACCAGCTGGTTTCTTTACAGAACTAGAATTTTGATAATTTTCATAATGCAAATTCACAACTTTAATTGGTCTATGCCTTTTTTTTCTTTTCTAATTGTATGAAGAATTTTAAACACTGCTGCCTGAGGGGCAGTTCTTTAACTGCTCAATATGGGAAAAGCTTTATTGAAACCATGGGGTTTTATGTGCACGAGATAAGGCTCTGGCCTCTCTTTCAAGGCAAAGAATTTCAGCCCTGATTTAGTATGTAGGGATAATTTTAGTAGCGTGAATAAGTCCAGTTCAGCTGAAGAAATTGCTTCTGTGTCTGCACCCCTTACTGAGTTCAAATATCTTAGACCAGAAAATCAGTGGAGAATATTACACATCTTAGACTTCACTGCCTATGCTGTAATGGAACTGACAGTGTAACACAATATACAGCAATAAACAACCAAGCCTGGATTATTGTAAAGATACATTTGTTAATTGACAAGAAATAAAGGATTTGATTTGTTTTTAAAATGCTTCTATCAAATGCTTACTTGTAGGTGTTATATATGAGTCAGTTGTCCCACACTGGAAGCAGATTAGTTAATACAGTCCCTGGAGTCGGAAGATCAGGTGTCTACTCTGAGGTGAGCTCCACCAGCCTCAAAAGGATGACACTTCGGCTGTCTAAATCCAGATGCACAGCAACAATGAAAGCACCTTACAGTCACCCTGCCTGCCCATCAGCTGCCTTGCCAAAAGGGTATCTTCTCCTGTAGGTCTGTGTTTTATCTGCCAGTCCTATACCAGAGATAACAGAGAGTCCCTATGGTGACTCAAACGTGTTTAGGAAACGGAACCAAAATCTTGATCCTTGTTATCAGCTTCGGTATCTTTTCCTCATGTAAATGGCTGTGTCTTTACCTTGTGCTGAATCCAATCTGACTGTCTCAATCACAGAAATTAATCTCAGCCTCTAACTCACAGCAAAATACTGTAATATGTCACAGGTGGGAGGTGTATTTTTCTGAAGTTCATCTTTTAGGAAACATTTCCCTTGTTATACATCTTTCCTTTTGTTTCAGGCCCTGCAGTTGCTGTCACACCTGATTCTCAACATGAACACAGTGCTAAAATCTCTACTAGCACTTTGTTACAAGGCATAAAACTATGATGCTTTTAAAGTGCCTGTGTTGATCCTGCCGTACCAGCAGATATCATAAACCATTTAGTGATTAGTGTACTGACAGAATAGTGATTTAACTTTAAAATCTGTCTACTATGGATCACACCTGAATAGTCAGTTGTGAATATTTTATGTAAGAACTTGAAGCAATGTTGGCCAGTTTTGACAGGTCAGTTAACGCATGTAGAAGAACTTCTGTCTCTTGGAAGCACAGCTTTTGGAATCAGTGTGTTGAGAGTGATTGATTTTCTATATTCATCCAGTATCTGGTGTTCATATTGAACACTCCTGCTGTTAATCTACAAATTGCTACAAGGGAAAACTTGGTTAGATTTAGGATATATGTTGTACAAAGAGGGTGGCCAAACTCTGGAATGATGCCTTACATTTTAGCTTTTATATTTTTCAAATTCTGTATTCCTAGTGTGTAACTCTGAAGTGTCCTGTAGCCTGTGAGCTGCTGTTCTCTCATGCTAAGATAGACATAACAAAGCCTCTCCAGGCCTGCTCTCCAAGGACACCCAGCCTGTCCTAGGCCCAAAATGTGTAAACCAGCATCTTGAGAAGAGGGGCAAGCTGAGGGGAAATTACATCATTAGCTAAAGTTTAATTGGTGAAATTATGCTGATATGCAAATGGACCAAACTTATAAAAGTGTGAAGAACTTGTGACTCGTCGTCCATCTTGGGTGTAGCCTTTGGCCTGCTCAGGGTGTACCTCTGAAGGCCTTTCAAATAAATAACCACCTTTATTCCCTTACTCCTGTCTAGTCTCTGTTTCTAGGTTGGCCTCTTTAGGCATCAGTAACATGGGGTCAGGGAGCATGTGGAATCTCAGTGTTTGGAGATTTGACACTCATCTGCACAAGGCACTGAGCAACTGGGTCTGTGTTGGTCCTGCATTAAGTGGGGTTTGGATGGTCTCCAGAGGTCCCTTGCATCCTCTTCCGTAGTTTTGTGACTTTTTTTTTTTTAAAACCTCATTGACATTCTCAAAACATAAAGCCAAATATACAAACCTTAACTGAATTTTAAAATCAATCACCAAAAACTACCTAGTATTTACTACGTTCTGATGGAATCTACTGCTGCACAGTCTTATTCTACACCTGGACAAAGCTCAATCAAGCTGCAATTCTGAATTCTCTGCATGCTACATTTGAGTCTTTGAGTCCGGTCTTTCGAAACGGCCACAGCACAATTGATGTTCATTTACCCATATCTATCAAAATTCATCCTGCTTTTATATTCTACTTGTTAACAGTGAAATATGTGCTATTAAACTGACACTATAGCTTCATTTCATTAAATTAATAGGTTTTTACTCAGCTTTTTTTTGGTGGGGGGGGACAAATCCTGGAAAAGGGAGTGGCAACATGACTGGGTTAAGTGTATGCAAAGGCTAAATATGAAGTGAGCGAGGTCTTTACATTTCTGCTAATGCTTTTCTAGCTAGGGTCCGCCCAATCCTCTCTGTGAATTTCACTCTGTTACATGATGTTCAGTAAAGAGTTTCAAACTTGTCCAGTACAAAAAGGAAAGGTTTTGTATTCTTTGTCTAGGAAGAGCTAAGATCTGGGACAGCAATAAGAATTCAGCAGTAAGCTGCACTGGCACAGGTGGCAGGTACAGAATGTAAGAGGCAAAGCACTTCTTTAACACCTTGCCAAACCCCAAAGCAGCATCTATATTTGACTTTTCTAGTAGTAGTCAAAATGCACAAAGCCAAAATCACATTTCCTTCCCCTGTTTGGGTGTCCTTATAAACTGTATGTGTTAGTTTCCCCCCTACTTAAGGCAGTTTATCTTTCTCTGACAGTCAAGTCCTGCATTCTCAGTCCCAAAGGACACCACCCACCCAACCTCCTGTGCAACATACCTTCAGGTCAGACACATCTCTGTAGCATTGCTCGGAACGGGTGTGATCAGAAAGCTGCACATTCCAGAAACATGGGAGCTGGTAGACAAGGAAGGGATTTTGTTTGATGACTGCATTGAAGATATCCTAGCAGAAACAAAACAGAGAAACATTTGGGTATGTTGTTTCCACCGTGTATGAGGTGATCTCAACTCCTTCCCCAGCTGACTGTCCTTCTCCCCCTCACAGGCAGAAATTCCAGTGGTGATGCAAGGTGAAGTCTGTAAATCTTTCTCCATAATTCTGTTTCCGTGGAGGGTGCTAAGGGGCGATACATAGATCTGGGCAAGAGGAACAAGCTCTCCTGACACACAGAGCTAAGGGACTCCAGCAAAGTTTTCAAACATTTATCTTGTACTGTTGGCATGAGGTGTGGTTCCTCTTCTAGTCACCATGGAGAGTAACAGGCAGGAAACAACACAGTGCCTGCTGGTACTAAGTACTGCACCACTTTTTAATAGAGGGGAGGGAAGTGATCCTGGCAGCTACACTGCTTCAAGGTGAATTACTTGGTGTGATTTTAGCTAGCACTTCATTGTTGTAACAAGTACTCCAGGTACTTTATGGAAAAGGCATGTAGGACAGACCTGCAGAGCAGCCTGCACCATGAGGGACAGAAAGTGTTCTGCCTCTGAGCAGCCATTGCGCTGGAGAAGTAAGTAACAAGGACAATCTGAGGGTAAGATATTAGGGGAAGACATAAGCAGGCTTTCTCTGCTTTGCAAAATTCTGCCCCATGCAGGTATTAGACAGCAACTCAGGACCTGACTGAAAACACAGCAAAGCTGCAGGAATCATTTTAGTGAACCTCAGGAGCTTTTGGATCACCCTGCAAAGACCCTGTAAGAAGTGCATATCTCCATGTGCACAGTAAGGAGCATGCTTCCTTTGTGGTGACTGGTCATGAGCCAGATGTAGCTCAGAAGGTGAACAAATACCTAAATACGATGCTGTATTGAGTTAACACGCTCAAGCTGTTGAGCAAGAATTATTTGTTCAGGTCTAGTATTACATTAACAGGGTTTCTGGGCTTAAATTGAGAGCTGGCAAGAAGCACAAATTGAAAGACTGCATTTCTATGTTTAGGCACACTATTTCTTCTCTTGGCCTCAGTTTCCTATCTGTGGTAGGGAGACAGCAGCACTTTTGTCTTAACAGGTCTGTTGTGGCAAGCAGTACATTAAAAGACATCTGGGATTCATCTGCCAGAAACAGTAAGGGAATGTCAGGAGACTCTTAAAACTAAAGTCTGATTAGACAATAACCAGTGGGAAAAGACACAGTGTATTTGGACTTCTAGTGTCTAGAGAGTTCTGTGTTAAAGAAGGGAGGACAGAAAATGAAAGCTTGAAAATCTCGTTTGTCTCTCTTATGAATCATCTGAGCAGAGGAGGCAAAAATGTCAGTGTAGTAAGAGGAACCTTGTGACTAAATCTCCATTCTCTTCCACATTTTCCCCAGAATGATTCAACAAACGGTGACTGCAGGCACAACAGCTTTCCCCTGCCTGTTCCCACATCTCATCCCCTTTCCCTTTCTTTCCTTCCTCAATCCACGGCTTAGTGGCTGTCCCACAGTCCTGCAGTGTCCTACTCACCTGGTCAGCCAGTGAAGTGGACAGCATGCTCATTAGCTCCCGCTCTGCCGTGAGTCTCCACATCTGCTCCCACTTCATCTTCCGCAACTTATCCAGAAGCAGCAAGATCACCCCTGAAGGGAAACACGGGGCAGAGAACAAGAGAACCATGATGTCACGGGTCAGCCAAGGCCCACCCTGCCCATGTGCTGATTCAGCAGCTAAAACAGGACATGAAGTTATCTGACACATCTGATTGCAACCCTTGAAACTTTTCTGAGGAACAGATTATCAATGCTGGTTACAGCCTAGACTTTGAGAGGGCCTGCCATTCAGGCACCAAGTGTTCACAGAACAGGGTCCTCAAATTGCAAATTTTAAGTTGGAAAAAAGGTACCTCAACACGCATTGTTATTCCTCAGTTGCTTTTTGTCTGGCCAAAATTCCTAGTGTACAAGAAGGGAAAACAGCAGAGGAAATGAAGCTGGATTGAAACATCAGCAAAACGTTTCCTATGGTGTCTTAGAAAAATCTGCCTGAAAAATGAATTTGGAAAGACTTAAATAAGAGTGCTGTCATGGGGAATGAATGCAGACTCAAGGACCACAAAGAAGGAGTACTGATAAACAGCAGCCTTGCAGGCTGACAGAAACTACCTAGTAAGAGCAATGATGGGTTCTGTGTTGTTTCACATCTTCATTAGTGGAAGGGGGAAGTAAACAGAACAGTAATGACATCTGCAAATGACATTTAACAAGAGGTCTTGCAAAAAAATATCATGGCAACTGTACAGAACCATAGCAGCTACACAGAAGAATACGAAATGACAAAAAGCAGGCACTGGGAAAAGCTGCCTCAGGGAGTCCAAGTTGATAAAACTAGAAGTAATGAGAAAAAGAAAGGAAATGTAGTCTGAATGCTTAAGAAAAATTCTCCTAGAACTGCTGCGGTGAAATAAACTAAAAATGGCAGATAGAATACTTTATTTCACTAGTCTTTCCAAATCAGGCTACACCAGGATTAGAAAATGTACCTGGAACAATGCTGCACTGGTTCGGAGAGGACAAAGCTAGTTCCAGTTCCTTCCTGTATTTAGTTTCTATGACATGGCAAGTTTCTTTCTAGTAAAACCTGGCACTGCTATGAATAAAAAGAAAACCTCTCCTGGCAGTGAATTCTGCGGCCTATTTTAGCTGTGTTTTCCATTTCAGTCCATCTGGTTCCCAAGGATGCTGGAACCTGTACTGGAGGGATCCCCTTTCATCTTCAGTCAGCCTTTCTGCTTCCAGCTGTTGGAGTGGAAAGGGATGTATTGTCACAACACGCTGCAGTTTATTTATGCCAGTGTGTTTGTCTTCTCTCCAGCATAAGGGAAGCCTATTTGGAGCACGCAGTGTGCGTGCATTAGATTCCAAGAGAGCCATTATGCATTGTCTGAAATTCTGCATCAGTGTGAAGCAGGGTCCTTTTGCTGCAGCAATAAATTGGGTGGGAGATCTCCTCTGTGGCAAAGGATTTTTTTCCAGCTGGCAAGAACTGTCAGCTTTGCAGTGAAATGCAACTGAGAAGGTTCTTTATTAAGAAAAAAGAATAACAGTAAAATTCAATTAACTGCAATATAATAGTTTTTATTTTATAGACAATAAAACCTTTTTTCTTAATTTCTCTAAGCCTCCAGTCTGAGGAAGGAAAGGGAAGTGTTTTAGTATGTGCAGTATTCCCCGATTTTTTTTGACTTCCACTCTCATGCTAGCAGCAGATTATGGCATTGCAGCTAACAAGATTATGCTGTCCTGAGGGGCTATCATGGTAGCAGCTGAGAGCAAAAGAGGCAGATGGAGTGGAAAAACTAGAATATATGTGAGAAAGGATGTATTAAATTATAATGCAATCATGGGTATTGAAAATATTCACGAGGTTTTAATGTTTCACCGTCACAACTAATTTCAACATGATTTCTATTTTAATTCACCTACAGGCTTGAGTTTAACACCTTTGTGCAGTTTCTATTTGGGCTTCTAATTTACTGCTGCCATAAAAATAACTACTAGAGAATATTTATAGCAAGTTTAAATATTTACTCATTAGTATTAGTGCGAATAAGATATTTCTACTAAGAGGAGAATTTAATACTATTCGCCTAGTTAGTGTTATTAAGTCCAAAAGCAAAGCAAAAGGATGTGTTCTGGGAACTTTTAAATAGTTCATGCAGAGGAAAAATTGCTCTTTTTCAGAACAGTGAACTTCAGGTTCTCGTCTAGATTGTTGTGTTGCTAAAAGCAAACATAACTAACTCGAATCTGCACAATTAGTTTGCAGGCAAAGTGTCTGAAATAAGGAAAGGAAAATATTTGCCTCAGGATCCGCTTCCCTCAGAGTCAAATTGACTGAAATCTCAGACTAAATTCAAGATGACATACAGCTGAACATAAGGGGAAAAAGGACTCACTCTCATCTGCTGTGCTGGGGGAAGACAAGACTGGAGAAAAAACAAGAAATCAAAGGAATATTTTATTAACATCTGGCCCCAGGCAGTGGGACTTCTGATCTTTCGAGAAGTGCAGCGTCTTCCTGCCCTAACCTACCTGAGAAAAACAAAAGGAAAGCTTGGCAGCAAACAAACAAAAGGAGAAAAGTGGCAACCCAAACATCTCATGAGTATTAAACAAATTATGATCAGCCACAGAAGACTCTATTTCTCTTGTCCTGAGGAAATAGTTCAGGCATATCCAGAGACGTAAATATCTCAAAGATCTCAGAGAAAAAGAATGCTTTATTACTAAATCTGTGGAACACATCCTAGTCTAGTTATTACGTGAATGGCATTTTTCTCCCGCTGCTTGATGAGATTTTGCTTGAACTACCAAAATTTGACAGATTCTGAATTGTTCAAACAGACAAACGAACAAGAAAGCAAACAAACAAACAAAGCAGTATCTCAAAAATGTCATTTAAGGACACACACAGAGCTCCAAAAGCAAAAGAAAAAAAAACTCCCCCAAAACCCCAAAAAAGTAATTTGGTGAATAAATTCATAAAACAGGTCAATACATCTGAATTAACATATGTGGATTAAAACACTTCAGTTCAGAAACACTGCAATTTTTTTTTTGGTACATTTTAAAACCCAACTTACTATAAAATAATTTTCATCTCAAAACTGAAGGAAATTTAAAATTTTATTGAAAATCATTGCAAGATCTGAAAAAGAAAATAAAATGTTTCATTCTGGGTCTAACCAAACTTTGGGAGTCACCTGAGGTTTTTGTCCTTTTCCCATTTTTGGATTCAATCTAAAACAACTTTTTTGTTCTTCCAACGCTTTCACTAAGCAACAGTTTCCATAGATGCTTCAAGGCATGTCAGCAAATTAATCTGTTTGGTGTGGTTTTGTTTGTTTGTTTGTTTGTTTGTGGGGTTTGTTGTTGTTGTTGTTGTTGTTGTTGTTGTGTTTTTGTTAATCTGCTCCAGAACAAAATATTTTATTCCATTTTTCTGATAGTAAATTGAAAGTCTGCAGAAAGATCAACAATTTCCCTTGGAATGCTACCAAGCATCCCCATCTCTTGCTTCAGGAACAACGACAACGGCTTTTCCTGAAATTCAGAGAGGAACGTATAGTAGAGCTGGAAGTAAGAAACAACGATTTAAGACAGAACAGAATTATTTGGAGAAGTTATAGTGAAGCTGGACAAGCTTTCAAACTCAATCAATTTATTACAGTGGGCCTTTTAAGGTGTCTGGAGAAACACTCGGTGCTGTGGGGCAAGAAAATGTAGTTTGTAAGAAATCATTTTCTGTATGATCTTGCCTGTTCCTTTTGGGTGGAACAGGATGCTTTTTTGAGCCTTTGAGGCAATGCCATTTTATGTGAGTAGCACCTCAGAGCCTATCCTTGTCAGGTTTTTAAAAATTCTTCTTGAAATTAAGCCTGCAACAGTGAACCATCTAGACAAATAGCAAGTAGATATCATAATAATATCCGAAACAGACAGGTAAGACACGCTTCAAAATATATCATAAAGCAATAGTGAGTTTTAAAAAAATGAGTGGGATTTTGCTATAGCTAAGCAGTACACCAAAGACCATATACCGAAGCACTGAAATGCTGCAAGAAATAATATTAAACAGGCCTGACATTATGGAGATTTGCTGTAATAAATATCTGACCCGGAAATTTAGGGCAGTAAGCTACCACGCTTCATGAAACAGATTTGGCACCAAAAATTTGAATTCAGTTTTAGGTGCAATGGAAGGGACTTGCAGCTCTGCTGTCCCAGGAGAAGCTCCATGATAGTGCTGAATGCTTAGTACTCTAGCAAATACTTATGTAACTTCTTTTAATTCTGATTTATTGTACCTGAAACCAATGGAAGAGTCCCAGTGTGTAATGCTAGGAATGTGACTATGCCTTTCTTGGATCAGGGCTCCAGTGACCAGTTTTGTTAATGACTGCATTTGGAATCTACTAAGCCACAGCTCCACACCACTGACTGCGGCCTCTGCTTTCCACCCACAGTATCAAGAGCAAACAGAAAAACACAAGTATATCGCTGTCAGGGATTAAAAAATTAAATTAAAGCTATAATTCCAAAACAAGCCATCGCGCACATTTTAAAATCTTCATTGTAAGTCTGTAAGTAATCATCCATTGTGTGGATGAAATTCACTGCATTTATTTCACTTTGTTTACAGACTATCTATTGCTCACAATTTGACCAGCCATATCACTACTATAATAAAACCATCTCTGTCTACAGCTTTTAACATGGTATCACCAAAGGACTGTCAGTCTAGCACATTTCTGAAGCATCCTGACACATTAATTAACTATGAATTTACATGCATCAGCCTTTTTTTCTTCAAAAAAAGCTTTTCACAATCAAAAAAACCCAAACTAATAAAAACTTGCAGGGATGCACAATGTGTTTATTGTGAATAAATGATGATTCCACATTTGAACTTTTCTCTAAGAAAACTGAACAGGGCTGAGAAGCTGTTTTGAAACGAAGTATGTGTCCCTCCAGGCATGATGACAGAATGCAATAGCCCTTGTTTTCTCTGCACATGTATTAAAAGTGAAGTTGTCGTAGAGGGCATTTTGAAATGTTGTGCAGTCACTCCGTTGGGAGGCTGGTTCCTCCTGAAGCATTATAAACATTTTGTTTACACTTCCTGATGACCATTTAATGAAATAGAAGACTTTTACTTTATTTATTCTCCTCTTCCCAAGTATGCTGTTTTTCCTTAGGCAGAATTAAGATGAATGTTTTAGTCAAGCACAGTTCTAACTTCTTATTTTAGAGCTGCTGACTGAAGCTCAGAATGTCCCAGTTTTCTGTTTCTTTACTGTTTAGATGCTATTCTTCCAGAGCAATTTGGAAGAAGATACACATGCTTTCTATCTTTAATAAATTTCACTTCTGGGGGTATTTCTCCAACTTTCTTAAAAGCCCCAAAGCTGCTACAGAAGAATTTCCTTGATTCCAGAGTCTACAAGGTCTGGAGGAGAGCAATCATGAGCCGTAAGTGGGTCTGTGGAGGAAAACCTCTGCTACTTAGAGACCATCCTGCTAAGTAATGCTCTCTCTTCTTATCTCCCAGAGTCTTGCCAAGAGAACTAACAATTCCACAGGCCTTTCAGAGGTCAGCAAAGAAAAATCATCTCTAGACCTGAAGAAACTGGCCTTTTCTCACACAGACCCCAAGTGGTATAAAGTCCCAAGCAGTACAAATTCACACACGTAACAGCCCAAATTGCTGAAAAGGTTTGCCTAACATGGAAAACAACATGGCTGGCAAACAGACAAATATTAGAAAAATAAAAAAGGGAAACTATGGGTTATTTGCAGCTGCTGTACTTGCTTTGGGCATCAAGGAAGACATTAAGGATGTCAGCCTTAATGCAACCTTTCTCAAAACCCTCTGTTTCCTGAACCCCGTGCAAAGAATTGTTGGAGATGAAAACCATCCGTGAAGAAGCTCCTTACATGGCTTTTAAAAAGCTCCTGTTTTCTTACAGCCCTTGCACCCTGTGACACTTGTGAATACATAGCATAGAGAGATTACATTCTAGAGGCAAAATGGAAATATTCCAGGGACTTCTCATTTGGTAAACTATGCAAATGGCTTCTAAGAAGGGAAGAAACCCTGTAAGAGGCACATCATTAAAATCTCTTGAAATTCAAAAGACTGGGAAAGTTTTTCTGAGAAGTTTAAACCTCAGATAACACGTTCTAACTTCATACCTGCAAAGGGGGAGAGGAGGGGGGTTTCAGCCTTTCTATGCTGTAGCACAGTGGCAGTGACTACATGATGCAGAGATCTGTCTCAAAGACATGCCACACCACTACCATGCACAAGTATCACCCAACACTACTCCGTGTGCATCTCCGTACACGTCCGAAAGGCATCATGAAGGTGCCAAAACTGGACACTGGCTAAAAGATGGCCAGGTACACATCTTATTATAAAGCATTTTGAAATGTGAGATTTAAAAGAAGAGTGATATGGGGGGGGCAAGGGGTGTGAATGTGGAAAATTTCTACAAAGTTTTAAAGACCTTCTCCTCTCTTCAACACTAAAATTTCAATAAGTTCTTACATGCAAGATTAGCTGTGGTTTCATTTGCCTGGGTGCTTAGGTGGCTTCAACAGGAAAACAAAGTCCTGATTAAATACTTATTTAAGTGATAAAGTCAGAAAGGATAATTTTTGGCTCCTGCATAACAGAGGTAATAGGATTTTTCAAAATCACTTTGGGGTCTACTAGAGCATAACTTCTAGAAAAACATTCAGTCTTTATTTAAAAATTTACAATAATCGATAATCTACTACAAACTTTGATAAGTTATTCCAATGCATAATTACCCTGATGAAGGGTACTTCCCTTATTCTAATTTGAACATCTCTTTGAACTTTCAGTCATTTGATCTTGCTGAACCTTTGCTAAATTGGCAAGCCCTCTATTAAGAAATGTTATTTTCTCCTCCAAACACGAATAACCTAGGATCAAATTATCCTCTGACTTGCTCCCAGATAAGCTCCTGGAGCCATTCTCCCCAACTTTATGGGAAATTTTCCAGTATTATCTCTGAATTTTGCAAATTTTTAAGTGGTCATCTTTGGCCCGTGGAGATTAATCTTCTGATGCCATTTTTAAGGATTAGAAAGAGGTGCCAAATGGAGTGTAGTCCTATCCATGCTACCTTCCAGAAATAGTTCCAGATAGTGAACTATCAACAAATCACACTAAATTTTTTTTTTTTTACAAGACAGTTTGGTTCCTGAGAAAGACAGGGTACCAACTAACTTCTGTGCCCTGTGGGTAATCAGGGAGCCAAGGGCGAAGAATGAACTGGGCAGCTAAGTTCCCTGGCAGTGTAGACATCAGGTATGACAGGAGCCAAAAGCCCCCATCCCATACAAAACAAATGCATCTCCTGTACTCATACTTGAAATTACTCTGGTTGTACATCCAATGATCACACAAAGGATTTTGTCAATCATATTAAACCTGGAGTTCATGTTCATCTGATTATCCATCCTGGACTGATTATCATGCATCTCTTAATTCTTTCTGAACATAAAATTCTACATGTCAGTGCCTCAAAACACAGAAACTGTGAGTGTCACAACTCTACATAAAGCCAGAGGAACTGGACTTTGGGTGAGCTGTCCTGAAGAGGAATCACAGAATAATACGGACTGTACAGGGCTCCTGTGTAGGAGATCCAATCATTGGATCTCTGTGTGCAGGCATGTTTAGGAAAAGGGATCACACAAAGCTTGTTTTTACGGATAAAAACTGAGGTGGTTTGCTGAAATTTGCTGACTATTTGCCCTGCTGAAAGCAAGTATGTCTTCCAAAAGTAAATTATCTTGGATTCTCCACCAAAGAACCACCCACCTTTAAAAGAAAAAAAGAATCTGTTTATTGATCCTTGGCTCTTGTAAATCAGTTTACGTTTCTTTAATGCAAGTGTCAGGCGTTTATATCAGATCTGGACCTCATCCATGATACTTATCTACATTTTATTCTTCCACAGAAAGCAGCAAAAAGTGAAAGGTAACAGGGACCACTGCTTTAAATTATGTGGGGCTTTTTGGCTTTGATTCACTCAAAGGCATCATATTTAATAAGGGTCAAAATGTCAACAATTTTACAAGGTTTCCACTTGGGACTATGTGAAGAGGAAAAATGCACTCTGCACAGGTGCTAATTATTTTGGCTGGCTTCTGATCTTAACCGTGTTTGCCTTACACTTTCCATCATGGTGGAGAACAGCTTTCAAAAGCAGTTTCTAATATTAACAGTAGTCCACAAAGCTAATTGTAACACTGGGCACAGTGAGCAAGAACCCGTCACAGTTTTTCTGGGTCTGGTGTTCACTCAACACCTGAGCAACAAAAGCAGAGATGTGGTTCAGTGCTGAACCACCTGAAAGGTATTTTGTTCTATTTGGATGACAAAGAGGTTTGGAGTTTTGAATTCAGAAACAACCAGAAAATTTCCCCCTGCCTTTCCCCTGCTTAATGGGAAGTTTATTGACTGAGTGAGATTCAGGAGGAATAGAACATTCTAAGAAATGGATTAGGGGAACGAAAGCAGCAGCACACAAGGAACAAGCCTGGAAATTAACTATAGCATTTAAAAAACCCAAGGAAACATAATCCTTCCTGCACAACCACTTATTTTCTAGTAACAGAGAGAAGGATTAGGTTCACAACAGAAATACAGGGATGTATTTGCCTAAGGAGCTGTCTGTCACGCTCATATAGCCAAACTGGGGTACAGTTTGGATAAATGCACTACGAGGAACCTGCAAAGTTGGACTGCCAAGTTTGAAGGGTTGTGTTCAGCAATAAAACACTCAGATGGTGGTCAGTTACAAGGAGTATTCCACAGGAGTTGGTACTGGGGCTGATACTGTTTAGCATTCAGATTAATGAGCTGGAAATGGGATAGAATGTATCATCAGCAATGTCACACATGACACCAAACCGGGGGCCATGGCCAAATACCCTGGGGATGGGCTGCTACTCAGTGACCTTGACCAGCTGGGTGGACAAGCGGGTAAGAGAAAGCTCCTAAAATTCAACAGAAAGTCCTGAATGGGACTATTCCTGAATGGAGAGTACAGGCTGGAGGACAAGTGGATAGAAAGGAGCTTTCCAGGAGAAGTTCTGGGGGAGTTGGTGGACAGCAAGTTGAACGTGAGCCAGCTGTGCGACATTGGGGCAATATTCCATGTCTTGGGCCATATAACTCAGGTCATGGGAAGTGATTATCACTCTTGGCTCAACACTTGTAAGACCTCAATCAAATAAACACCCTGACACGCTGAAGTAAATCTATCAGAGAGCAACCCAAATGGTCAAAGGCTGGGCATTCATGAGGAGAAGCCGGGAGAATTGGCCTTCTTCAGCCTGGGGAAGAGAAGGCTGGGGGATCTCCTGTTGCTTTCTAAAACTACTTAATGGAGCCACAGTTTTCTAACAGATGCACAGAGACAGAATGAGAGGTAACAGACACATACTGCAGCAAAGGAAAATCTAATTACATATTACCAATTTTTATTTTTATTTTTCACTGAACAGAAAAATAGTGGCTGAATACAGGAACAGGCTGCTTTCAGAGGTATCCATGAAGATACTTAAAACTCAGCTGGAAAAGGCCCTGACCAACCTGAGATGACTTTCAATGGGAAGAGGACCAAAAAACCTCGGGAGATCTTTTCTGACCTAAAATGCCTATAATTCCACAGTTTTACATGGGAAAGCTTCTCTTTTCACTGTCTGTGTCTTTCTTGAGAACAACTGTGTAGAGGTGATCTGCATGTAGAGGGTATTGCAGTGCTCCTGTCCTCCCCTGAGCTCACTTTGACAAAGAGAGGTGCAGAAGGGAAGGCTGAGGAGCTACAGCAGGAACTATTAAAATTAGGATGTAGCTGAACATAAAGACAAAAAAGACAATGAGGAAAGGCAAGAAATGAGCTGCTTCTTCTGAGATTTGTGTCCACTCAGTTTTTCAGATTCTTCGCTTCCGAAGTCTCTTGGTATTTTTTTAAACGGGAAAGGTTTGTCCTGAACTTAGTTTGCCCTAACACAAAAATGATTAAAGCATAGTGATTTCTGTAGCAAACAGCACCTAAGAGAGTGATCTGACTATGACCAAATCCAACTGGTTTTGTTAGCACTCTCTTAGTGGGAATGACGTGGACACAGGGGGTAGAAAGACGCCTTAGTAACTCTGCTACTTTCTGTGACAGGCACCAAACTACCCATTAAGAGTCCAAAGATGGAGTCCAACTGTGATACCTCTTTTCTCTGCTTTGGGACTGTGGCTAAAAGCGCTGTCTCTGTCTCTACAAAAAGGAACTGTCTTTACACAATCACTTTCATGAGCACAATGAGAAACTGGAAAGTGAACTTGCACTTCAGAAGAAAACGTACTGGTTTTACTATTACTATGCATTTGTCTGGAGTTCTCCTGCCATATAATAGAAGGTTTTGTTCTCAGTTTAGGCACCTCGATGCCTTTACTAAGCTTTTATGTGCAAGTCTTTCATCTAAATTTAACCTGCTAATGATTGTCCCTCTACAATAAAGAGGGCATTTCGGAGTGCTGGACAACATAATTACTGATCAAGGTATGTATGTTCACATAAAGAACTGCCTTGATCAAGCTAAAAATAAAACACTCCAAAATGATTTTTTAAATCATTACATTGGAATGCTACATCTAAATGCCTGATTTATGTACATTACATGGAGAACTTTACATTATGAACTCAGGTCAGACCAATAAAATCCCCAAAACTAGGACAATTTAATCAACTAAAAAGAAATACTTTTTATTAACTCTAATACAACGAGAATCTGGTATAGACTGATTAAATGCCACTTTTAAAAATCACAGGTTTCTTAAGAGATAAATATTTACAGTGTTTCAAAGGAAGTCAGGTGGTGTTTTTTAAAAGGACAGTTATTACAGGGGCTGAGAGATTCAATTGCTAAGGATGTACCTGAGAGAATGCCATGAACAGTAGTCTAATTCAGCCACAGTAATGCCATTACTACATGGATAGGCCTCTTGAACTAGAGGCACCGTTTTCAAAATCAAATACATATTGACCCTCGTTTCAGAAATGTCAAGCGTGCTGTAAACAAGTTCTCAGTACATCATATGCTTTAGAAAGTGCACGAGAAAGACAGGAAAAGAATCTATTCTTTGAGGGCAGTCAGCTTTAAGATAGCTTATTTTTAAGTGCAAGCTACAGATTACAGACAAAAAAGATAGGGACGTGGTCATCAAAAGCAGAATTATCGCTTTAGCTTCCCACCTCTGACACAAACAGTCTGATATTTCCTGCTGAGACTAAAAGCAACCATATGCTGGCACTTCCTAAACTGCTACCTGGACGATGTGCACGATACTTGTACTTCAAATGCACCTTTACATGTATAAAGCTTGTGTGTATCAGTATGCTTTGCACTGATAACAATATTTATTGAGTAAACTCAGAGTGTCTTAAAGGAGGAGTAATCTAATCCAAAAAACTGGCACAGTGTGAACCTAAGTAGATGAAGAAAGTGCTGCTTTTTGACTTGTCATCAGTGTTGGGCATGGGTTTTTTAATCATTAAAATGCATTTTTCATCTGTTTGCAAAGGCTCCTGTACTTTCAACCAATCCTAATGACAGCAGTTCCTGTACCAAACATGACCAATGTTTTATGTAATGTGAGACAAGGATGTTGCAATGGCTTTTAGAGGGGGCATGGCTAAGTTGGGTCAGACCACGATGATGGGTATTTAAAAGGTTCTATAAACCATGAGTTTTCTGACTTCTGCATTCACTGAGACAATTTGACAAAATCCTCCTCTCTCAAGCAGCCAACATACATGAGTACTGTGGCGGGCTGGTCTCTTAGT